>CM069927.1:21951432-22340171 GCA_036172225.1 Cryptocoryne crispatula var. balansae | reverse complement strand
GTTGATTTACCCCATGTCATCAATGGGTCAAGGACGAGATGGTGGCTGAGCTGGCCTGCTGACTGGGTGCTGATGTGGCCAGGTTGACTGGGTCATTAGTTGACCACGTGCCCACTCTTCCCTCTCTTAATGGGCTTTGCACAAATGGGCTTCATGGAGGGCTGGGAAATAATTATTTAAATCATAATAGGGCCGGGCCAGCAGGGAATTGTGCTAATGGGTCCCCTCATGACCTGATTTGGCCTAATTGGGAATCGAACCAGCTAGAGCTTGGTCTGGTCCTTCCCTCCTTTCTTTTTTTTGTATATCGTCATTTTTTTCTTGTAAAAAGTTACGCTAATAGTACTCTTCTCAAATGACTTTGAGCAAAGTATATTCATTATGTAGAAGAAAAACAATATGTAAGATTTGAATAGAAATAAATATTTTTCCAGTTATTTTCTAATTTTCCTAATTTTATAGCATTTTTTATTAACTTTTTGTATTTTATATATTTTTTAAAATTTCTTTAATAATTAAAAAAATAATTTTTTGGATCTGGTACGACAAAGTCCGGGTTTGGGCTGGACTGACCTGTGACCCTGCCTTCTTTGGGAGTAACTACATATCTCTCGGAAGTAAAGCTTTGTGCCAAATTAGTGATTGAGTTCACTAAACAGTATTTTGGTTTTTAATTTAAGTTACATTATGTGTGTGCTCTCACTATGGTTTGTAGATTAACATGTCTCGTTAAGTTATAAGTGTTGTGAACTTCACTTGGATCTAGCATGGTTGATTTTCATGGAGATGAGTGCTGGATACTGGATATCAATACATCTGAACCACCTAAAGTGTGTTTTATTGTGAGTTGCTTAAATTATGTGTGCACTTCCACACTATTTTGATTCCACTAATTGTGTTGTTACATGTAGTGAAAATCAGATCCTACATTCCCACCAATCAAAATGTATATAGATACATTGTTGGCGTCTATTTTTTTGTTAACTAAATCAGTAAGAAAAAAAGAGAGGACTGGACCCAAAAAAATGAACTGGGCCGGCCCTTAATTGGGCAAACCAGGCCCTCCATGGGCCTATCAGCCCAACTTCTAGCTGACCAGCCTTTGTTTTCATTTAAATAATCATTTTCTGACCCTCCTTGAAGGCCCACTGGCACAGCCCATGAGGGCCTCGGTCAAGGACAATTGGCCCAGTCAACAGGCCACATCAGCAGGCCATGTCAGTGGGGTCCCACCACCCAGGCCAGCTCAGCCGCCACCTCATCTTTGGCTCATCAATGGCATGGGAAAACCAAGGGACAAGTCAACATGGGAGAACTCAAAGGACTAGTCAAGAATTGATGACAAGGCATTAAAATCCTAGGAGAACTCAAAAGTTAGGATGAATTGAACACCTAAGAGAAAACAAAGGTCATCTTACATTCATTCCTAGCTTTCCTTTGGCCTCCCCTCCCATTCCTATAAGAAGACATGGTGGTATGCCCAAGGCCAAAGAATGCTGTTGGAGATGCTGCCAGGCTGCTGGACTGTAGCCCCCACCTGTGCGCCAGTTTCAGCCCTCCTGCCAGCAGCCAAGAGAAGAAGAAGAAAAGGAGGAGGAAGAAAACAAAAGGAACCACCTGTAGCTTCCCTTCTGTGCCAATCCTCATTGGTGCAAGGATCCCTACAACATCCTTCTCCATCTTCAATTGCATCCAACGCCAAGGTGACAAGGTAGGGGCACACATATTAATTATGAGGTCCTTTAAGGGCACCTCTTCCTCCCCTTCTAAATTCTCTTCTCAACCCCTCTCATGGCCTAAACCAGCTTTCATCATCATCGGCAACCCATGACTAAAAAAAGGGTCCCTATCAGCCCCTGTTCGGACCACCTAAAAGCCCATTGAACACCCCTATTCAGCTCCTTAAAATCCTCCAAACAGCACCTGTTTTATCCCATTGTGTAGCCCCTTTAACAGGTCATCTCCACCCCCTAACAGGTCCCTGTTTAGACCCTTAACAGGTAGCAAATGCTGCCCCATTGTTTGGCCACCTGTTCGACCACCCCAAAAACACCATAGACAGGACCTGTTTTGCTCCTTGCACAGTCTCCCAAACAAGTCACTTGTCCCTTCAATTCCCCCCCTTTCAGCTCATCATAGGACCCCCCAAACAGGTATTGAAAAAGATATTTCTGGACTGATTTTCAAATCCCTATACAGGTCATCTCCAGCCCCACGTCGGCTCATCCCACTAGTCTTAAACAGACCCAACTGGCTCCCAAAATACTCTCAGCCTCTCTCCTTTAGGGCCCTAGGTGAGGGTGATGACTCGGGGATTCTTGGACTGTCCGATGGGCCAAGTCTACTCTGGGCGGGCTCTCAATCTCCTACCCAAAACAGCCCCTTATCCCACCAAACTATGCCCCTTGTTGGCTCACCTAAAAGCCCCCAAACAGGTCATTGTCTCATCTTCAACATGCCCTTACACAGTTCCATTTTCAGGCCACTCAAACATTCCCTAAAGATGACCTGTTTTGCTCCTTTGCACAGCCCCTAAACAGGTCCCTTATCTATTCAAACTTGGCACCTCTGTCGGTTCCAATCAGACCCCAGATCTAGTTCTCAAACAGCCCTCCTTGCGGACCCTTAAACAAAATCCTAAATAGCCCCCTTTGCGGTCACTTCTCTACCCCTTTGCAATTAGACCTCAGTCCCTTTGTGGCCCTCAAAACAGACCCCAAAACAGGTCCTGTTTACGTCCCTCAAAAAAAATCCAGCAGTCACATTGTGGCTCACCGACAGTAGTCTCTTGCAGCATATAAAAATTGGGCAAATGGAAGCCCCTTGCGGCTCAAGATGCAGTGCCTTTGACAGCTCCTAAAAAGTGCAGAATCTGTCCACCACCGACATTGGTGAGTGGGGGTGATGTCTTGGACCCTTTCAGAATCTGTACGACGGGCCGATCTTTTGTCCGGGTAGACCCTCACCCTATCACCAAACAGATGGTGAAGCATTCAGCTCCAGTAGGCCCTCCCGCCCAAGAAAGTTCAAGACGAACCTGTTAAGTCCATGAAGACCGAAGACCGGCTAAGAATGCCGATGGAATTTGAACTGACCCTAGCGGCCCATTAAAAAAGAACAAATAAAAAAGCAGAAATGCGAAAACTCAAATTAAAATAAGGAGTGAACCACCCTTCCACGGATACTCCATCTTTTGGATGGCTCTCCCAGGTCTGCCCCAGAATGTTGATCTATGGGCACGCTCCCATAGTCGGCGATCCTTCCCCTGATGTGGCAAGCTAAACACTTGTCACTATTGGATGAGAAAATTCCATATCGGTTGAAATATGCCAGCATGCCGTCGTAATGTCGAAATTATTTCAACCTTATGAAAATTTACATCGAGGGAAGGAACATCGATCTTTTCACCCGATGATATCATACACAAATCATTTGTACTCCAATTCGTGATATGAAATGAAATGATGTTCAAAGTGCCAACTTGGAATGCATGAAATTGGGCACCAAACGCCAGCCTATAGGGCAAGATGGGATGCAAACTCCAAACTAAATAAACAACATAAATAAATCTGAAATATAAAAAATCAGAATCAAAACAAATCTGAAAGTTCATCCAAAACTCACCCAACAAGACATCGAACTTGATTTTAAAACAAACAAACCAGCTTCAACCAATCCAGAAGTTTTCATAAAAAGATAACTAACAACTCGAAAACAAAAAAGACTTTTAAATCAGATCATGGAATTGGGATTGTTCTGCCACACTTTTTAGACCCTACACAGGTGATCTCCAATCCCTACTTCGACCGCTATGTAGGTCCAGGAAAAACAGGTAGTCCCGACCCATATCTGAAGCTCTGAACAGGTCACTTTTTGACCCTTGGATAGCCCCTAAACCAGCTTCAAAATAGTCCCCAAAGCAGGTTCTGTTCGCCCCCCTCCCCACACGGCCCCAATTCCAGTCCTTAAATAGACCTTTAATGACACCCCATCAGACCCGTCTTGTATCCTAAATTGATCCTACTTCGGGTCCCCTAAATAGGCCTCTGAACAGGTCCACTTCAGACCTCAAAACAGGTCCCTGTGCAGGTTCATTTCGACCCGTCCAAACTCCCTCAAACAGGTCCCATTGCTGTTAGTTTCCCTCCCCTTTTTGTGGCCAAACCTTAGCCCCTTCGTGGCTCAGCAGAACACCCAAATCTGTCCATAATGAGAAAAGACAGATTTGAAACAAATCTGAAACTTAATATATAAAACCCTCCCAATTCAACAAAAAATGAACCACAGCAAAGAAGTACTTAAAGAACAAAACTTCAAACAAAAATCATATTTAAATCAAATCGAAAGCACATGCAAAAAAATCAGATTTATAAAATCTGAGAATTCATTTAAAAGTCATCCAACCTTTGCCTAATTGAACCCCTAAATCAAACAACAAAAGACTAATTTCAAAGAAAACTAAACAAACAATATTTCAAGCATTCAAAATACACCAAAATTAACTTAAAAAACCAAAACAATCAAATTACCACAAAATCTGAAACATTAACATTAAATTAATCAAACCAAATCCCATAATGTTCAAAACATTTCAAACTCATCGAAACCAAAACCAAATTAAACAAAAAAAATCAAACAACACCAAAATCAACATGAAACTAATCTTAAATCTGAAGCTCTTAAAGACAACTCTAAACCAACTAAAACCAATTAACAAGCCTATAAAAAACAAATAAAATCAACCATAAACAGTTGGTTCGCATCTCATCGAGCCTAAAAGACTGCTGCCCTTTTGAATTCATTACTTTTCAATGGATATGCATGCTCTTCAAAACACCTCGATGTAAGTTAACACCGGATATTTGCACCATCCGGTAGAGAGAGGTTAAAATCAAAATTTCAAAGAACCTAAACCTCGGTTCTAATACTTTGAAAATATTGTTGGACTATCTAATATTTTTATAGGGTATCATCTATTTTGTTAGATAAATCTGGGGCATCCATATTTTTCCCCTAAAACACAAAAATCACATAAAACATTTTCCGAATCCAGGAACGGAAAAATGAGGTTCACACATACATATATCTAATATATACTTATCCTTGGAAATAAACTTAGTTAGAATAACAAATTTATTAGTTAATAAATTTCAACCATTAGATTAACAAAAATAATTAACGAAGATAGATTTTAAAATAAAATGGCAATGAATAGGCAATTGTATGTGTTCTGCTTCACGCAAACACCATATTTCTTATTGTGCTTGTATCATGGTTTGTAGAATCGGCCAATTATTGGTGAAGTCCGATCCAAGATTGGAATCCCTTTGAATTGGCCCCTATTCCTAGGAAACCTTAGCCATCCATGTTCCCCACTCCAGCATAGCATCTTCCTTCTCTGAATCTCACTGTGCACATATCACAAACCCTGTCTCATCTTCATTTCCTATGCTTTCTTCATCGTCAAACATGCTCGGAGCCCTCCGAATCAACCTTGACACTCCATCTGGGTCTGTTCCACCTCCTTACATGCATGTCTCGGGTCTAATGGTTCAAACAGGTGTGCGTTTGAGTCATACTTTGCCAAGCAGCCACAACACCATCTACACCATCAACCCCATACAGTGCATGCCTAGTCAACATGAGGCTCGATCCACGATTCAAAGGACGGAGCTGTTCGGTTTGAACACCAGCTCTAGCAGTTCAATGACTGATCCACCAAAACTACCCAGATTTTGTCGGTTCAAGGCTGATTTATACTGGTTCACTGATTCTTGGATCAAATCGGCTTAATGTCTATCCGATTTTCGCCAAGAGGAACGATCCAGGACACATTCCAAGCGTGGTGATCCCCCTATTCCTAGCCACTATCCCTCCTAATTCTAGAGCTCCACCTCCCCTCCGGAGGAGCAATAACCACTACCTGGTAGAAGGCCTCGATTCTAGTAAAGCAAGACATTCCTATTCCTCCCCCTTCTATCACCCTCTTCGACTCCCCCCTATCATAGGGTACACCCACGGTGGGAGGTCCCCCCCCCCCCATTGTAGGGCACCTCCACGGTAAAGCAACACTCCCCTGCCCCAAGATAATCCCCCACTAGGCCAAGTGTCCGATTGAGCATCCCTTTGTCGAGATAGAACTAATTTGTTTTTTTATGTCTTTTTTTTATGTCTTTTGTATGTAGAGAAATGGCTGATGAATAACATGATGCTCCTAGATCGTGTGATCTTGAGTGGGAACATGGATTTATAATGGATATTAAAAATAAGAGAGTTCAATGAAAATAGTGTGAAAATCAAATAAATCGAGGTGTTTTCGCTTGAAGTCACATATGTGGGGTAAGTGAGAATGTTAAAAAATGAGATAGAGTTTCTGCAAAAAGTAGAGAACATATGAGGGTCTATCTTACAAGAAGAGTGTCTCAGAAGGATATAAGGAATAAGCAACGAGGAGAGTTGCATTATGAGTTGCTAAAAAATAGAAATACAAGTATGCAAATGATGACCAAGAGAAGCAAAAAAGGCAAAAGGAAAGTTGTTGATGAGCATGATGCATCCGCCTTAGATGATGAAGACACAAATGAAAAAGACAACATATTGTAATAAAGTGTCATGAAGAAAAAGTAAGAAAGCAAAGAGTATTGAGCTGGGGATCTAGCATTTTGTCTGTCACAGTTGACTCGATCCATTAATGATCTAAGAGTCAGAGATATAACATTTCATCAGTCACATTCAACTTGATCCTTGGATGATGCCATGTTCAGCAGACAAAACAATACATAAGGAACAATAAAACAAACATTTAAAGAAATCAAATAAAGTACTTCAGCTGCAAAGTGGACTATGCAGAATATTTGTAAGTACTTTCTATATGCAAGTTGAACCTAAATAACCTTAACTTCTTTCATATAAATTATATTACTATTATTAGTTGAGTGTAACATTTTTTTCATGTTAATTTAATGTAAATGTCCCAATACATGCCGCCATTGGCTCGTACTTTCAAAGTATGATTGATACGATTGAAGTGGCTAGACCAAACCAAGATTAAAAGTGCCAACCTCTAAGTGCATTTATGACGTTGGACTAGCTGAAGCGATTGACATACTAAGGTTCTGGATAGATGAATTTAAAATGGTCTAGAAAGAGAGTTGTACAGTGATATGCGATCGATGGACAAGTATCATAAAGACGAGTATGACAAACTTCCTTATCTACTATTCCGAGGGGACAACTTCTTGAAGTCTATTAAGGCATCGGCAAAATAAAAAATGTAGACTACATCCCGGAATGCGAGATCTCCCGAGAATCTCTTTTTCTCCACACGTCCAAAAAACGAGATCGCCGAAATGAGAATATCTATATATAATATCTTTGTTATCTTCGATCTCCTCCACCTATTACTACTCCTAACTTGTTAGATGGCCTTGTTAAGTTTGATTCATATATTTTCAATTTTATTATGGAATCCATACAAATATTTATCTAAACATTATTTTTTGATAAAATTTTGTAACTTAATATTTTTATGATTATATAAGTACGATTGACCTAAAATGTCATCAATCTTCTATCTATATTGTTCAAGATGAAGTTTTAGTCTCATATAAGATCTCTTGTGTGTCTCATGTTAACAATAGTTCACCCTCTCTGCATTACGCTTTTAATTCTTAGGCATCTTATTTTGATGTTTAATATGAATTCTCTTGTTCTTTTTGAAGAGATTATATGATATTTTAGACTTAAATAAGTACATTGATTGTTATTTTCAAGATCCAATCTTTTCGAGATTTTTCCGAGATCTCTTCTATTCAAGATCTGGCGAGATAAATCTATATGCAAAATGACAATTTTTGAAAGTAAGGTATACCCTACATAAATGAAATCCGAGATCCGATCTCTCGATATTTTTCCAAGAATCTCACGAGATCTCTTCTCTTTCACCCTTCGGAGATTGAAGCCAAGATCCGAGACGGTAATCCATGACTACATCTTTTCCTTACCGAATTATGACATAGATAAGATTAAAAAGGATAACATTGTCTAATTTGTAATAGATAACGAGCCCTCCAATAAGGCTACGAAGAAAATTGATCGAGAAGAAAACAACTATTTCGAAGTTCCATGCGTAACACACCGAATCAACATTACGTCGGAGAACATTGGCAAGAAAGATTAAATTAGTACACTTGTTAGCCAGGTACAACTTATTACGATTTTCATCTATTATCATTCTTTGCTTGTTCCACATAATGATCATACTTAGGAATACGATCTTATTAAGTATGGTCTCATTAGATTTATTACTCACTTTATTTATAAACAATTTGCATACACATAGGCACGTATTGGTACGGTTCATTAATTACCGCGACTACATCAGCGTATATAATCGACCTACATAGTACGATGAATCAGTTGAAAATTCTTACTCAAATATAAACTCTAATCACGGATAATCACTTTTGAGAAAGAATTCAATAATACTTGTCCGGGAGGTGCGATTGGTTGATTATGAAGAAGAACCTTACATCATGCTATGGACAAAAAATGAAATTAAAGGAGAAGCATCATAAAGATTATAAGTTGTAAAAAATAATTGATAGGAGACGGAATAAGACACTACACCATGGCATCCATGCGGTAGATAATTATCCTTTCAATATGCATGATATATTAGCCATCTACTTGATGAAGTCCTTAATGCGATGATGATTCTTTTTATCACTTACCTAATGATTGCAAGATACTTTTAAAACTTGAGCATACAATATACACGACAAGTATGCAATAATGCTGAGGTATTGAGAGGTACATTATCGCTTATACGATCGCGTACAAGAACTTTTGCAAGACGAATAGAAAGCCGAATTAGAAGTAAGTGACAAGTCTCCAATTATGTTTTCTCAATTGTTAATGTGTCACCCATATAAAGACTAAATATTTATGTTCTCTCAATTTTCAGATGTAATCACATAGAATAAGAGTTTGAGTTTACTAAAATTTAGATTTGAGGTATTCATATTACAATGTTACTTCCAATATATTCAAATTATAACACATTCTCTTACGACATTTGTCACTAATGTGACAAGGCTAGTTTGCGGGAGTAGTTTGTTTGTTGTCCTTTCTTTGCAAGAATCGAAGTGGTGGGAACAAGTCAACATAAGAAGTGGATAGAATCCACTTGCTACAATTGCAATTCGCATACTGAGTTAGAGAACAAGTTCTTCCCAATAATGACAAAAATTAGAGTAGATTTAGTCTTATCCACATAAAAAATAAACTAACATTTGATAGATTGAAGAAACATGTGTTCTACTACTATAACATGCATTTAAGAATCATATCGAAAAGTGACAAAAAAGTATAGAATAATGATTCACAAGATTTGTTGGTGGCCCAAATCAAGAACAAATTTACGTAGTAGCTGCTACAGGACAAGCAGCGAATAATATTGACATGAAATATATTTTCCACGAGGAATACCCATTAACAATGTGAATGGAAGAGAAGGATGAGAGACCACAACTTAAGTTTGACCCAAATGATTGTATATGGGCCAAAGGGGAACTAGACGACCTACCGAAGATGAAGAGGTCCAAGATCAAGCAAAGCCTACTTTAAA
Source organism: Cryptocoryne crispatula var. balansae (assembly GCA_036172225.1). NCBI lineage: Eukaryota > Viridiplantae > Streptophyta > Magnoliopsida > Alismatales > Araceae > Cryptocoryne > Cryptocoryne crispatula. Next base: position 22,330,543 of record CM069927.1, on the reverse strand, counting down.
TCCAGCTCTAACTCTATCATTAAAAAGTTCATAGACGAAAAAGTTAAGTACTTGCAAATTTGGTGGCTTCAAACATTTGAAGGTCTACTAATGCACTATTTGGGTACAACACGTGAAGAAGAAGAAGAATAAGAAGAAGAAAAGAAAAAGAAGCTAGAAATGAGGAGAAGACTTGTGAGTCCAATGGAGAGTACACAAACACCCTCTAGAAATAGCAATGACTCAAAATTTGTTGCTCTAAATCTATGACAACATGAAGGAGGTTCGGGTGGAGGTGGAGGTGGAGATGGAGGTGAAGGTGATGACCCAGATGCATGTACAAGTGGAGTAGCTGAGCATGATTTGGGCCAACATCAGCATTCAAGTGGTTGAAGTTTGCATTGGGCACAACAAATGAGATTTTTTTCATGAGTACTTGGCAGTGTTATCCAAATCCCTCGAAACCAAAAGACTTGCGGTCACATATTCCATCTACACATCCATCATTGGATGGCTTGTATGATTTTAGTGAGATGGCTCAATCGTTATTTAGATATGGATATAAGTCAATTCTGATTCTCATTAAAATTGGTAATCAAAGAATGCAAGTAATGAAGAGTCTCATGACCAATATCAACATATTGATGACAAATGATGACTTGTATTGCATATCATTTGTACCATGTATTTTTATTGGATTGATGTTAATATCTTTGAAATGATATACTTATATGTGATTATGTATTAATTTTTAATATTTTAACAATTTTATACACACCTTCCCATTTTTATGAAAATTTCCCTTTTTAATTTTTTAGATTTTTTTTTAAATTGACTGATCTAGACTGATTCCGGATCAGTTTTCTCCCTAGAGAATCACCCAATCAGATTTCACAATCACATAATAGAGTTGAGTTCAGTTGGGGAGCATAATTGCTATGAGGGCAAGATGGGCGTATCATCCTCCGTGAAGAGAACCAACACTACATAGGCTTCAAATTCTACAGTTCTACTATGTGATCTTCGTAGGCTTTGGGGTCTTGCAATATAGGGATGAGAGCTTCTCGGAGTTCTTTACTTAGGAAAATGGCCTCCCAAATACTTAAAGAAATAGGGAGATTTCTCATCTATAGACAACCTATGCAGTGGACCCGCTGTTCTGCCTCTTTCTTTGATGCAAGAATTTCTTGGGCGTCTAGGGTGACACTGAGTGGCTGCCATCTCTCTTCTTCAGTATCAAGCAATTCATTAAATTCTTTGATCTACAGGTGCTCCTCAAACGTGCCGGCCAGTGCTTACCCAGTTGGACGGTTGTGTGAGCTGAGGCTGCCTCATGTCTTTTGGGCCATTGTCTCAATGTTGCCTTCATCCTTGGAAGAGTTGAAAATGCACAATTTTCCCTAGGGGCTGCCACACCAAAGGCAGCGGTACTAGTTAAACTCTCCATTTTTCTGATTTTTTCCTTGCCCTTAGTTGTCACCTGTTTTCTACAAATCTAAAACTCATTTTTTGTACAAAGCATCATCCGGAGTGGAATTTTGAATCCAAATTTGACTTGGATCAGGAACAGAATGTGAATCTGAGCAGGGCTCAGAAAGCTGAATTTGACTTGGATTTGGACATCCAACTTCAAGTAAGATTTGGATATCCAACTTCAAGTAGGATTTGGACCTCTGACTTTGAGAAGGATATGGACATCTGACTTAGAGTAGGATTCAGGTATCTAACTTAGAGTAGGATTCAGACATCTGACTTTGAGTAGGATTTGAACATTAGAATTTAAATTAGACTTGAGAGATCTCAGAATTTTATGTTGAATTTTTTAGTGTCGACATCTGTCCATGCACTAAAAAGTTTTTACAAGGTTATTGTAATCCTTTTACAGTACATCATGTAACCTATCCACATTTCTTCTGAATGGAAGGGGGCGATCCTCGTTTGCCCTTTGAATCCCACATCCCACAATCTTCTGTTTTCTCCTTGCATATGACATGCAGAGGTGAATTCATCCCTTCTTTCTAGAATTTTCACACGTGTTGGAAAACCAATTTATCCTAAACTTTTGGTGCCCAAAATATAGTTCTCTATCTTGTGCTATACATATACCTCACATTCTCTTTTCTATATACACTACCAGGCTTCGTGAGCCTGAATCTTCATAATCTTTGCACTTTTAACTATAAGATTTTCATAGACACTTATAGATAAACCATGTATAAATTATTCAGTTTTGAGATTTCCTATGTGGGTAAACAGTTTGGATTTTTGAGTAGTACAGAAGGCAATGTTGGCAGAAAAAAAAAATCTAAGCAACTCTGGAATCACATATGCAATCATTATTAAAATAATACGAGAATTTACTAATATGCCTGACAGATATTACCAATAATTTTTATGGTCGCATATTCAAAGTGTTGTGGTAAGAAATGTCAACAATCACAGCTTCAAGTTTATTAGCACACGAGTCATTCACCTTGCAACATTTTGTAATGATGAAAGTGAAGACATTTATGTTATAATACGTTAACAAAGTTTCCACTTCACTTGTTAGGTAAGCATCTTTGTTTCCATCTCAAATACAAAATTCCACTTGGGACATCTTTATCTTAGTGGAGAATCAGTTCAGAAGCTCACGCCTACCTACATCCTCGACATGTTCATACCATAAGGTAACCTCAAAAATATAAAATTTCAACTCTTAACCTTTTTGGAAAAGAATGATGATTTTTCTGTATTTAGCTTTGATAACTAGCAAAGTAGGTGGTATTCTATAGGAGTATTAGCTAATTCATGATATGTATAAAATATGCATTGTGGTTGTTTGGATTCTTTGAAAACTTATTTTTGACCTCACCCCATCAGACTTACGTTGTACCAATGTTAATTACATTAGAACAATGATTCGAATACCTTGATTAATCTCTATAGAAATCCATTCGTAGAAAACATACATCCACAAAATAAACACACAAGAGCAACGACCCCACAAACTTAATGAAATATAGACTTAGTATCTTTTCAGTTTTAATTTGATTTGATTTTTTTGTCTCTTATCTTGATATTAAATTAGAGTTGAATAAGATTCATTTGGGGGCATGGTTTTGATTTGAATTGATTGTTCATTTCATTTTCTTATCAAGAATTGATATATTTTGAGTTGAGGATTTGTTTTAAATTTAATTGATTTTTTAATTTGAATTTTGGGTTTGATGGGTTTCCAGATTTCGACACCCTCCAACTTAAAATTTTGGGAAAAGAATTGACTTTCAAATTTCATATTTGAGAGTTTTAAAATTCCGCATTTTATTTATGTTTCAGATTTAGAATGTGTGATCAAGAGTTCTCTTTGATCTGCAATTTTGAACTTTTGAATTTAAGGAGGTTTGAGACTTTGAGTAAATTTTCTGGTTTGAAATTCAAAAATCCTTTCGGTTCTGTGATTTGAGACTTGAAGACTTCTGGGCTTAAAACTTTTGGATTTACAATTTCAGTTTTGAATCTGGGGATTTTAAGATTGGGAATTTGAGATTTCAAGTAGTTTAACTTTGGAGTTTTGAAGTTTCAATTTTAAAGGGTTTTGACATGTGGGTTTTCTTGAGCTTTGGAGTTTGTAACATTCAGATTCAACCATCTTGGGGTTTGAGAATTCTCATGTTGGATCTTGAGGTGCCAGTGTTGAAGAGTTTGGGATTTCTGATTTAAGATTCCAGATTTAGGTGCCAGTGTTGAAGTGTTTTAAATTTACTAAATTTTAGTCACATTTATATTTTTTTTTTGTTCTACTCTTAAGGCTTCATATCTTAAACTTTGAAGATATGCTGGATGCTCATCTTGGTCTACCTCCTCTTGACCTTGATGCACTAGAGTAAGTCTCACACTCAGGTTTAGGTTTATGGCATCAAAAACTCAGATCTGATTCTTGATTCCAAATGGTTTCATTTTGACCACTGAAACGGGATATCAGGCTTCCGTTCTTGGATTTCAACCAGGGTGTCCCATCCCTTGATGACTTCTTTGCTTAAAATTCAGTTTTAATTTCTTTTAAATCCCTTGATCTTATCTGTGTGCATATTCCTTCAACTTCAATCCTGCAACATCGACAGTATCCTGGATCAGTGTTCTACAGATGATGCCTTCCAGTGACGGACTTAAATATTCTCAGATGTCCATATCCGATTCTTTCTCTTTTCTCTTTATGATCAGAATCCTCATTTTTTTCTGTTTTGTCAAAATCAACAGATCAGATCCATAGTCTTGAAAGTCTTGGATATTAGGCTTCAATTTCTCTTAATTTCTAGATCTCAATGGGCTTCAACATTTATTCATTTTTTGTTTATTGAGCTGTGGATGGGGGGGGGGGGGTTCTGGCTCCATAGGCTCCGAGTTGGTGACTGAGCTGCAGGATTTAGGTGCGTTCTTTTATTTCAGTCCTCTCTCTCTCTCTCTCTCTCTCTCTCTCTCTCTCTCTATCTCGCGTGTCAATTTCATAGAGCTGTTTATGACCCATATACTGTCAAATGCACATCATGAATTTGTTCACTGCTTGAAATATGAAATACATATGTGTGGGAAGTATGGAAGCCATAATTCATTCACGTAATGTTGAATGATTTAGGATCAAATTTCCCTTTAGCCTCTTATAGGCATTTGGAAATTTGTCCAATTGATTGATGTAAGATCAAGTCTCCTTTAGCCCTTGATAGGCATTAAGTACTATTCCCCTTTGTTTATGATAGAATACGCTGAGCATCAGATAAGGCATATGTGGATCCTTCACATTAATTTAGGATAGAGTGCACCCGGCCTTAGATGAGCATGTGGGGACTCTTTCTATGGTTTATGGATCTCTTTAGCTTATGGTTTGGCATGTTTACATATTGCACACATAAGCCTCTCCAGTCTCCATAGATTAATGGGTAGAGTCTGATGACCTCATTGGCTTTTAGCTCAGAATATTCACATGTTGCACACACGAACCTCCCCAAGGCTCAATGGGTGTGGTTCTATGCCCTCATTTGCTTGCGGTTTGGCATGTTTACATGTTTCACAAGTAAGCCTCCCCGTAGCCTAAAAGACATGGTTTTAATGGTCTCATGGGCCCATCTTGAACATTGTATGGGCCTTGATAAGCCATTTTCGGTGATCTTGTTGTCTAGTTTCTCCGATCAGATTCTGCTTTTCCTTTTCTGGTGTCGCCATTCTCACCTCTCCCATATCTTCCTTTGCTTCCTTGGTCCACTTTTCCCCTGACTAATGGGCTTCCATATTCACCCTTAGTTGTTTCTGGACCACTGGGATTAACAGGGCTGACTTCCAATGAAGAGGGTGCACTGATGCCACCTGGCTACTTGTATGATGAACCTAGGCCTAGTGGGGTAAAGTGGCCTCATGATGGGCCTGTGTTGCCAACATCAAAGGAATCTGCTGGCATCAAACCAAGCTTCGGGGTATGCTTCCAGTGTCGACGGTGACAACCAATGTTGTTGGGGGCTACACGATGTGCCTCTGAGGTCAACAGTGATGATTTCAAGAATCATGGGATCGGAATCAGAATTGAGATCAGTGGGTACAATCAAGATCGGTGGGTACCGATCCAATCCAGATCAGATCGGATCGGACCGATTCCGACCGATCCAATGGAAGAAAATCAATCCAGAATCGGTAAGCAAAAAGAAGCAAAAAAAAGACAAGAAACCGATCCGATTCCGATCCCGATCCAATTCCGGACCGATTCAGGCCGATTTGGACTGATTCTGGCCGATCTTGGTCGATCCGACTGGAATAGCAAAAAATGAAAAAAAAATGATTCGATTCCGATTCCGAACCAGAATGATTTGGCCGATCCGATTCCGATTCCGATCCGATTCCGACCGATCCAGCCGATCCCGACTGATTCTGTTGGAACTTTTTTCCGGATTGGCCCTTCGGCCAAGAATCGGATCGGCAATGGCCGTTCCGATCCAGGAATCGGCTGATTCTGATCCGGATCAGCCGATTCCGCGATCTATGGATGATTCCAAGACTTGGTAGAAGCCTCTATAAGGGCCTCCCAACATCGATGGTCGGTTTGTGGTTGATTGCCGATCACGACAACAATAGACAATGCCACGAGGGGCTGCTCCAATGGCACCTTAAGTCTCCTATGACCCCCACAATAGTTTCACCGTGGATTCCGGCCTTCACGGTGGTGGCCAGGAGAGTAGATGACCTTGACGGCTCCAACAAGAGAGGCAGCAGCTGTAGTATGCCTAAGGGTATATTCAACTACAGAAGGATGCAGGATGCCATTCGGCTTGAAAATTGCAGGGAACTTGCTGTTCACTGCCCTTTATCTTAAGCAGTGTGCAGTATGTCTTCATCAGTACTATGCTGAACATCAGGCCCTGAAAGGGGAACCCTAAAGTGTGGGTCTCCTTGACTCCTGTGGGTGTACCGTGTATAATCCCTGCATTCCATAGAAGAATGATAAGGAAGAGGGATGAAAATGCTAAATGTGGAAAGTATGGAAAAAGATCCACCTCCCGTCAGATCTCTGATAGAGCATTCTCGAGATGACCTGCTTAGCTTCATCCAGAACTGTAAAAACATCTTAATGCTCGAAAGGAGCTGATTAGAGCAAAGAACTGAAAATCCTTGTGTCATATGGACTTGATTGAAATGAGCTTGAAGTGCAACCATCTCCACCATGATTCAGTCATATTAGAAAAGAAGTTATTGGATCTGAAATACTTAGCTCTGAAGTACCGAGGAAGGAGATGGCCCCACAACCATAGCAGATTAGGCTGACAGCCTCAACAATGGTAGCTGAGGAGGCAGTCAACCCTGACGGCTTCTACCTCTCCTTCCTTTTATTTTGTTTCACCGGTAGTACTGGGCCACTGGCTATCCATGGGCTTTGTCATTGCATTGCATAAATTAGATGTCCTTGGTCATGATGGATCCCAGCTAACACCTATTTGGCCATGAACAGGGCTCAACTCTCACCTTAGCCTTTTTTTCTGGCTGTGGATGGGCTGGGCTTAACTCTGCCCATCAAAGTGTGGCATTCAGCATGCCAAGGCTCATCAACAGTCCCCTCTCTCTGTCTCTCTCCCTTTTTACCGTCTGCTGAGCCCATTTCTGAACTAGGCTGTTGTCTGGTTGTTCGGTGACCAGAGAAAGGTTTAGGCCCTTTTATTTATTTATTTATTTTGCTCTCCTATTACAGGCAGAATTTAAGGCTAACTTTGTTCCTTGTTGTCTAGATGTTATGGTGCTCGTGGAGACTTTACGCTCTGAATTACCTAAGACTAATCCCCCTCGACTTTTGTGACAATGTTAGGTGCCAACATACCTCATGCAGTTTTTCATAAAAACTGCTTTAACTAGGAGCAGCAAGAACCAATTGAAAAGAGTAAAGGTGAAGACACTTAATTTGCAGTAAATGAGTAGAAAAATGAAATAGACAGATACTCACCAATAATAGGGTATGCCCGTTGTCCTTGAAGTACCTAACTTTGCAGTGTTTCAGTACAGACAGAAGCCGTTTTCCTTCCTCTTCACTCGGGAGTACGTTATCCTTGCCACTATTTCATAAATCATTAAGCACAAGCAGTCGTGAGCTTAGAAAAAGTATTGCACCTTTATCATTCACAAATAAATAACAAGATCAAGACAAAAAATTGAAACATGTGCAGTAAAAGAAGAGAAAATATACTCCTTAAAGAACAAGAATAATTATAGTGATAATAGTAAAGAGCTGAAAAATCATAAATCTCAAGTTTTCCAAGAGATGCGACATGTGAAACAACTTTCTCTACGACACTGTTCTTCAGTATTAGTTGGTGTCTTCTATATTAACTTAAATGGAAAAAAACAGTACATGGGAATCATCGTTATTGTTACCAGAAGCAATGTAGCAAAAGATGACCTAAAACTTGTCCAAAGACAAAAAAATGAAAGTTATAAGCAAAGCAGGATGAATTAACTTTCACCTTGTGGACATAAAAATTCAGAAGTTTTATATAATAAACTGTATGAAAAGCTTAACCAGCCTACGAGATTTTTCATGAATATATAATCTTGATACATTATAAATTAAGTTCTAGCACATAAAGATTGAAGAAAACTAAAATAGCCTATATCCATATATAAAAAATGAAGATCAGAAAGAAAAAGCATCAGCACCTTATCATAAAAGAAAGAGTGCTAGAAACAGGGAAACAGTCAGATACTGTGGCTGATGAATGGTTTCATGTAGAAAGACAACTTGGCAGCACCGAAGAATTTCTGTTCAGATAACAGAAATAAAGAGGTACAGATGCTGATGCCCAATTCTGCAAGTCCAATCTTGCAATGAAGCTCAACTGATTCCAAGATCAATTAAACCACATCCAGGTTGGTAGATACACATTCCCTTTTCGTCACATCCAAGTACTGCTTATTAAAGAAGCATGATCATCAACAAAATCATATAGATTTCTGTCCTTGTCCATCTGCAGTAGGACACTGTCACGTGCATAATGCATATATGGCAAGCTGTATCCACTCTCCACACACACCAGTTTGAGAATGGACAACCCTCCATATGCTGTGAACTCATAAAGTAAACTCCACATCAAGAATCACAATAGTATGAACACTTTTCATTAGTTAAGTAAGAATTAAATTTTTTATTGTTTTTTAAAATGTTCGTGTTTTGTTTCTCTAAGGCCGTAGAGCACAAAAAATTGCTCCCATACAGCATGCATTGACATAAAAATTATATTTTTTCCATTGATGTTAATGAGATAAAGTTTACATGAATGGGAGGTGTGGAAGAGCCATGACCCCATTAAATATTTAGAATACACGAATGGGAGGCATGAAAAACTCATAATCCCAATGCAACAGATTTGCAATCATCCTTGAGATGAATTTTGTGTGCAGTATGTAAAAGATATGCCCCTTTACAAGTTGCGCTTCATTTAACTCATCAAATTTAAAATATTTGTGTGCATTTGAGCATATTTAAATATGCAAGCTCATCATATGCCATGAATTTTGTAACAAGAACATCCTATCCAAGGATCGTTGCCTTAGATCTCGGTTTTGTCTCGGAAGGATGAAAGAGAGGAGATCTCGTGAAATTCTCGAAAAGATCTCAAGATATCAGATCTTATATTTCATTTATACAGAGTATACCTTACCCAAGAATTGCTATCTCGCATCTTGATTTTATCTTATAAAGATTGAAGAGAAGAAATCTAGGAAAAAAATCCAAGAGATTGGATCTTGAAAATACCATGTATGTTTAAGTGTAAAATGTTATATAATCTCTTCAAAGAGGACAAGAAAACTTATTAAACATCAAAATAAGTAATGAGAGAATTAAAAGGAAATATAGACACAGAGAGTTAACTATTGTTAACACGAAAGATACAAGAGATTTTATGTTAGACCTTGAACAATATAGATAAGAGATTGATGACATCTTGGGTCAATTGTATATATATAGTCATAAAAATATTAAGTTATAAAATTTTATCAAACAATAATGTTTAAATGAATATTTGGATTGACTACATAATAAATTTGATAATATATGAAGAAAACTTAACAAGGTCATCTAACAAGTTAGGGGTAGTAATATGCGGAAGATATCAAAGAAACAAAGATACTATAAACTATAAAGATATTCTCGTTTCAACGGTCTTGTTTCTTGGAGGCGTGGAGAGAGATTCTTGGGTGATCTCGAGAGATTTTTGGGAGATCGCATTTCATGATCTCATCATAGTTAAATATACATAACCCATTATCACATGAGATTTTACATGATTTTGAGCAACCTAACATGATCTCTCATGCATATTTAATCCTGTATAAATTTTCTTGAATAACATAAGGCTCAGCCTTATAGGTTAAACCATTTTAGCTATTATCTGTATGAGTGGAGGTTGTCCAGCTTTTTGGTCATGGAGTTCCTATCTGCAACATGAACATAGACAATAATGGCTAGCCAGATCAAGTTGAAGGTATCAAGGTTTTGGTAAAGCTAATGCATCCATAGTTGGCATAGTTGCTAACATAATTTAAATTAACTATATACAACGGTAACATAATTATTTCATCTTTTATTTATACTTCATACTCGATGAGAATATACGAAGGGGAGAATGCTCCTTAACCAAAAGTAACAAGATTTATCTCCTCAGAGAGTATAATACAAACAAGGTATCCCTTCCAGGCTTCCACCAAATGATCTCATCCAAACTAACCTAGCTGACAAGAGGAAGATAGAGAAAATAAAAGAAATGTTAGAAAAATGATGACTTCTGATAGACACTAAAGAGGACTCCATCTATCGCCGAACTTATAGAAAAAGTATTATGCATTATAGATGGAGATAAGAAAATAGATATAGAAATTTGTCTAATGGCAGTGATTGTTCCAAGATGAAGATATCTAGAAAGGTTAATGACTTAATAGATGGTGGTATGTCATTGACCATCATGGGACTCGGACATTACATCATATGCTTCCTACTGCAAGTAATTGTTCTTAACAATTTGTTTTCTTTAGTCAATATTAATGTCAATTGGTTTTTAAAATTTTTCAATTGTTCCATAGGGTACTTCTTCAACCCAAGATATGCATACAATCAAATATTTAACACATCAAATTACATATTAGAAGAGGTAAAGACAGTGATTTACCAGATGGTAGAAGATAATGATTGATCAATCAAAGCATATGGTAAATTGCATGACTAACAACTAAGATCCATACATTTGGGACCTCTAGTATAAATAGTAGTAATATTGCTTAGTCCCGGTATGTACTCTACTCTACATACTTCAGCTTAGTCAATTGGTGTTGTTTGCTATGTATTGTAATAGCCAGAAAATTGATAGATGAATCCTGGAAAAGCTCCAAATGTAAAGATTGGGCATGGTTGCTTATAAGTATTATCAAGCAACACCAACTTCCAAGCATAAAAGCAATTGGTCAACATCAGTTTGATCCACTCAAAGCTAAAAAATAAATTAATTTCAAGAAAGCTGGAGCAACTAGCCAATATAAAGTTAAAATTAAAAAAACAATGAAGAATAAAAGACTTTAAACCAGAAGAGCGATATTAGAGAGAGGAAGTGAGCAGTCGTGATGGGATTCAAGCCGAATGACACGTATGGAAGATAGGTTCGAGAAGACCCTGCGTTGTCAGTTGGATCAGAGCATCATTGACAAAGGTTACATTACTTATATAGTAGGATATTATTTAAAGGTATTAAATTAAAAGTATTAAGTTAACTAGAAGTTTAAATATATATTAGAGTTAAAATAGGATATAAACCAAAATAGGTTAAGTTTAAAATATGTGTGCGTTTAGATAAAGTATTAGGGTTCTTTTTGTAAATTGGAATTGAGGGCCCTATTTAATGAGCCCCAAGCCCCCCTGTCCGGAGGAGTGAAAAAATGGTAAAATTTCTCTTACCTTCCCCCGTTCCTTTCTCACTCCCCCTCTTTGTGTGACAGAAGCCTCCCCCTACCTCCTCCTCCTCCTCCTCCTTTTCTCTCTCTCCCACTCTCTCTCTCTCTCACGGCTGCTCATGAGAACACCCCCCCAGTTGCTCTCCTTCCTCTCCCTCTGTCTCCTGACAATTTCTCCTACCCCCCGGTCCTTCCCTCTCCACCGATACCACAGAAGCAGCACCCCGCACCCCTTCAGACCCCCTTCAGCAGCCTCACATCAGAACATTTTTGGAAGCCACTGTGAGAACACCCAGCTCCCCACCCTGTCACAGCCGCACCACTGCAGCTCTAGCCCCAGCACCACCGAGGGGAGCCGGCCCCACGTCATCACCACGATCAACCTCGCCACCGCCTTGGTCACAGCAGCCCTCTGGCAGAAGGTAAACGGCCTCCAACGTCTCTGCCAGCCACCTCTCTGCAGTCAGATCTCCCAGCACCCCAAGATAAACCCAACAACTCTGTGGGAAGCCACTCGATGCTTCAGGACTTCCATGGGAAGCTACTGTAACCGCAGTTACTGTAGCACCATCAGATAGACAAAAATAAATGTTAAATCGGTACCTTGAGGCACCGACTTAAGCCCACAACAGGCCATGAAGAGACCACCTCCTCTTCTGGCGTTGCCTTCACCCCTCTACTGCAGCCTCTGCTGCCGATGCTGTCTTCCCCTCCCATCAACGGCTGCCCCATGCAGAGCTACCCCGAAGCCCTCACTGCCAGTTCGTCGGCATCTGTCTGCAGTGCCCCTTTCACATGGCCACACATGACACAAGCCCGTGTGCATCTCCAGTCAGCCATGAACCCCAAAGGGCTCCATTTTACTCTCCAGCAGGGCTGTTGAAGAGATGCCACATATCCCCCTGCCTGTGCCCAGCCTCCCACTGTGCCACGAGTCCCAGATGCCCCTGCACTGCATCCAGTACCACTGTGACCCTCCCCTCCTGGTCGCCCTGCCACTACCATGACCCCATCAGGCTCAATCGGAGTTAATTCAGCATAATTTAGGTTCAGTTCAATTATTTTGGTTCGATCTAAGCCATCTCAGCACACTGTCGATCTATTTTTGACCGGATGGCAATGTCTCTGCTTTTGTCCTGCATCAAGTTGGCTACAACAAGCAGCAATTGTTGCTGAAGATCCAATTGATTTGAATGATATCATTGATAAAGAAAATGCATTACATGTTTAGGTAGATAACCAACAAGAAGCAAAAGAATCAAAGTTCAACCCAAACAACCAAGATTGGGTAAAGAAAAATCGGATAATAATACTAATGAATGTAGAATTCCAAATTCTTCACTGGTAGAAAAAAGACAAAACCAACCCATAAATAAAGATTGTAAGCGTAAGGGTGAGTGAATGTTCAATACTAGACATCAGAAGACTCAAGTTCGGAGGGTAGTAATGATGATACAGACCATGATTGAGAAAATTTATCAAGACAACTATGGGCATCAAAACAGCACTATTCTCAGTCTTTGCCTCTATGCTTCACCAACAAACAAGAATATACACATTACGAAAGATACCGATCATAGTATCTAGAGCCAGAGGGCACTTACGAGGGACGTCATCAGCAGCATCATGATTCAGGGTTTGATTAGTTAGTATAATTTCAAGACTTGGTGTCTGACATATCTCAATGAGCCATCCTTAAAACCCCAAGAATCAGCTAACTAATCATCTATGTATTCCACCAATAGAAATGAACCTTAGGGACAAGATCATGAACAATATTATATAATGTAGAATAGGCCCAATTTGTAATATAGAAATGAAATGGCATTACATATTTTCTAGTAAGTTCTCTATACATATTTCATAAAATTATTCAATATTTTAAGCAATCTTTTGTTTTTGGATCCAACCTGCCTATGAATGGACTGGATTAGATCCAATCGCCTGGATCAACCAATCCCAACTAATCCAGATCGGCCGGGAACAGGTCCATCTGATCTAATACCAAATACTTCATTCCTTAGGATATTATATATGCTATCCCAATTCTTTGATGCCAACATAATAACATGATTATCACCATGCCTATTCATATGGAACAGATGCAAGCATTAATTCTCAACATACCAAAAACTTTCATAGTCCATTGTTGGCACTCAAAAAATTGATACGTATGATAAGAGATATGTCACATACGTGTTAAAAAAAAAGAGGGAGAAAGCAGGCCAGCGATTGAAGAAAGATCGGTTGGGCCAGGGGCTGAAGTCTGAAACAGCCCAATCGGGCTAGCAGTCCATGGAGCCAGCAATCATCAGCCCATGGATGCCATCTTCTATAGCCAGTCCACGTCAAAGAAAAGGGAGAAGAAAAAAATTTAAATAACAAATAAAGGAGAGGGAGCTGGCGGACATGGCCCAATAAAACTAGCCATCCACGGAGGTAGCTAAAACCAGCCCAATTCACGTCCATCTCCCCTGGCTGTCCCATTCGAAAAAAAGAAAGAAAGAAAAATACAGGAAGAGGAGCAGTCGGATTAAGGGAAGGAAACCGACTCCCGTCGGACTCTCCCCGGAGCCATTCCAGCGACAGCAGGAAATTGCCGAAGGAAGGCAATAGGCGGATAAGGAGGAAGGGGGGGGTCGATCCCAAAAATTCCGGGATCGCTCTGTATCCTTCTCGCGGCCGCAATCTCCATTGCGGGAAGTCTCCCGACGGAGGAGGGATACGGGCGGAGCCTATAAAAGCCCAGCACCCCGAGAGTACAGGGGAGACACCGGAGAGTAGAGGAAAAGGCTGCGCGAAGACCCCAGAGGCTGCGCGAATACCCCCCGACAGTACGTGAACACTCCCCGGAGAGAGAGCTACCGAGAGAGGGAGAGGGGACAGAAAGCTCACCGGAGTCGTCTTCTCCCCAGGCCGTTCCCTCCAAGCCCGCAAGAAGCCCTCGCCGGAAGCCCTTCCTCACCGGAAGCGCGCCGGAAACTGTCGCCGTCGACGCCGGACCTCTCTCCGGAAGCTGCTCTTCCGGAATCTCCAGCCGCAAGCCCGCTAAAACAGGTAAGGGATACCCTCTGCTGCCGCCGGAGAGGTCCGGAGGACCCTTTGCCGCCGCCTGCTCCCCGTCGGTTGCCGCCGAGGCCATCGGGAGAGCTCCGAGTGCCGCCGAAGCCGTCGCCTGGTCGGGGGGAGGAGAAGAGGCCGCCGGGTTTATTTTTTCTCAACATTAGTCCACCTGGCGTACATGAGCAAGAGGAGGGGAGGCACGCAAGTCCGATTTTGACCCGCGGTCAAAATTGGGTGGGGCCCACCCAAGAAAAAGGAGGCAAAAAAAAGAAAATGGAGCCGCGGCCGCAGCCACGGCCAAGCGCGCGCGCGTGAGCCGCAGGAAGAGGGGGGAGTTGACCTGCTGGTCAACCCTGTGGGGCCCACCTTCTAAAGGGGTTAAAAAAAAGAAAAAAGAAAAGGAAGGGGAAGAAGGAGATGGGCTACGGCCCAATATCCCTCAGGTGAACAGTGCTCCGGAGCTAAAAAAATTAATTAATTTTTTTTTAAAAGGAACAATCAAGTTCAAACTTAAATAAAAATGTACCTAATTAATTCAACAAACCGAGGCGAGCATCCGGCCGGCTAAAAACCCGCCTCATGATCTCGGCATAACTTAAAAGAATCAAAATAAATGGGCAAGCAATAGGCCGGCTTTAAGCACGTCTATTGACCCATAATTCAAAAAAATAAAATAAAACAAACAATAAACTGAAATTAAATAACAATCTACTTAATTAATCAACAAACCGAGACAAGCATCCGGCCGGCTAAAAACCCGCCTCATGGTCTTGGCTTAATTTAAAAGAATTCAAAACAAAGAGGGAAAGCAATGAGCCGGCTTTAAGCATGCCCCTTGACCCTTTAAGGTGGACATACAAAGGTCTAGTTAAAAAGACCCCAGTGTCTTACCATGCCCCAAGAGGGAGTTGTTTTGCCCATTACGCCATGGGGAGGCTGTGCATGATCAACATGCCAATATGCCCAAACCATAGGCTAATGAGGTAGACCAACCATGGGAAAAGAACCCACAAGCTTATCAAAAGCCGGGTATGCTCAACCTTGAACCGGTTGGGAGAAGACTCCATGTGCCTATCAAAGGTAGGACCATGCTCAAAATACTGAAATGACAAGACAGATTTCCAGATGCCTATCAAAGGCTGGGATGTGTTCAAGACTACACTCAAGACTGGCATACACTTGATCCCGAATTGAGGGGATGTCACAGTTGTTGTAAAAGAGAGGAAGCTGGAGGACTTGTGAACTTCAAACAATGAAGAATTCAATGATCAATGCAAGAAGAAAACAGTCCCTGCCGGAATGAATGAATGCAAGCACATTAAAAACTGAATTTTAAATCTGAAATTTCAATAAAACAAAACATTTAAAAAACATGAAATCCATCAATCTGTAAAATCACAAATCGAAAACAAATTTGAAACTGAAATCTAAAACAGAATCTGAAATCTGAATCACCTCTGATTTTCAGAGATTAAAAATCTAAAAAAATCTGAACCAGGGAAATCTACAATTGAAACTTTGAAAATGGGAGAGTCCGAAATCTGAATTGGTGCAGAAACCCATCTGCAATCTGAAAATCAATTACATACAGAGGGTCCGAATTAAAGTCTGCAATCTGGAAATTGGTCTGATTTTCGGGAGTGTCAAAGTTTGAATGCTACATTCCTGAAATTTGAAACATACAGCAAAACTGAAATCAAAAAATAAAAAAAATCTGAACTTTGCAGGGGGGCCGAGGGCTGTAAACAGGTTTCTGCACAAGGTAAAAAAAAACCGAAATCTGAAATTTGAATCTGAAGTCTGAATTCAATCCACTTAAAAATCTGTAATCTGAACTTAAACCCACATAAAAAAAATCTGAAATTTGAGAATTGAGGTACAGAATCCACATAAATCTGAAATCTGCAGCGGAGCCGAACACTAAATCTGAAAATTGAAGCTTCACCAAAAATCTGAATTTCACATTTTTCTGAAATCTGAAACATACAAAAAAAAATTGAAATAAGATATGGGGTTTTAAAATCTGAAGCATGTGTAAAATCTGGAGTCTGGACCTGAAAATTTTGGAATCTGAGTTGAGATCCGGAATTTGGAACAGAATCCGAATTCAGAATCTGAACTTCACATTTAGAAATAAAATCTGAACTTTACTCAGGTAACAAACAGAAAATTCTGAAAGTGAACCTAAGCTGAAATTGGAGAATCAGAAACCCCAATCCGCAAATTTTCAACTTGTCCCAAATACCATCTTCAACAAAAATCAAATGACAAGCCAATTTCACAGGTCGAACATTAAAGCAAATTAACCTTAAACTAAAACAAACCAAACTCAAAATCAAACAATAAATAAACTGTCCCAAACTTAAACCAAATCAACCCAATTCAAACTTAAATCAATAACCCAAATCAGGTCATAAAATCCATAATTCCAGAAACTGTCAAATTCATTCAACCCAAATCAATCAAATCAGCAAATCTGAAAATCTGTAAAATCCAAAGTTAGTTCATTTCAAAAAAATCTGAATTTCAGGAGTCTGTAAAAAATCTGAAAAGTCTGAACTCTAAAAATCTCTGAAATCAAAATCAAAACTGAAAATTGTGAAATCTCAACCTGTTTAAACTAAAACAGACCCCATTCAACTTCAAAAATGAACATCAAATAACCCAAGTTCAATTAAATCTCAAGTTCCAACAACTCATATTCTAACCAGGATCTAAAAGCAATCCAATTGCATAAGTAAAACTTTTAACCAAACTCTAACCAAACAAGTTAAGATTAAAACAAACAAACTGAATTAATAAACAATCTGAACCCAGCCCTCTGTTAAATTCATTTCCGAACTTAACAGAAACCTGATTTAACCCATCCGATAAGGCCAATCCAATCCAAATTAACCCAATTCAAATTGAATCCCCCAAATCAAACAAAATTCAACTGAATTCCAACAAATCCAAATGAACTAAATTCAATTCCCCAAAATCCAATCAACTTGAATCAACTCCCAAATAAAATGCAACTCAAATTCAATGAAATCCAAATGAAACAAACAAGCCAAGTCCAAATTTCAAACAAGTTCACTCCAAACAAACTTAAACTAATTAATCAACTCGAATTAATCAAATTCAAACTCAAACCCCAAATCAGTTTATAAGTCTGAAATTTGTACAAAACTCCCAGAATGCCAAATTCACCCAAAAAAAATTCAACTCAAATCAATGTTAACCCAAAACCAAGCTGAAATTTAAATAAATCAATTCCAACAAAATTCCAATTAAAAACAATTCAACCAATTAAGTTCAACTCAAACCAAATCAAATTCAAACCAACAAATTTAATTCAATCAATTCAATTCAAATCAAATTCAAATTAAGATTGAGTGCTTGCATTCCATCCAGTCCATGGGATTGTTTTCTCCTATGTCCATATGTGTGTGAATGTTTATTTTATGGATGCATGTTTTCTGTTTCAATGGATTGCTATGACGCTTAATCAAGGGTATTCGAGTTATCTCAATGTAATTAACGTCGGATCTTCGCACCATCCGACGGGGAGAGGTCAAAACAAATTTCAAAGAACCTAACAACCTCAATAAATAAATTTTGACCCTAGTTAGTACTTTTATGGAATACCATCTATTTTCCTAAGAAGTCAATGCTAAGGTCTAACTAAATCTAATTCAAATTCAAAATGAATTTCAAAAAAAAAACAAAAGAATAAATCTTTTGAGATTTCGAGGTTACATCATCCATTGATCCTCTATATACTCAAAAGACAAAATTACATGGCATGGGCACAAGCTTCAACCTTCAACTCAAAAAATTCTAATGACCTGAAATGAGCCGCATCTTCGACATGACTAATATCCTAATGCCCCAAAGATGAGCTTTAATCCTTCGTATGCACAAAATCAGATGTAGAAGAAAGCCTTACCCTTTATATAACTTAAAATATATATGGCCAAGAGACTAGCAATAATCCTCCACATACTCAAAATCCTTATAGCCTAGGGACAAATATTAATCCTTTGTACACTTGAAATCAGATGGCTCGAAGCCAAGTCTTACCCTCCACATATTTCAAAAAAATCCAATGACTTGAAGACAAGCATTAATCATCCACATTACCTACAATCTTATAGCATTCATAGAGGGATCGGAATTGGGACTAGATCCTGATTCTGATCTGATTCAAATCAGAATAGCATAATCAGCAGCTTCCGAAAAAGAAAACCGATCAAGAATCAGTCCAGATGGGTCAAATTTTCTCAATAAAACTAAAAAAAAATTCAAAAAAAAACATGTAAAAGATAAAAATAAAGAACTAACATTCAAACACAAATAAATATCATTTTAGAGGCATTAAGATAAGTAAACAAATATGTAAAAATCAATAAGTTGATCCATTGAGGAGATGGCCTTCTGGCAAGATAGGCCCTCAACTATTGTCTACTTTATATGGGTACTTATCATATTTTATGGCATTCCCACTTACCACATCAATACGTTGTTTTAAGCGAAAAACTTCTCCAATTTTCTGGTATCCATATCAATTACAATGAACTCTCTTCTTTTCAACATCTAGCATAAATCCATGTTCTCACCTGATATTACGTGATCTAGGGGCATCATGTTCTTCATTGGCTAATCTCTTGCGCACACAAGACAAAAGCAAATTAGACCAAGGATTTTCGAATTAGAATCGGTTACCAAATCAGTAGGGACCAATCTGATCCAAATAGGATAGGATCAGTCCGGCTCAGACCGATTCTCAAGAAGAGAAACTAATCTAGAATTGGAATTTAAAAAATAATAATAATTCCAATTCTAATCCCAATTTGGACCTATTCGGTCTAATTCAGGCTGATTCCAGCCAATTCAGTCCGATTACAGCTGATTTGGCCTAATTTTAAAAGAATAAAAATTCTGATTCGATTCTGATTCTGATTACATTTTTGATCGATTCGGCCGATTCTGGAAGAATTCATGTCAAAATCAATAATTCAAGTGTGAATCAAATCGGAATTGGCTGATTCTGAAATTGAATCGGATCAAATTCGATTGATCCGATTCCAGAATCGGGTGATTCCGATTCAATTCAACCGATTCTGCAATCTATGAATTAGACTAAAGAGATAGGTGCTCATACCAATGGGTAGATGCTCAAACTGGGGAGGGAGGGGTGCTCCATTGTGGCGGTGTCCTAGAATCAGGGGAGGGAGAGCTAAAAGGGAGAATGGGGGGATAGAAGCAAGGTTCGACCGATATTCCCTTTTTTGGAGATATTGGATAGAAATCAAGTCCAATTCTAGAATTCAATTTACTATGGTCAGAATCGTTGAATCAGTAGATTAAACATGCCGATTCTAATGAGAAATCATCTTGGATCTGGTGTTCCGAGGATTGTCGGATCGACATAGGCTGATTCAATCTAAAAATCAATCGATTTTACAATCAATGTCTTATAGTCTTAAGACAAGCTAATGTGATTTAGGGCAACCTCACAGAATGAAAAAGATGAGATGTCACTGACCTTGAATCAATACCAACATCAATCTTATACTATTTTATTAATTCCAAGTTTTTATTTACAAATCTTCATTTTATTTTTCTATTCTAAGAGCATCGTGCAAAATTTGTAGTGTGTAAAGTTGAGGGTACCACCTTTTGTAAAAGAATGTAAGGTTTTTATTTTTTGAGACTAAAGTGTAAAATTTGAAAATCTATTAAAAAACTCCATTTTGAATCCCATTGGAGTGTGAAGAATAAAAGTTAAACAAATATGAGTTGCCTAGTGATCCTCTCCCTATTTAGCTGGGGTGGACATTCTCTTCTATCCCTCTTTCTCCTTCTTGTCGATATGGCTTCTTTCACCTTTCATCTTTCTTGTTCAGCCTTTGTGCCCTCGTCTATCCTTCTTTTCCCCAGCAACCATTTCCTTACAACCTGATTACACTACAAATTTTCTGTCTACAAGCCACAAGCCACCAATGCGCAGCTAGATCCCCGTTTCCATGTCGAGTGCTCCTTCCCCTCTCTAGTTGGCCATTGCAGCTTCTCTGGCACTAGTCTCATCTCCCCCACCTATAACTATCACAACATTTCCCATGGTCTGGCATAGAGCCCTATCCATGCATTGGTGCCATAAACCACTACTCCATCTCCACTTGTTCTTGTTCTTCTATTCACCCTTGCTACCCTTCTACTTCACCCAACAGAACAGCGTCGCTTTACCATTCACCACTTTGAGAACCATATTCTCCTCCCTCTAAGAGCTGCAGGGTCATCTAATGCACTCGAACACCCTACCCAACAACCACCCAATCAACATCCTTCTTCTGTAGGCATTCATGCCACATCACCAATCTTTCTCCCCATGGTCCTCGCACCCAACACACCTCCCGACTCCCACCCTATTGACTTGAATGCCTTAAACCATCCCTCCTGACACCCCTTCATCTTCTTCTCCCATACCTTGCCACCTTTGTTTCCTCCTTCAGGCATTCTGACCAAACCCACCTTCCCTCCGGTGTGTCCAAGACCCCTCCTATGCACTTTCCCCCTATTACTAGCGCCTCTGCAACTCTTGACCCTCTATATAGCTCATAGCTCGTGGTGTGGAACTGGAGGCAAACCATACTCTTTATAAACTATATTTCATAGCTCGGAGATGAGTTTTATTCCTCCATATGTCCAAAATTCAATCACCAAGAAAAAGTCTTAATCCCTCACTACTCAAATGCTCTGACTTGAAGCAAGCTTATATTCCTTAATGTCACAACAAGAGAGAGAGAGAGAGAGAGAGAGAGAGAGAGAGAGAGAAACTAAAAATTGTGGTGCCCTGTCAAACTTGGCCAATCATTTGAAATGATCGGTTAAGGGCAAGATTGTTGACAAAAAGCTAGCTAGGGTGAAAACTTGAGAAGACAACCCTAGGTTAAATCAAATGACCCTGCTACATAAAAACTTTAAAGAGTAGAATGTAGGCAAAAGTGAAAGGGGATTGATCTAGGCAAGAAAACAAAGGGTGATAAAATTGGTGAAAAAAAGAAGAGAAACAACAAAAGGAGAAACAATTTATGGCTGGGGTGGGCCTAGACTATCATACAATCTATTGCATGGCCAACAAGAACTATAATTTCTTAAGGTGACAACCACTCTAAGAGCATAGTTAGTGCAACTGACAAAGATAAGGAGAGAATGAGTCACATGCTTCACATTCTAACAACACAACAAGTATAATAAACAACGACCTATTTTAAACCAAATGTTATCCCGTAGACAAGCCCGAAGGTTGGCTGAGGACAATGCAAAGAAAAAAAATAGAGGAAAAGAAAGTATATATATCTGATAAGAAGGAATATACACCAAGTGAAGGGGAAAAGGAAACTGCTATCAAAATGACAGTCATCTCTTGGGGCATGTCTCACCCAACTATTGCTCTATTAAAAAATGTTCCCCCTCAATGACCTTGGGCTTGCATTGCTTTTCAAACACCTGAGTGTTAGTGTTTATAGCATTTTAAACTTAGCCTCCACCTAAGCCCCAAGGCCCTTTGACTTTTGACAAAGAAGGCCAATGTTGCTATCTTTCATGCCTCTTCCACTTGAGTCCCAAGAGTTAGTGACTTGTCCAACGCATGGTGCATGAGAGTACTCACCTCCAAGATGAACAGAGTAGTCATGTACAAGCTCACTCTTCCTCAACTGCTTTGAAAATTTATGCCAGACAATGTTCGTCAGATCATAATTGGTGGGTACCGATCTGATTAGGAACTAATTGAATCAAATTGGTCAATAATGACCAACTTTTTAGAAGAAAGTTCAATCAAGAATTGGCCTGAAGCAACTATTTTTTTATTTTTTAAAATAATTCAAAAAAAACTAAAAAATAGAAAACTCCCTAAAAATTATTAAACATAAATGTAACATCTAACGCACTTCCATATCATTACAAAAGATTTTAAGACCAAAAAATATAAGTTTGTAGCAATGATCATTGTAATAAACAAAGGTAACATAGTGCAAATGATATACTGATATGCAATATAATAATACAATGGTATACCTTCCTTTCACCAATGTCACTAGAGTTGGCCATTATACTACTCATTCTTTAGATTCTTCTAAATGTTTCATTGAGAGTTGTCACATATGATTGGTCCATATCCATACGAAAATAATGAATTGACCAACTGACTAAAATCGTACACATTGTCCTACGTTGGAATTGTGGGTGGAATATATAGCTGGAGGTCTTCAGAGAGTTCAAGATAATTGGCTGCCACCTACTGATAAAAAAATCATATTTGATTCCAGTGCACACTTCTGCCACTTGAATGTTGCTTTTGCCTCAACTTATCAACATCTGCCCCACTAGTACATGTATTACTAGAAGAACCTCCTTCTCCTCCTCCACCTCCACTTCAACCTCCTACATTTTACTATTGTATAGGTGAAATGAACTCTTCTTCATCATCATCTGAGGACGGTGCATGTGTACTGTCTAGTGGACTAATAGGCCCTCGTCTGATTTCTAATTTGCTTTCTTTGCTGCTGCTTCACTTGTGATGAACTCAAAATCCCTATGTCAAGCCAATAGACCTTTTTCAATGCACCTAATCATCCTAACCTACTTGTCATAGTCTTTGTCCTCTAAGGAGTTATTTGGGATGATGGGGTTGAGGTTGGGGCTCGAACTACAGCTAGAGTTGGAGTAAAAGGAACTTCCCTTTTCATCTCTTCATCTTCAGGTTGAATGTCATCTAGTTCTCCTTCAGTCCATCTATGATTTTTAAGATGTAATTCTAGAGGTGCTTTGTCTGCCTTCTCCACCCACATAGTAAGTAAGCGCTCCTACTAGAAAAGAAAGTCCACATCAATGTCTCTAGTAGTTCCTTTACGTGTTTGTGATTTAACTCATTCTTATAGTCCACTTACAAATATTGTATAACTCTTTTTATCGAATTTTCTGGTGGTCGTAATGTTATTTATGTTCAAACGCATGTTGTAATAATAGAATACAAGTTTTTCCAACCTATTAGATGCTAAATTCTTTCACTTGAAATTGATCAAGCTAAATATACTCATATTTCTCACATTGGGAGAAACTTGTGCTCTAACTTAAAATGTAAATTGTAATTGCAGTAAGTGGATTCTATCCACTTCTTATATTGATCTGTACCCACCACTCAATTGTAAGAAAGAAACAATAATGCTACTCAAAATATTAACAAATTATTCAAATATCATTATATAATGACATGTTTCAAGATATTAGGGGCAACATTGTTAAAAGAATACCTCAAATCAAGATTGGAGTAAACTCCAACTCTATTTTATAGGATTGCATCTAAAATTTGAGAGAACAAGAATAACTAGCATTCTGGTGCAAAAAATAGCAAAAAATTTAATAAATAGAAATTCTCTTTTACTTCTAATTCTACTTTTGTTCTTTCTAGCTATGTTCTTAAAAGTTGTATTACAGATAAAGTGCCATTCAATACTTATTGATCATTGCATACTTGTCCTCCACATTGTATCTGGGGGTTTAAAAAATCATGCATTTAAAGTCATATCACATAAGAGCATGACTTTATGCATCAACCATTGCCTGGAGTAAAGATAAGGAGAATTAATTGTTGCACGCACATCATGGTGTGGTATCATATTCCATCTCCTATCTATGATCTTCTCCCACTTCTTATAACATTTACGATACTTATTTATCTTCAACTTTACTGTCTATGTCATGATAAAGATATCTCATCTGCTTCTTATCTGAGTCCACTAACCTTAACATGTATATAAGTGGCTCCATGATGGACAAGTAATAAAGAATTCTCTCCCAAAAGTATTTCTCCATGAATAGATGCTCCATCTGTCCAAGGATTTCCAAATGATCTATTCTATTGTGCAAGTCAACCATATATATATGATGTACTCAACTGATTGTGTGAACCAGACAAGTGCATGTTTTTCGAAACAAGCTCTCCTAGACAATAAGTGTGTGACAAATTTTGTTGGACTAGGCCTAATAAAATCATGCCACTTAGTATGATTTCTCATTATGATGCAAAAGTGGATATAAATAGATAAATGAGGTTATCAATTATGTATGGCTCACAAGTGTAGAAACTGATGCTTTCTTGCCTATATTCTTCAACATAAGATTAATGGAGTCTAATGCACATGGAACTCAAGGGGGCATGTAGAAGGTAGGACCCTATACCTTACCCATATAGTCATCTTCGGGTGACTATTTAAGGGGGGGCATGCAAAGGGACAATGTAGGGGGCAAAACCCCTCCATAGGGGGGTTCCAGAGAACAATAAGTAACTGGAGGGGAAATAGAAGGTGAGAGAAATGGGATTGCCCCTCCACAAGTTGGGATTGCCAAAGAATCACTAGATGGATGCCAGATTGAGAGGAGTCGCCCCTCAATTGATAGGGATCACCAGAGAATTGCCAAATCAAGAAGGGATCAACATTGGATCACTACTTTCACTATAAAATCATTGTAAGATTATCGAAATTGCTGGTGCTCTAAAGGGATCGTGAGAAAAATAGGGGGAATTGGCTTTCGGGACTAAGTCCTCCCAAAGGAATAGGCAAAATTGGCCAATTTCAATCCCCAAGCAATTGATCGATTTTGATAAGAATCCAAGTTTGGATTGGTCCTCCATGTGATAATCATATCAAGATTGATTGATCTAATCCAAGAATTGGCCAATCTCGATCTAATCCAGCCAATTCTGCAATCAATGGTGTCAAACCTCCTCGACCACTATAATGGATGTCTATAGAATAGTAAATAGAGTGATAATAAGTAGTCAATATCCAAAGCTTCTCTTGAACACACTCAATCTATAATAAAGTGAACATTGCATGTATGATGTTGTGTGATCACTTGAAGCCTCTAAAAGGAGCTGTGGACCATACTAAACTAAGCTATGTTATGAGAGTCTCCCCATGCCGTAACTTGTATCCTTGAACAATGAAATTTTGGCCATGTAAAAAAGGAAAAGATAATCATACGTGCATAAGTTTTAATGTATTACAACCTCACATGAGGCAAATATCCAAAGGGATTAGTACGATGACAATGCTTACCATCTAATATAGGGGACTTCCCTGAATCACACTTGAGATAAAGAGACTTCCCCTTATCCCGAGTTGTTGGTAGTCATACTGGCTTCAACAACCACCGGCATAGTGGTCTCAAGAT
The DNA here is from genome assembly GCA_036172225.1 of Cryptocoryne crispatula var. balansae. Taxonomy (NCBI): domain Eukaryota; kingdom Viridiplantae; phylum Streptophyta; class Magnoliopsida; order Alismatales; family Araceae; genus Cryptocoryne; species Cryptocoryne crispatula. Next base: position 22,304,830 of record CM069927.1, on the reverse strand, counting down.
GATATCTACAATTACTTCACCACCGGTCTTCGTCCACAATAACAGTTAGGTTCTACCATGGACATTTTCACCAAGACCTATGTCAACGAGCTAGCATGCTTTCTTGATGATGTTGATGCCCTACATCCATGGTTTGGTTCAATGTGAAGGACAAGCTTATTGGTAACTCACTTAGGACTGATAAGTTCCTCTCTTAGCTATTTTTTATATGTTGAAACAAGAAAATTACTATCCGAGAGGACAATTCATATCAAATAAAAAATTCAAAAGGAGCATCAATACCCAAGATGGTTTCACATATCTTGTTGCACAAGGCATCCTTCATTGACTTGCCTGTTAGATTAGCCTAGATAGCCTAGTAAAAAATCAATCATACTTAAAATCTTTAAAATAGAAAAAGATTGCAATTTCACAACATAAGAAAATAGTAAGTGGAAATATCCCAACCCTCCAATCATGGAGTACTTCATACAATAATTGCATTGGACTAGACTAAGTTGATAGAAATAGTAGAATATGAAGACTTTGATGAAGGAATGTATTAAATAGCTAATAGATGAAATGGTACAGAAACTAGCCGCAAATGCATTGTGAATGAGGATTTATATTGGGGAACTATCATGGGTCTAGGCCAAGGTTTTGACAGTGGACAAGGCTCAAAAAATGACCCTCAACATGAGGCCATGATCTCACTAGAGACATCAACCCGAGTGTAGGCCCGCTAGACCCAGACATCATTCATAATAAAAAAGATAACATGCATTAGTGCTGCATTCAAAACTTTAAAGTTATGAGAAGAGAAGATAGAGAGGGCCACTTTGGATGGTTCTTTATCAAAAGTATGTAGGCAAACATAGCAAAGAGATTATTGATACAACTGCAAATATTGGTAAAAATATTTTTGGGTCACACTAAAAGAAATCCATAATACTTATTTATAATGAAAGTGAAAGACATCAGAAAATACACGAAGATACTTGAGCACATATGGCATGAAAAGACGTGCACACTAATGACCAACTTCTAGGACCAGTAACATTTATCACCATGCATTCTAATAATCTCTTTATCTTGTTTGTTGATCTTATTCTTTTGCATGATTATGTACGTATTACTAGAACTATCATCAACTTGTCAAAATGGAAGTGTTCCAAAAGTTTGGGAACCATCTTCAAAGAAAAACTATGTAGAACAATTGTTAAAATTTATAGATGGAGTAATTGATGAGAAAGAAAAAGAAAATCTTTCACAAGTAATTATAGATAATGCCACTTCATATAAAACAATTGGAACAATGTTAATAGTAAAAAGACCACACATTTATTAGGTTCCTTACTCAATCCACTCCCTATAATTGATATTATAGGATATTTGCAAGAATTCAATAATAAATCAGTAAAGATGGCACAATCCATTTCACATTTTATTTACAACCATAACTATATAATGCACTTAATAAGAGTGAACACTAAGAAAATTGAGCTGCTTAGATTAGGTGCAACTAGATTTGCATCCCATTATATCTCTTTAAAAAATTTATAGTTAAAAAGGCATCCTCTTCTCTAAATGATCACATCCTTATGATGTGTGAACTGCATGAGTTGAGCACATCACGAACAAGAAAAAGAGTAAGGTGGAAGAGATGTTGGAGGACTTTTGAAAAGTGGTGAATTGCAATTATGGAGCCAATTGTGCAAGTTATGTGAATTGTAGATGGAAACAAGAAAATAGATATTGATTACATATATAATGTCCTTGAATATGCAAAGATAGAAATAGCATAAAAGCTTATTGATTGCAACAAGTACTGGGAAACTATGATATCATTAACCAGCATTGGGAGAGGACACTATGTCCACTTTATGCTATAGGTAATCATTAGTTCCATTTAATCTTGTAACTTTTGTGATTAAAAATTGTAATGACTATAAATTTTATACTTCATTTTATTATAGGATAATTTTTCAACCCAAGATATGTTTATAGTATATAATTTAACCTACCAAGTAAGACATTAGATAAGACAATATGTGATTCAGAGGATATTAAGTGACGATGATGTAATCACCATAGCATTCAACAAGTTGCATAAATGCCGACTTAGGCCCATACACTTTAGGACCTCAAGTGCACAAATAGCCATAATATTATAAAGTTTAGGTATGGTTCATCCATTAGAAACATTTATCACTTGCTTTACACAATTGTGGTAGATGGATGTGTGAACCTTGATTTTCCGTTTGCAAAAAGGGTTTTAATGTTTTGTTTTTTTCTCTTTTTTTTGAGAAATATGGATGTTCCGGACTCATCTAAGAAAATATGTGATATCATGTAAAAAATATTAAGTAGTTCGGTGATATTTAAAAGGTAATAAAACCGAGGTTCGAGTTCTTTCAAAATTTTGATTTTTGACCTCTCTCCGCCGGATGGTGTGAATATCCAACATTAACTTACATCGAGCAATAACTTGAATACCCTTGATTAACCATCGTAGCAATCTATTTAGGAGAGCATGCACATCCATAGAAAAACAATGAACTTGAAAAGGTTGCGGCCTTCTGGGCCTGATGAGATGCAAATTGATTGTTTGGGGTTGATTTTACTTGTTTTTTCTTATGAGTTTGTTGCATGATTTTTGTTGGTTTAGAATTGGTTTTATGAGTTTCAGATTTAAGTTTGGTTTCAGGTTGATTTTGAAGTTGATTTATTTCCATTCGATTTGGTATCGGTTTGGTTTTGATTTGTTTAAGTTGGATTTGATTTTTTTTGTTTTAAAGTGTTTAGTATGTTTTATGATCTTTTGGAATTTAAAGTGTTTAGTATGTTTAGATCTGAAATTTTTTAGGTTGGTTTTGATGTGTTTTGAGTGTTTGAAATGTTGTTTATTTTTAATTTCTTTTAAAATTGGTCTTTTGTTGTTTGGTTAAGTGTTCAATTAGGCGAAGTTAGATGACCTTAAAATGAACTTTCAGGTTGTTCATGTCTTTCTTTTATGTGTGCTTCAGCTTTGTTAAAATATGATTTTTGTTTGAAGTTTAATATTTGTGAATATTTCTTAGTTATGATTCGGTTTTTATTGAACTTGGGTGACTTTTATTTGAGTTTTCAGATCTGTTTCTTTTTTTAGGGACAGGTTTTGACGTTTTGTTTATTGTTTTAGATGTTGTTCAAAGTTTGGTTTAACTGTTGTTTTGTTTAGGGGTTTAATTGAATTGAATTAAGCGTCTTTTTATTGACTTTTCAGATTGTTGCCAACCTAATTTCTTACATATGTTTTCAGATTTGTTAAGGTCTGATTTTTTTATTAACTTTCAGATTTGTTAATGTCATTTATTTAATTTAGAGTTTGCATCACCACCAGTCCAATAGGCTACCATTTGATATCTGATTGCATCCATTTGGGTTAACACATGAACATCATTTCATTTAATATCATGAATTGGAGTACAAATAGTTTGTATATGATAATACCGGGTGGAGAGACCAACGTTCCTTCCCCCTATGTAAATTTTCATAAGGTCGGAAAATTTTGGCATTACAATGGCATGCCGACTTATTCCAACCGATTTGGAATTTACCCATCGAAGATGACAAACATTTTGACTTGTCATATTGGGGAAAAGATCGCCGGCTATGGGAACTAGCCGTCATCCGTATCAACATCCCGGGGTGGACTTGGAGGAGCCATCCAAAAATGGAGTATCTGTGAAAGGGTATTTCACTCCTTATTTTAGTTTTGCTTTTCACATTTCTGATTTTTTTATTATTTATTTTTTTGTCAAACGTTGCTTAGGCCAGTTTATGTTTTATCGACGTTCTTAATTGTCCTTCGGTCTTCATGGGCTTAATGGGCCCATCTTGGACTGTTTTAAGCCGGAAGGGCCTGTTGTAGGAGTTGACGCCCTAGTGTAGATTCCCTATTTGGGCTGGTATTGAAGGCCACCCGGCTATGCCTTTGGCCCATCGGATGGTTTCCAAGTGGTGCCGGGCCGTCACCCTCAACCAGACCCTAGCAATGGATTGCTGTCCTCCTTTCTTTTTTGCTTCTGCAGAACCTGTTTTGAGGTGTTTCTTTCTTTTTTGCTGTAACAAGAAGATGTAGGTGGAAAAGGAGCCAGAAGTAGGCCTGCCGGAGGTCAGTTAGGGGACTGCACAAGAGAACAGTTTTTGTGCTTGTTTTAGGATCGCTCAAGGGGCAGGAAACAGGGGTTTTCAGGGTGTTGCAAAGGAGCTGAAACTGGGATTGAGCAAGAAGCTATTTGGGATAGGAAATTGAGAGTCCGCCTGGAGTACACTAGGCCCGTCGGACAGATTTCAAGACCGTCCAGGTCATCACTCTCGCCTAGGGTCCTAAAGGGAGTGACCGCAAAATAGGTTTGGAGAACAATAAAGAATTTTTTAGGACCGGTTGAAGGTGCTGATGTGATGTTATTTTGATAGGCCATATAAGTGGCTGAGTGGGGGGTCTGATTAGGGACCTTTATGGTGTCCAGAAAGGACTTGATCGGGATGGCTTATGTGAGCCATAAAGGGGACTAAAAATGACCTGCATAATAGTCAGAAAATGGGCCTATGGCAGCCTATACATGTTTAGGAGTGCCTTACATGGGCCAGCAAATGAGGCTGCAGGTGACTTGGTTCAAGGTCTGAAAATTGGTCTCTTGGATCGGACGACAAAAGGCCGAAGGGCCCGGTTTCAAGACCTGAAGACAGGCCAAAATTAACTTGTTTGAGGGTCTGAAAAGGAACTGGAATGGGACCAGTTTTGAAGTTTCAGACAGGGACTGAAAGGGGTCTAGTTAGGGGCCTGTTTGGAGGGGCCTTCAGGTAGGCTGAAAACAGGCAACATTGGGGCTATTTAAGGGGCTGCAAAATCCGAGAATGACCTTGTTCAAGGGGTCTGAACACGGGGACGGAACAGGTCTGTTCAAGGGATCCAACGAGGGGCTGATTAGAGGGTCGGACAGGGGGTGAAAGTGACCTGTTTCTCGGTTTGCGCAAGTGGGCTAAGCAGGCACTGTTTAGGATATTTTTAAGGAGCAAAATAGGAGGGCAAAGATGGCCTTTTAGGGGGTTGTGTAAAGGCCAGCACAAAGGGCTGTTTAGGGGCAACTTTGGGTCGGCCAAAGTGAGATACACCAGGAGTTTTGTTTGGGACATAGGTTGCCGATGTCGATGAAGGCCGGCTTATGCCATGAGAGGGATTGAGAAGAGAAATTTGGAAGGAGTGGGAGAGATGTCTATAAGGACTACATAGTTATATATACTTCACCCACCTGGTTTTCTCTTTGATATTGGATGTAATGAGGATGTAGAATGAAGCTGTGGACACCCCTCCTCCAAGGGGAAGTGATGTCAAGGGAGCTCTCTCCCCTTTCTCTTATTCTCCTCTTCTCCTCTTCTCCTTCTGGCCGCGGGCAGAACTTGGAGCAGGTGCGCAGATGGGGCTGCAGTCCGGCAGCCTGGTGACGTCTCCAGCGGATGGGCTGGCCTTGGATGCACCTTGCATTCTTATAGGAGCTGGGGGAAAGCCAAGAGTCAACTAGAAATCAATGCTCAGATGGCTGTTGGCTTCCCCCAAGTTGTTTTAATAGGGTTTAATTGCTTGAATTCTCCTAGGTTATTAAGTTTTGACCAACCCTTTGAGTTCTCCAATGTTGACCTATCCTTTGGGTTTCCCCATGCCATTTATGGGTCAAAGATGAGGTGGCAGCAGAGGTGGACAGGGCGGTGGGACCTGCTAAGGTGGCGGCTGAGCTGCACAGGTTGGTTGGGCCTGTTGACTGGGCCAATTGGCCTGTTTGGCTGACCGCGGCCCACTTCCCCTTTCCTCTCAATGGGGCTGTGCACAATGGGTTTCAAGGGTTAGAAATCTGTTAAATTAAATTAAGTGGGACTGGGCCAGCTGGGGTTTGTGCCAATGGGCCGAATCTAGGACCCATTTTAGGTCTGATTGGACCTGATTTGACAAATTGAGGGTTAGGCCAATTTGATTTTGGTTTGGTCCTATTCCCTTTTTCTTTTTTCTTTTTTGTTTTTTTTTTTGCAATTCTAGATGCCAACAAATGCCCCCCTTGGGTGATTCATTGGAGGCAAGTGTCGGTGTGAGAGACAAGAGCCGCCAAGGCCAAGCGATCGCCCGTGTAAGTTGGCACTTGGACGTCTATATCTTCTGCTAACTGGCTAGCCCTGTGGTTTGAATGTCATTGGTTAGAGAAGGGCCTGGGCCCTTGAAGGTGACCAGTCTTTATTATGTTGAGCTCAGCCATTGATCTCCTTTGACTTGTAGGGGTTCTTCAAATTTTTTTCTGCCTTGTTGCATTGACAACAGTTCCTGAAGAAGGTCAGGTATGATTTAGAGTACTCCAGTGGAACCAAGCTTCAAGGGAGTCGTACAAAGTTAGTGCAAACTTGTTGCTACATTTCTTCCATCCAATCTTCCTGAAGTTTTCTTTTTTGCCTTTTTTTGTTTGTTTTACTGGCCTGACTACCTATTTTTTAGGTTTTCACCTAGACCAACCCCTTGATATTCTGTCTACATGCCCCCGAAGAGGTTTCCATATAACAGGGTCGCCTGATTTTGTCTTGAGTGCCTTTTCAGGTTTTCACTCTAGCAAGACTTCTTTTTCGACATTTTTGCTCTTGACAGGTCGCTATTTGAGCGATCGGCCAAGCCTGTCGGGCACCTTTCTTTTTAACCCCTTTTTTCTTTTTTTTGTAGGGAATTAAGGCCTCCCTCCAGCCACATGCGTTGGTGGGTCTAACTAAGTATGAATTTCAACCTAGTGAATATAGAGTGTGAGTTTTCTATGGTGTATGGATTATCAACCCGAAGTCAAGAAATTTAATGGTGAATTTGACCAAGTATGGTTTTCAACTTGATGGTAAAAGGGCCAACAGAGTACTGATTTCAACTCAGAAACAGGGATTATTCTGTATGGATTTCTTGTATCGGTATGGATTTCAACCCGAAGGCAAGAAAGTTTCATTATGGGTTTGACCAAGTATGGATTTCGTCCTGGTCAGCGGGATGAGAGCTTTGCATCTTATGGACCTTGTAAGCGGGGCTGCGTCCACTTGATCCTTCGGATGGATTTGTGAGTTGAACTTGTCGGAGAGACTCGGCTTGTAAAAAAATGAGACTTGTTTGGTATGACAAATGGCTCGAAGGCTTGTTTTTAGACCGCGGAAAGCCAGAGTGACTATCATGGTAAGACTAGACAAAAGTATTGACCAAAAAGGTTGAGACGATGTGAATTTTGAATGCCATCAAGGCGCAAAGGGTTAAGGTGGCATGACTCTTTCGAAGTTTGTCAAGACTGAAGGGATCCCAATGACAAAGCTTCTTGTGTAAATCGTCAAGACTAGAGGAATCAGGACGATGCAAAGTTTTGGTGGCTCATCAAGACCAAGATGGTCAAGATGGTATAAAGTTTGTGAACCATCACTACCGGAATAGTTAAGATAGTATGAAGTTATTTTTTTATCTAATATTTTCTTCTTTTTTCTCTCATTTCATTTTTCTTCTCTTTTTTTTTCCAGGAATTAAGGTTTCTCTCAAGCCATATGCGAGGAGTTGGGATAGATCAAGTCAAAAATGAGTTCTCGACTTGACTAGAGATCAATTATGGATGCGGGTTTGAAGTCCTAAGGGGTGTTAAGGCTTAAAGGAAATATTTGGATATCAAGGAGTATGAAGATCCAGTGAATGGGTGTCTGGTGGAGTTATGGGTCCACTCGGTCCTGTAAAGTAAGTCTGATCCTAGGGTACATGTGAGTGGAGTTGTGTCCACTCGATCCTTCGGAAAAAATTTGGGTTAAGTATGGATTTCAGCTTGACCTATGGATTGTGGGGATCCCTTGTTGAGTTTGGATTTCACCTCATAAAGTAAGAGTCGAACGATCCTAGAGAGCATATGAGTAGGGATATGTGTCCACTTGGTCTTTTAGAAAAAGTTTGATGTTTTGGTCCTAGGGAACGTGTAAGTGGGACTATGTGTTCATTCGTTCCTTCAAAAATGGCTTGCGTTTTGGTCCTAAGGAACATGTGAGCAAGGCTATGTTCACTTGGTCCTTTGGAGAATGTTCGATGTTTTGGTCCTAGGGAACATCTAAGTGAGACTATGTGTCCACTCGGTCTTTCGGAAGAAGTTTGGATCCTAGGAAACATGTGAGTGGAGTTGTGTGTCCACTCGATCCTTCAGAGAAAATTTAGATCTCAAGGAACATGTGAGCAAAGCTACATGTCTACTCGGTCCTTCGGAGAAGGTTTAGATCCCAAGGAAGATATGAGCGGGGCTATGTGTCCACTCGGTCCTTCAGAAGAAGTTTGGATCCTAAGAAACATGTAAGAAGGGCTATGTGTCTACTCAGTCCTTCGGAAAAAGTTTTTTTTGAATCCTAAGGAGTATGTGAGCGGGGTTATATGTCCCCTTGGTCCTACAGAAAATGTTTGGATTAGGTATGAACTTCAACTTGACCTATGAATTGTGGGGGTCTCTCGCCAAGTTTGGATTTCACCTCGTGAAGTAAGAGTTGAAAGATCCTAGGAAGCATGAAAGTGGGGATATGTGTCCACTCGGTCCTTCAGAAGAGGTTTGAGTCCTAAGGAACATGTAAAGCGGGGTTATGTATTCGCTCGGTCCTTCGGAAAAGGATTGGGTACTAAGAAGCGTGTGAGAGGGGCTAGGTGTCCACTCAGTCATTCAAAAAATGTTTTGAAGACCACGAAGACTTGAAGGGTCAGAACAGTGTAAAATGTTGGTAGACCATCAAGACTGGAATAGTCAAGATGGTGGAATTTTTTATATTTGAAAATTGCGTGGAACACGGGAGACAGATAGTGTCAATATGTAGACCATCAAGATCGGAATCCGAGAATTTTTGGTAGACCACCAGGACCGGGATGGTCAGGCTGATGTGGATTCCTCTTTCTTTGTGTTTGAAAATCATTCAGAATGAGGGTTAGATGATCCTAAGAAATATGTAAGTGGGGCTATGTGTTCACTCGGCCCTTCGAAAAAAGTTTGACAACCAACAAGACCTAAAGGGACAAAATGGTGTAAAATTTTTGGTAAATCATGACGGTGAAAATGGTCCGAATGATAAAAACTTTTGTAAACCATTAAGACCGGAACGTTCAGAATGATGAGAGTTTTTGTAGAACATCAAGACTGGAATAGTCAAGATGGTAAAATTTTTTGTGGACCATCAAGACCGAAATGGTCAGGATGATGGGACTTTTTGTAGACTATCAAGACTGGAATGATTAGGATGATGGGAGTTTTTTTTGTGGACCATTAAAACCGGAATGGTCGGAATGATGGGAAGAGTTTTTTAAGACCACTAGGACCGGAATGGTCAAGCTGGTGAGTGTTTTTAGGTGGACCATCAATATCAAAATAGTCAGCATAGTGGAAAATTTTGTAGCCTATCAGGATTGGAGTGATCATAATAGTGAGATTTTTTTTGTTGTTTTATTTTTTTTAGCCTGAACAGGTATGGGTGGTGTAGATTTTTTTCGATCATCAAGCACGGAGTGACCATATTGGCAAGAATTTGGAAGGCTACCAAGACCGGAGTGGTCAAAACAATGGAAGTTTTTATTAGACCATCAAGACCGGAATGGTCGGGATGGTGGGAATTTTTTTTTTAACATCATCAAGAACAACGGTTTGAATGGCCCTAGGAAACATGTAAGTGGTTCCATATGTTCACTCAGTCCTTCGGAAAATGTTTTGATCCCAGAGAATATATGAGTGGATCTGTGTATCCACACAGTCCTTCAGAAGAGTTTGATGATGAAAATTTTGGTGGACCATCAAAACTAAAATTGTCAGGATAGTGGAAAATTTTTGTTTGAAAGAACATGTGAGTGGATCCATGTGTCCACTCGGTCCTTCAAAGAAGTTTGATGATGAGACTTTTGGTGGACCATCAAGACTAGAATAGTCAAGATGGTGGAGATTTTTTGTTTGAAAAAATCTTAAGGAACATATGAGTGGATCCATGTGTCCATTCAGTCCTTCAGAAAAGTTTGATGATGGGAATTTCGGTGGACCATCAAGACTAGAATAGTAAGGATGACAGGGATTTTTTTTGACCATCAAGACTGGAATAGTCGTGATGGTGAGAAATTTTGTGGACCATCAAGACCAGAGTGGTAAAGATGGGAGAGTCTTTGTAGACTACTAGGACCAGAATAGACAAGCTGGTGAGAATTTCTTTATCTTTTTTTTTTTTGAAAATCATCCAGAACGAGGATCCGGATGGCCTTAAGGAACATGCGAGCGAGGCTATGTGTCCACTCGATCCTTCGAAAAAAGGTTTTACAACCGTGGAGGCCTGTTGTGAAATTTTGGCAAACCAAGAGGACTAAAATAGTTAGGAACATTGGAACTCCTTTTTTATTGAGAATGACCCAGAATAAGGATTCAAAAGTCCTAAGGAGCATGTAAGTGGGTTTGTGTATTCGCTCGGTTCTTTCGGAAAGGGTTTGATGACTGCAAAGACTTGAAGGGTCAGGGTAGGGTGAAAATTTTGGTAGACCATCAAGACTGGAATAGTCAGGATGGTTGGAATTTTTGTGGCCCATCGAGATCGAAGTGATCATAATGGTGGGATTTATGTATTTGCATAATAAGTAAAAACGGATTCTAATCCAAGTGCAAAGCACAACTTGGCAGGGTTCAAAGGGGTTGAACCACTCCCAGGGCGAAAGGCAACTTGGCACGAAAGTTCAAACAAGATGAGTTCACGATTACCAAGGTCGGTAGAACCGAAGGTATAAGTGTTCGTAAAGAGGGGAGTTGGAATTGCCCTTTGTTCCTTTCAAGATGGAATGTGGGAAGTTTTCTCAATTTTATGGGTGGGAGGTGATCTACCTCATCGCCTCAGGTATGGTCTCCACATCATATTCTTATCACAAGGTAGATGAGCTTTATGGGAGACACGACATCATAGGCAACTCAGACCTCTCCCCTAATAAAAGTAAGGAGAAGAACCCATCCATCCTGTCAAGTTGAAGGGCTTACCCAAGTTGATGGTGATTTTTTTTTGTTGATTATTTTATCGTCATGACTGCTCCTTTGCGGAGTTTTCACCCAGACCGACCCCTTTTGTATTTTGAATGTACACCCCTTTGCAGGATTTTAACATTGCGGGGTTATCCAATTTTACTCGAGAAATCTTCACATGTTTTCACCTCAACCCAACTTTTTCTTTCTTTTCCTTTTTTATTTTTCTTTTTTTAACACTTTTGTCCTTAGTTAGCTATTTATGCATAGCTAACCAAGTCTATCAATTTTTTGTTGTTGTCGTTTTTTTTTTTTTAAGATGTACAAAACTTTGTGAATTGCCTTTGATTTATTGCCCCTTCTATATTCCACTTTTTTGAGGGCGGCAACAATGACCTAGGATGAATTGTCCAACTTCATGTCCTGATGACATGATGGCTGATGAGGTAACCTATTGACCAACCTGTAAACATTGATGATGTATTGTGTTTATGATGTAGTTATTTGGCTACCCAATTCTAAGATGGACTTGGGGAGGTTTCACCAGTTGCTCCCTTATGTCAATAACCTTGTTGCAGATCATAGTTTTGACCTTGTCTTTGAAACAAAAGTAGTCCTTAATTGTATGTCCCAACATTCAAAGGTAGGGGTAGAAGTTGGGCTCGTCAGTCCTTTCAGCCTCTCCATGGCATTTAATTTGTTGAAGGTCGATTAAGTTGTTCTCCATATAGGTATCAAACAACCTTCTTGTGTACTCTTGTCAGAGTGAGTATAGCTTAGACCGATGTTCCTCCAACGAGATCCTCGTCCTTGTGTTGTCAGGAGTTTCCAGAGTAGGAGAGGATGTCGGGGCATCTTTCCTGTTCCCACTGTTGTTTTGTTTCTTGAGAAAGAGAAAACATCGATTGTATTGACATCTGTTGAATGTTTGTCTTTTGTGAGCTTTGACTTGGCCATCGTCGTTGGTGGGTTATTGAAGTAGAAGTGTTCAATTTCTGCTACTGTGATGTTTAAGTCATCAAACGTTTAGATTCTACTTCCCAGAACCTTCTTTTGAATTTTGGCCCATAGGCCCCTTTGGTAGAGTACCATTGCCTCTTCATTTAGTGGCGAATTGACACATTTCATGCAAGAATCTCTCTAGCGGCGTATGCAATCGACCGTCGTTTCATTCCATCCCTAGAACATAGTTGTAAGTTCAATCAAAGTGTATGGCCATTATGAGAAATTAAATCTCTCGATGAACTTTTGTTACATGTTTGCCCAATCAACTATCGAGTTCGGTCTGAGTTTTGAATACCACTCAAACGTTGTACCGGTGAGAGTGGTGGCAAAGTATTGGAGAAGATATGACTCGTTGTATGTTAACTCTCCCATATGAGTGAAATAGAGAGCCAGGTGTTCCCTTGGGGATTCGTGTCCGTCGAATTTAGAACATTTCGGACTTTAGAAATGTTTTGGGAAAATCTCACATATTGGTGGTAAGGTGGATAAGGCACCTGATATAGGCCCATCAAGTTATGATGTCATCATGTTGTGCCAGTCTAGTGGTAATAAGTTGCTTAATCATATCTCGTCGAGTAGGCTCCATAAAATTCTGCAAATGAGGTGGAGGTTGGTAATGGTGCATTACCAGTATGTTGTCATCCACGGGTGGCCTCAATGTAGTGGTTGGTGAACCAGAGTTTGCGATGAAGGAGGTTGTGGCTCGACTCGGGTGACACATGGGTAGTCAACAGCTTCGTCTGTCCGTGAATATTGAACCGGTTGAAGCCGGAGTAAACCGACATTGGCAATGAGGCCTTCAATTACTGATTTTATCTCTATAAATCCTCTAACATGAGAGTGGAGGGTGCGACCTCCTGCACCTCGTTCCGTGCAGCCTTATTACTTTCATTGTGCCGAGAGGACTTGATAGCTGTAGCCGACTGTTGTACCGATTGGCTGCATATTGTGGGTCCCAGTAGAGTCGTGGTCTTGGAGGCTTTCCGGGAAGTAACATAGCAAGAGAAAATATGTATCAAATCTTCTGCCCCCTGTGTCACTTGTTTTTTCGGGTGTATACCCCAAGATGGTGAGTTAGTTGGGGGTTGATATCCGTCGTTGTGGCAATTCTCGTTGTGGCAATTCTTGTGAGGCTATGGTCTCGACAATGCTGTCGATGCAATAGGATTGTCGTCGGTCTTGCATTATGTTGATAGCAAAGCTCGTTTGCCATCAGGGCTTGTGGTGGGTATACCAATTGTTTCCACAATCTGAGGACCCTATCGCAAATTAGGGCTTCAGTTAAATCTTTAAACTGATAGCAGTCCTCGATTTCATGCCTTACCAGTCTGCGATACGGGCAAAAGTTTGACTCCTGACTTTTGGCGGCATGTTGTAGGCGTCTACTTTTTAGTAGGTGGACTAAAGTATTTTTTATGCAAGCATTGAACAATTTTTGCATGAATTCCCATAGAAAGGAGTACGATTTCATCACACACTCTTCCTAAGTTAGCCTTGGCATGGGATTAGCAAATGTCTTATGAGGGGGAGCCATAGTGGCATTCTTGCCCCCGTTATGATTTGAAGGAGGGACTTTGATTGGGTTGATGCCTGAGACTACTAGTTGCTTGCCCTTGACAAGTCCTGATTTGGCTGTTGCCATCAGTGAGCTATTATCATAGGGGTGTTGTCATCGGTGACTCGGAGTAGACCAAGGGTAGGTGACTGGGTAGGGTGCCACCATGTTGCATCTTTCTTTATGTTGAGCCAGCTTTATGTCAATTAACTACTCGATCATGGACATGTGGCAGGGCTTCATATATTGTTGAGGTAAAAGAGGTGGCTGATATTGGGGTGCCACAAGTACCTCATCGTTCGATGGTAACCTTGAAGCCGACTGTTGATAAATAGCGGGCTGAGGTGACACCACAAAGGATGGCCCATTTAGAGCGATGTAGGGCTCATTAGAAATTTTAGCGACAACTGAATTTTGTGTTGACTGTGCTTGAAGTAGGCCAACGTTGGCTAGAAGATCCTTGAGCTGTTGATTCTCCTGCCAGAGGCCCGCCATTGTCATGTTAGGTGGTGTGTTCCCATATTCATTATGTCATATAGCCTCCTCAACATCGTCACGTTGCACTGTCTTGATAATGGTTGGTGGATGACTATCACGGCTACATGTCACCGGTCTAGGATGGGCTTCGGTCCTTTGAGCTTCTGGGATATTGTATAGACAGCTAGATTTAAAAACGGTGTAATAGGTGAAGACTCGTAGCTTGCCCCCTGTCCCCTTTAGCTGAGCTGTAGTGACCTTGGTCTAGGGGTGAATTCAAGATTTTGACCCCAAAGGGCCCAATGCTAAGCATTATAGGCAACTTGACTTCAGAGGGGGTGGTCCTGTTGGGGGAGCATTGGCTTTTGGAAGTCATACTACCTTGAGCTTCGGGGTAAAGGGTTTGGGACCTTGCTCCCAGTCAGCATGGGCATTTTTCGATTAATCGGCCTGTTGTGGAGAGGACTTTGTTGGGAAACTTACCCCCGGTTAGCAAGATACATGCTGAGTTGTTGACCTAGTATAGAGTCTTGTAGAGGAATTTGCCCTCATTTGATAGTATGAGGTGCCGATAAGATTAGCCAGCGGATAGACCGTTTGATGGAGTTTTCTGGATGGCAGGTGTCTGCACTTGTCGATTTTCCTTAATTTAGACCGTTGGATGGCCCGTTTGTAGAATAGAAGCCAAGGGCTAGTCCCTTGCCTCGGCAATATTTTTCTGTTGAGCCGATGGTCAGCTCAAGCTTTGGCTTTTCATAGGAAAGGGTTGCCACCTTTCCTTCAATTCGTCGGCAGTTGTTCGGCCAGTTTTCTTGAAGTGAGCAGAGGGCTTACCTCTCCCCTGAGTGATTTGTGCAACAGCCACAGTAGGCTTAGCTATAATTCAAGCAATCCCTTCCAATCGACTTAAAATAGAGAATTGGTTGTAAAACAGTGAGGTGAAAAGCTGCGGGCGATGACGTTTGTCTTTTGCAAGCGCAATGGATGCCCCATCGATGGTTAGAGAGTGCGCTCACCCCTTGGGCATTAGATTCGGCGAGAACTGCGCTCGAGCCTGAGCTTCTTGATGGTCTATGGTTGTGGTTTGGGAATGGGCCCAAAGCTATCGATGACTTAGCCTACCGGAAGGAACTCTTGTGGGTGAGTCATCTAGAATGCCCCCGATTGCAATGTCTTAGAAAGCATGTGGGGTGCCCAGAAGGTAGCCTGGAGCAACAGGAAGGGGTATATCTTCTCAATGGTGATCAGAGTTTCCAACATTGCCCCCAACTGGTCGGGGAGCAGGACGACCTTCCGGAAGTTGCCGAACGCGATGCCAAGAGTGACAATGCTGATGTCGCATTGTTCGACATATACTTCAGAGTGGGTGATGTCGTTGTTAAGCTCCATGAGTCATGTAGAAAACAAAACTGGCTCGATCAAATGCAAAGATCTTTTTTTCGTTGTTTCATTGAATTGAATAAAGTGGGTGTGCACTTCTCCAAGTTGCTACGGCGGAGAAATGAAGTGAGAGAAGAGTTCCACCAGGCATGCCATTTGTATGAACCTCGTTTTTCCAACGGCGGAAAGGGTTTTAATGTTTTGTTTTGTTTTCTAGAGAAATATAGATGTACCGGACTCATCTAAGAAAATACATGATATCCTGTAAAAAATATTAAATAGTCTGGTGATAATTAAAAGGTATTAGAACCGAGGTATGGGTTCTTTGAAAATTTTGATTTTTGACCCTTCTCCGTCAGATGATGTGAATATCCTGCATTGACTTACATCAAGCAATGACTCGAATGCCTTTGGGCACAGCTTGCATTCTTATAAGAGCTGGGGTAAAGCCAAGGGACAACTAGAAATCAATGTTGTTGGCTTCCCTTAACTTGTTTTAATAGGGTTTAATTGCTTGAATTTTCCTAGGCCATTAAGTTTTGACCAACCTCTTGAATTCTCTCATGTTGACCGGTCCTTTGGGTTTCCCCATGCCATTTATGGGTCAAAGATGAGGTAGCAGCTGAGGTGGACAAGGCGATGGGACTTGCTGAGGTGGCGGTTGAGCTACACAGGTTGGTTGGGCCTGTTGACTGGGCCAATTGGCCTATTTGGCTGACCGCGGCCCACTTCCCCTTTCCTTTCAATGGGGTTGTGTGCAATGGGCTTCAAGGGTTGGAAATCAGTTCAATTAAATTAAGTGGGACTGGGCCAGCAGGGGTTTGTGCCAATGGGCCCAATCTAGGACCAGTTTTGAGTTGTTGATTGGACTTGATTTGAACCAATTCAGGGCTAGGCCAATCTCATTTTAGTCTGGTCCTCTTCCCTTCTCTTTTTTTGCTATTTTTTTTTTTACAAAAACAGACACCAACAATGGACTATGGCAAAGTACGAAAATATTAGGATTTGGAGCAGGCTAATGTTTGAATTTTAAGACAAATGTTATCAACCTTTAGGAGTGAGTGCAATTGATCAACATTTAGTTTAATCAACACAAAACAAACAAACAAGTTAACTTCTAGAAGGTTAGAGAAATTAGTTTATTGTCATTATAATATGAAGTTGAAACTAGAAAACAAACAATGTTTGTAAAAGTCACAACATGTGGAGCAACATTGGAGAATTGAAGCAACCGCATCCTCCAACAACTATTATAGAAGAGTTTGATTATTTTAATAAAATATTTTATGAACAAAATACACTTCAAGAATGGATGGCAGATTAACAAGCATTTAGGGAGCCAAAGTCAACCAAAATGATTGATCTTGAGTGGAGAGAATTGGATAGTATGCCATTGTGGTAGAAATATAAATTCCTCCTTGACCCGCAAAGAGACAAAAAGAAAATGTCACACAAAGAATTGAAGAAAGGTAAGGTTAAAGGTATGAATAAATAAAAATGATTTGATCTTATTGATATTAAAAATTTATATATAATTAAAGGGGAATATCATAAATAAAAGTCCGACAATTAAGTTCGAAGAGTAACAATGATGATACAAAGGAGGTATGGAGAAAATTATCAGAACATTCCACAGTTTCACAAGAGCATTAATCATTATGGCGTACGCATGTAAGTGATGTTACACAAGATTTCGATCATAGTATTCAAAGTCAATAGAAGAATGACAGTCAACAAGACAAACAACATAGACATTAAAAAAGTATATGTTATTAGGATGCATATTCATCATTTTCCTAAGACTCTTCAGGGCTTAGATCCGATATCGTGAAGTACTATACCAAACTACCATAACACTACCTATTGTTCCATCCCTAGAACTGCAACACTCATTGAATGTATCTTTCAAAGGTTCAAAAACAACTTGAGGCCAAGATAGTGAAAGATAGTACTAAGCCCTAGGTCTATAGTTCGCAGATCAACCAATTCTGATCCGGATCAGCCCATTCCGATCTGGATCAGCATAAGTTGATCTGATTTGGTAAGGAACTCCGATCCCACCGGATCACCACCAGAATCGGTCAAAATCAACCAAATTGATGCACATCGAGACTGATTCGACTTGAATCGGTAGATTCTGGTGATTCTTGTGGGAATCGAGGGCTGACGGCGACGACAACCCCATGGCACCACCATAGCATCTTTTCTCAGTATATTGGGTCCATTGGACAAGATATTCTGTATTGGATGATTTAAAGTAATCGGATATAGTATATCAATCCAATGAACCCAATATCATAAGATGCTATGAGTTAGCCATTGAACCTGATATGATGTTCCTTCACCACCCGATAGAGGGGAAGAAGCCACGGCGATATCCTACATCACTACCTTAAAAGGGTCGGATCTAATAGGAATCTCCTTGAGAGCATATATATGTAATTTTTATGGTTTTTAATTTTTTATATTTTTAAATAATAATTAATATGGGCCCATTTAGATCAATTTTTCTCCTTTGGAATTAGCTGATTCTTCCGATTTCATCCAGACCAAAGAAAAATCAGCACTAGCTGATTTAATCTCCAATTCTAATCACGCTTCCTTGCACAAGATCATCATGTAAGGGAGTCATAGCAATATGAACATATATACAACTCTATGTACTCAAACACAATGACTTGGACCAAATATGTGCATATTGTAGAAAAGGCTCAAGCTGTAACAATTGAATAGTATTTTAAATAGAATGATGTGCACCTTTTTTACAAATTTCTATATATTTCGGTTTTGTTAATTTAAAAATTTTTAATCTTTGGATCTAATCGTTTGGATCTATCAAGGATTGGCCAATTCAATCCTGATCCCAAGTTTTCCTTCCTTACATTGAGCACTCTTTCTCCATCAGCCATTGACTTCAATGGGAGTTTACCCCATCCAATGCAGGTCCGAAGGTCATTCACAAGTGGGACAAGTAGTTAATGGGGTATCCCCTTTTCCATAGACTATAGGCCACAACCTCATCAAGAATTTTGAACTGCAATAGTTAAAGAGGATAAGTACAGTCCAATATTGTCTTATAATTGAACAAATAACTGCAAAAGAGTGCAATAACATGGTTGATTCTTTCACCTCCAGCAAATTAAGCCTCAATGAAAGCTGGATTGACTTTAATCAGCCTAATAAATGACTTAGTGGCCCATGAAGGTCTGGAAACAGCCCAGTACTTGCTGTTAAGTAAGATAAAAATAGGCCCAGCTAAGATGTAAATGGGCCCCATGATTGAACTCCGGGACTAGTGTTTGGTTGAATTAAAATGAGTTCCAATTAGATCCTCAATAGCCCCATTGAATACACCTGAAATTGGCTCCTAATAGAGTTATGAGTGGGCTATTTGATAGGCTGAAAAATGGACCCTAGAACTGCCCTCCTGAATGGGCTGAAAATGAACACAAGGCCAACAAGATGCCCACCATAGGGTTGAAGATAGGCCCAAAGATACGCCATAAAACTATCTTCAGTTGGGCTGAAGATGAGCTTCTAATAAACTACTACGTCATTTCGGTCGAACTTTGGCTATGGATCTGCATCTTAAAAAAGATGTTTCAAGTCCAAGTGGATGTGCATCATGCAAGTCAACATCTTAAAAAGTGGATGTTTCAAGTCCAAGTGGACGTTCTCTTCAATTTTCATCTTTATTTTGTCCATTACATCATGCAAGTACCATATTTGATTTTTTGTTGTCAGAATCAACTAATCTCAACACTTGTTCAAGGGGTTCTATCATAGACAAGTAGAACTAAATTCTCTCTCACCACCGATTGTCCTCGATAAGATACTTCATCTTAGTTAGGATATTAAACTGTGTCGTACTGTATCGTAGGTCAGTCATGTAATCAATGTACGTTGATGAAAATATTAATCTTTTCAAGTCAAGTTGATGCGAGACAAACCGGCTAGTCCGGGCTAAACCGAACGAAAACGACTTAAATCGGCGCTTATCGCCCTAGACGAACCTAAACGAGCCCAAAATAGACCCAAATCGCCCCGAACCGGTCCAAACAGGCCCGAACCGGGCTCGAGATGGTCTGAACCGGTCAAAACCGGCTCAGAACACCCTGAACTGGGCTGAACCGGCCGGTTCAGGCCCTGAACCGGCTTGAACCGGGCTGAACCGGCGTTGAACCCGGTTGGACCGGGTCTGGCGACCGGTCTGGGCCGCGAACCGGCCTGGCGCGAACCGGTCTGGCCAGCTGCGCGCGGGCCGCGCGCGTCCGCTCGCGGGGTACACCGGACGGGGGGTCGTGGCGCGCGGAGGGGAAAAGTCCCCGAGGTGGCGTGGTCGCATCCTGGCTGTTGCGCCTCGTCGCCGTGGCGACATCTCCGGGCGCCCTCGGCGGCGCGGGCCGCGACAAGGGGGGGGGGGCGAGCAGCACCTCGCCTCGCCAGCCGCGTCGTCTCATCCGTTCGGTCGACGCCGCGCGCAGACGGCGGAACAGGGGGCGATGGCGGACGGACCCGGCGCCTCGGCTCTGTCCGATCGGTGCAGTCGGACGCGGCGGAGCAGGGAGGCGGAGCAGGGGGCCCAGTCGGGAGGAGGATCCGGCGCTGTCAATGGCGCCGGCGGCAGATTGGGGAGCAGGTCGCGCGGAGGGAGGAAGGACCGCCAGATCTCTCGCGGAGGGCCGGTCGGATCTCTCGCGGTCGACGGAGAAGGGAACGGAGGTGCCGCCGAGGGAGGGAACCGCGGTGGGAGGGGATCCGGGGATCGCCGGATCCTCCTCCCGCTTCACGTCTTCTTCTTCTTCTTTCTACTTCTTCTTCTGTCCGTCTACATCCGCGAAGGGAAAGACAATCCACCTCCATCATCGTCGTCGATGGGCAGGAAGCCGTCGGAGGTGGAAGACAGAGGTCGATGCCGGCGCAGCCTTGTCGAACCGGGAAGGGGAAGAGAGGGGAACGGCGCGGAGGCCGGAGGATGAGGAGGGAGAGTTATCGGCGCACCTCGCCGGATCCAGAGGGTGGAAGGGAGACCGGGGAACCTTCCCGGAGGTGAAGAAGAAGCCGGCCTCATGCCGGAGGTGGGGAGGAACTGGGGCCGCAGCCCCCTACGCGGGAGGAACCAGACCCGAGAGGGTTTCCAAAAATTGCTCTATTACTTGATTCACTATGTACATCGGCTCTCCTCTTATAGGGGGGGAGAGGAGAACATTTTAAGAAAAGGACTCTCTAAAATCTATTTACAGACCAGTCCATTTTAAGGACTCAATTTAAAAGATGCTCAAAAATGTCCCCATCACAAGTCAATGTCTGTGCAAGCTATCTAATGCAATGAAATGCATAACAAATCTAGTGAGACCAGGTTACACTAGATCACGACTATCAATATGCTCTTTCATAATATGCAATAGTATAACATGCCTATATATAAAGAAAATAATCAACTAACCTTGACTCACCAAGGACCTTACAAATTGTTCCTTCCTAATATCTTTGAACATAAAATCTATAGTGTACCGCACATGGCACTAAAAAAAATGTGGTCTAACCTCCATCAACTGCTTCCATGTAGTCTTATAAGATGTATCATTGTTAGTAACAAATTATACAATGTTTTCCTTCTCCAATGTCCTCTATAATATTGTTCATAAGACCAAACAAGTACTCCGCATTCTTCATTTGGTCTAACATATTAATAGATTTCAAAAATGTGGTTCCCTCGGAACAATAGACAAGAAATTTAATCATATATCTCCTTGCAATTCTTGTCTATTCATTGCACATTACACTGCAACACTTTGCTTACATATCGCTTTGTATCCATCTATCCATGAGGCCAACTCATTGACCTCCGTATCCAACCCACCCTCATTTATATACTTAGACGTTAGGACTTTTAATTCTGGTCCAACCACGCCAAAAGCATCAATCATCATCTAAAAATATAGATTGATAGTTGCATGGGCTAGATCACCTATATCAAAGAAAATAAGATACACTTATTAATATTTGTTTTAAAACATATAAGTCATTTAAAAAAAGTAAGAAGTTAAGTTTTTACATACCAACATGTAAAACCCATTTACAAATATACTTGACTACCTTCCTTGTAGCCTTGTCATAACCTTAACTCCTTTCAAAACCTGCTTAATAGACCCTATCCGACCCCTAGTGCAGGCCTAATAAGTCCTCCAGAACAGGCCTCGGATTGCCCCTTGTGCAGACCCAAACTGGTCCATCCAAAGCCACCTAAACAGCCCCTTCATACAGGCCCAAAGCTGCCCTTGTTCAGCTAATGTTTAGGCCCCAGAACTGGTCCCGAATCAAACACCCCCTTAGCGGCTCAACAGAACAAGCATTCAAATAGGTCCTGTTTATTCAAAAAAAATGTTTGAAGTCTCCATCGCAGCCCCCTTGTGGCCTACCGAGAGGATAGCAATCCATGGAGCTTCAAAATGGGCAATACTACAGCACTCAGCCAGGGTACAAAAATCCGCCAGTTTTAGCAGTGGTGAGTAGGGGCGATGTCCCAGACCTTTTCGGAATCCGTACGACGGGCCCATCGTTTTGTCCAAGTGGGTCCTTGCCCTACCATCAAGACAGATGGAGGCGCACAAGTCCAGCAGGGCCTCCCGGCCTGAAGCAGTCCAGCAGGCCCTTCCGGCCCAAGAAGATCGAAGCCGACTTTGAACGCCGATGGAACTCCAAACCGGCCCAAGCGGCCTTGACCAAAAAACAATAAATAATGAAAACAGAAATGTGAAATGAAAAAAAAAAATTAACTAAGGGTGCCTTTTGGACGGCTCCCCCGAGTATATCCTGGGATGTCGATCTGGACGTCGGCGCGGGCATGCTCCCGTAGCCAATGATCCTTCCCCCAATTTTGGCTAAGTCATTGGCTTAGCCTTATTGGATGGGTAAACTTCACTAAGATGGAAAATGACCAGCATGCCATCGTAATGACGAAAATTTTCTAAAGTAGTGGAGAACCTATGTTGGGGGAAGGATCAATCATATTATACACCGATGTACTTCACCCCATCTTTAAATGAAATGAACTTTTGATGTCAACATTGAGATGTATGAACCGGGCACCCAATGGTAGCTTGATGGGTCAGGCGATGCAAACTGCCAAATGAAAAAAAATAAAACCAAAACAGAAAGCCAAATCTAAAAATTCAAAAAAAAAATAGAGCTAAACACAAAATATGAAAATCAAAACAGAAAATCAGAATTAAAAGAAATCTGAAATTAAACTTAAACTCATCCCGATTTAATCCAACAACCGAACCAGTTTTGAAACATATCAAGCCGAAATCAGATTTTGATTAAATCTAAACAGATAAAAATTCAGATTCGAATCAAATCTGTCAACCATCAAAAATTTCAGATATAAATCCAATATGTAAAATAAAATAAAATCAGATAATCTGCCAAAAACAAATTCCAACTGATTTAAAACACATCCAGGAGATCTGGTTTGATAAAAATCTGGAAATCCAATGAACTTCATCCCAAAAGGAATCAAATGACCAACAACTGCAAACACCCAAAATGGATCAAAATCAACCTAAACCAGAAAATCCAGAATCTAAAAAAATCCAGAAAACCAACCAAATGAAAAATCCGAAACATGCTTAAAATACTAGCACATTAACCAAAACAACAAATCAAACTAATCAAACAAATTGATAAAAAACCAACTTTCAAGTCAACCAACAAACAAACAAAATCAACCCGAACAAATCGGTTTGCATCTCATCGGATCCAAAAGGCTGCTGCCCTTTTGAGTTCCTTATTTTCTGTGGATGTGCATGTCTACGAAAATAGGTTGCCGCGACGGTTAATCAAAGGCATTCGAACCGTTACTTGATGTAAGCTAACGCCGGATACTCGCACCATATGGCGGAGAAGGGTAAAAAATCAAATTTTCAAAGAACCCGAACCTCGGTTCTTATATTTTTTTTAAACTATCACTGGACTACCTAATATTTTAGGTATCATCTATTTTCCTAGATAAGTCCGGGGATGTCTTTCTTTCTAAAGAATAGACATAAAAAAGAGGTTTACAGAATTGTCATAAAAAATTAAAATTGATATTAAATAAGGATTTTCAGGATTTTCAGACATATGGGGAAACAACCGGACAAGGATCCAATCCAAGCTTGCTCCCAAGAAGTGAAGCCATGGGGGGGGAGTGGGCACCCCTTTGAGGTGACTAGGTGACGGTCACCCGTGGGGTGACTTCCACATGGGGTTACTCCATAGCCAGGGGGGAGGAAGAGAAAGTCTCCCCCAAATCTACCTTAGGGGGTGGAGAGAGAGATCCCTGCGTGCGAGGAAGGGAGGAAGTCTCCCCCCAATCAGCCTTAGGGGGTGGAGGGAGAGGAGATCTGGGGGAGAGAAAGAAGAGGGGAGGGGGGTGCTCCTCACTGGAAGGGGGGTGCCCTAGATCAAGGAGGAGATGGCTTGGGGGTGGAATCAGGGTGGAGAGAGAAGGGGGGATCAACTGATCCCCCCCCAATAAGAGAAGAAATTGAACAGATTAGAATCAGACCCGATTCCTGATCCAGTCATACAAAATCGGTCGATCCATTGTGGATTCTCCCGATCCAGGCCAATTCCTCCAGGAATCAACCTTGGATTGTCTGGTCAACATGAAAATTGGAATTTGTAACATCCATTAACAGTCTTTAAATTAATTTGTAGATGGGCTGAAAGCAAGCCCAAATTGGGCTTCTGGAAAATTCAACGATAGGCTACGGACTAACCTTCAGTTGGACTGAGAACTAGTCCTCCCATTGGACTCTTAATGGACCTCGTAAATGGGTCTTGCCATAGATCAGTCCATAGAAGACAACCCCCAAGTGACATGTATGAGACGATTTTTGTTGTATATCTGGCATATATAATATTTCAGGGTCCCCAAGTGAGCTCGATGGGCCTTACAAAAAGGCCATCCCATAATCAATAAATCAGTGGGGTCTTTTCATGGACCAAAATATCCCACCAAAATCAAGAAATCAGTAGACTACTTTTGTGGACTAAATTGCCCCTTAACAGCCCTATATACCCCAAGACTCCCATTCGACGGCATGATAATTTGTAAATAAAGCCTCTTATATTAAATCAAAATATCTGCAACACTAAGTCTTAACCATATATGATAATTAGGAGAAGTTGTCAATGTCATGAACCTGCAGAGTACTAGGACTTCAGCTCTGACTGCATGCAGCCGAGAATTTACATATGTTGCTGCTGATTTAAGCAATTTCAACTTCCAAAGTAGAGTTTCTCTGGGTATAATATCTGCAAGATCCTGTAAGAAAATATTCATGTAAACAATTTAGAAAAGAAAAGAGAACACAATGACAACTAAAAATAGAGTAAAAAGTTATAAGACATATCAAGTACACTAAAAGATCAAAAAAACATTGCTTTGAGTAAACTGTAACTAATAATTCTATATCAATCACTTGAATGGTTACAAAATTACAGATTGATAAAACAAGACAGAATAAATGGCTCTTGTTTCAATACTCAAATAACAAAGATCATTACAGACCTTTCCTAAAAGCAACCTCAAGAGAGGTGCCAATCATTAGAAGCAAGAAGGTACAAAACAAGAAAAAAAAAAACTTGAGTGAGGTCTCCAACACCCTCATCCAAACAAGAACACCTTGTTATAGGAAAGTATTAACTTCTAAGATGCAAAACATCATTATCATCCACACAAGTTCTGGCAATATTTGGGTCCTGAATATACAGCTGCATATAAATTAACTTGTTTTGTCGGTCCCAAGCTTGGATAAAAGAAGAGGGTTACAATAGATGATAGCTAACGTGAAAACATTGTCATATCTCATAATAGCAATTTAAATGAAACAAATGTTAGACCAATTTTTTCCTTATAGAAGTTTCACCAGAGCTCAGGTGTAGTAAAAAACAATATGGGTGGATGCGTTTTCCACAAGCACCACACCACATAAGCATGTAAATGTGGTGTTAAAAAGTAGGTGTACCCACCTCAAAGACTAGTGTGGGTAAACAAGTTAGTCCTGACAGTAGAGCAAGAAAAGTTCAAAAACAAAGAGACATTATTATAGAAAGAAATATAAAAATATTGAAAAAAATAAAAGAATAAGTACTAGAAATAATGGGTCACTTACCAAAAAACTTATGACACATGTTGACAATACAGCGAGAAAAAATATTAATATTAATTACATTCAAGAGAGTAAATTGATATTAAAGAAATGTAAAAAAGTAAGAAATACATATTATAAACTGGCATATATAAAATAAGAAATAAAAATGAGTAAATATATTTTTATGGTTAATAACATGTTGAATGATGTAACAGTGTTGGTGAAAAGAGTAAGAGATAAAATTATTCCTGTAAAAATAATTATATAAATAGAGTTAACTAATGTAGTTGGCGCTTTTGTTTTATAAATTAAATTACGATACGAGGTCAAAAAAACATTTTGAAAGGATACTGTACGGACCCGACATGATAAGTGGTTTTATAATTATATAAAACCAATAAGGTACAACGCCAATAACTAAATATTTTGAATGTAAATAGTTAAATTATGGGTAACAATTGATTGGACAAAATTTCATGAAATTTGGATGTCATTTGGATAGAAAACCACAAGTACAAAAAAATTTATGGTTCTTATAAAAAACTATAAACACCGATAAATAATAATTTGACAAATATTAAAAACATCTATAGCATATTTAGAAGTATTCAGTTAACAATGTAAATGAATATCATCATAAAATCAATCAAATACATAAGCACACATGTAAGCCCACTCAGGCCAATCTACATATACATAGGCAAAAAAGGATAAATACGCATAAGACATGAGATATGTCAAATGTTTGGCCAAATAAGACCAAATCATGTGGGGGAAAAGCTGAAGTTTCTAGAAATCATTTAGCATAATCTGAAGTCTTCAAAACCCATTTAAGAAGACCAAAATCCTAGGATAGTACTCTCTTCACTTTTTTCAAGTGAAAGGTCTTTGGGAAGAACCAAGGCCGTGCCCCAACTTCCTCCACTTGTAGAGTAAATTTTTCTTGACCAAGTTTTACAAATTTAGTGTCTTTAGAAAGCTCCCTGCCTAATTTCAATGTATATAAGGTGCATTTCTGAAGAAGGTATATTTAAGAAGCTAAAAACATTGGAAGGTGTAGTGATCTTCCTGTTTTATAGAAATTTAAAAAATTAGGGAAATAGTTTTGATTTATGATTCATCGTGTCTCTAATCTAGAATTTTAAGATACTTTTATCTTTGTTCTCCCTAAAGTAGATTTTGTTTGGCTCAAAAATCATTATATTTGGAGTTATAGTTTGAGATAAATAATTCTGAGAAGGATTAAAAGCCTAGAAATTCAAGACTCCGCAACCCAAGTTAAAAAGTTTAGATCTCGAAATATACACTTGCATGCATGGATCATACATGGATCTCTTTAGAAATTGAAGTATTACACTTGGAAATATCGTTTCTATACTGACATCATGAACAAATTCAAAGTTTATCAAAGAAGAAATTATGTGGTAACCTCAGGAGACTTCTAGAGTTAAGAGAGTAAATCTAGAATAGGTAAGCTCCAATATTACATTTGTGTGAACATGATTTTTTTCTAACTTTTATAAAAATTAGTTACATAATTGGCTTATGTGTCTTACACATCATACAAACCTTTTAAAAAAATTGTATTTTTAAATTCCTCAGAAATGAATTTATAATTAGTTATATAAGTTCTGCAGACAAATTGATATCAGTGTTGTTTATTGACTATAAGTGAAAATTTTGCTGTAATCTTTCTGTGATTTATGATTTAAATGAAAATAAACTAAGAATTCTACAAATGATATGAAGGGATGTTTTGAGTTATGCTGAAAATATTTGAGTTTAATATGATCCAAAATCTATGTTAAATGTGAAAATGAACTTAGTTTATGTGAAACCTGAAAGTTCAATGGGTTTTATCCTAATATATTGACATTCAAAGTAATGATTATTTTAGAAAAATAATTAAGATAAAGGTATACTTTATATAGTTTATACAGATCATTTGGAGAACCAATGAAGGATTGAAATTCAATTTCAAACAAATCCAAGAATATAGTGAAATTACCAGAAAATTCTAGTAGGTTATGCACTCATGTCCCTTAATGTTCTTGTGTGAATTTAATTACTTTGTACAAACTTGTATGAATGTTGTTTACACATGAAACGGATGTCTTACGCTTGTCATTCTCCATGAACCAAAAATGGATGCATTATGTTTATGATTCTCTATGAACCACGTTAATTAAGTTGGTAATTATGTTTAATTAAACTACATTTACATTGATGTGTAAGTTTAAACAAGATGTGATACAAATTGTCCCAATATATTTCAAGTATATGATCAACAAAGTTACAACATAACAAGAGCAACTAAAATATGGTGAAATGATTGTATCTCATGAATCTTCATGTTTTACGCAAGTTCTATAAGGACACTGACTATGCCATGTCTCTTATGATTCAACATTATGAAATCATGATGTACATATCCATATGTTCATTTCACGCAAGGTGATAGTATCAAACAAGCATGTATGTTTAAGGACATACAAGTCCAATATGTAAGTTCATTCGTAGGTATGTCTTAAATGCAATAACATGATATAAGCAATGTTAGGACTTGTCATGTAAGTTAAGCATAAGCTCATATTAGTCATGATCAGGACAAAATAAGTATGATGGCAGTGCTGATTAGGGGACATATGGCCAGAAAGAACCCTTCATGGCACACTTAAGGTAAATGTGTGATAGGTGTGATGATTTATGATTGGTTGGTGTTGGCACCTAAAATTTGCACATAAGTTCTTTAGGTCCTAAATGAGCTAGAATCTATATATTTTCAGCTAATAAGACGTTATATATGTAAGACTGAACTACGGACAGCGCTAACACAAGGATGCTACTACTTAGCATCAAATTGAGGACCTCTGCGGCTCTGCATGGTTTGTTTTGGACTTAGCACATGTCCTAAGTCCTATACAAGCAAAGCAAAAAGCTTACCTCCCTCATAAGTCTAATGACTATTGTGTGAACCTCTTTTTTTACGCGTCTGTTCTTTAGAAAGAAAGACATCTCCGAACTTTTCTAAGAAAATAGGTGATATCCTGAAAATATTAGGTAGTCCGGTGATAGTTTTAAAAATATTAGAACCGAGGTTCGGGTTCTTTGAAAATTTCATTTTTGACCTTTCTCCGCCGGATGGTACGAGTATCCGGCGTTAACTTACATCGAGCAATGACTCGAACGTCTTTCATTAACCGTCGCAGCAACCTGTGTTTGGAGACATGCACATCCACAAAAATAAAGTAAAGAACTCAAAAGGGCAGCGGCCTTTTGGGTCCGATCAGATGCAAACTGATTTGTTTGGGTTGATTTCATTTGTTTGTTGGTTGATTTTGGATCGACTTGAAAGTCGGCTTTGAGTTTGGAGTTTGAATCAATTTGTTTGATTGATTTGTTGTTTGGTTTTTGATTTGTTTTGGATTGAATTTGGTTGATTCAAGTTGTTTTGGTTTGAATCTGTTTTGGTTTTGATTTTGATGTGCTTAAAGTGTTTTAAGCAATTTTGGTATTTTTTGTTTGCTTGATTTGTTGAAATTTCAAATTCTGGATTTTTTTTCAGATTTTTGGATTTTTGGTTTTGAGTTGGTTTTTTGATCCACGTTTTGAGATGTTTGAAATGTTGTTTATTCAGTTTTCTCTTGGAATTGATTTTTGTTTTTTATTTGGGTGGGGTTCGGTGCATTTTAAGATTTGTTTTAATTCTGTTTTTGGTTGAGTTCACAGATTTATCGGATCTGGCCTTTTTGTGTTTTCGGTTTGGTAAAAATCTGATTTTCTGGTGGTTGACAGATTTTATTGAAACCTGATTTTCTGTTTGGCGGATTTTTGTTTGAAATCTGATTTTGGTTTGATTTGTTTCAAAACCGGTTCAATCTTGTTGAAGATCAGTTTTTTTGTTGAACCGGAATAAGTTGAATTTCATATTTCTTTTAATTCTGATTTTTTATTTTGACTTTCAGATTTGATTTTATGTTTTAATTTTCTGTTTAAATTTCCAGATTGACTTTGAAATTGTTTTATTTCTTGTTTGGCGGTTTGCATCGCCTCCGACCCATCGGGTCACCTTGAATGCCCGATTTCATGCATCAATATGAACATCAAAGCTTCATTTCATTGCAAGATGGGATGAAGTACATCGATGTACAATGTGATTGATCCTTCCCCCAACATAGATTTCTTTTCACTACTTTGGAAAAATTTTGGCATTACGACGGCATGCCGGCTGTTTTTCCAACTTAGTGAAAATTTACCCATACAAAATAGGCAGCCTTAGCTTAGCCATATTGGGGGAAGGATCGCTAGCTACGGGATTCATGCCCGCGCCTCCGTCCGGGTCGCCGGCTACGGGATGCATGCCCGCGCCTCCGCCCAAGGTGGAGTTCCCCGCTAGGGGTGAATCTCCTTATTTTAATCTTGCTTTCGCATTTCTGATTTTTTTATTTACTTTTGAGGGCCACTTTAGGCCAGTCCGTTCCTTCGGCGTTCAAAGTCGGGCTTCAATCTTTGCTTGGGTTTGGAAGGACAGCTTCTAGGAGGGAAAGCCGCACCCATGAAAGGGTCGTTGAGGCTCACTCCTCCTTTGTTGTGTTGAGGGGAGAACCTGACCCGTGGAAGGGCCGTTGAGGTTCATCCCTCACTTTGCCGGTACAAGCCACAAGGGGACTGCTGCGACATTCTCTTTTTCTCTGCTGCAAGGGAGCTGCTGGTGGGCTTCTTGGGAAGCGGATTAGACCCGTGAAAGGGCCATTGGGTTGAGCCTCAATGGGGCTGGAACCTGGCTGCAAAGGAGCCGAAGTGGGCCTGTTTTGGAGGCCTGGATTGGGTGCCGAACATGGGCCGGAAATGGACCGGTTTGGGGTCTGTTTAGGGTGCCTGCAAGTGGGTTGGAAATGGACCGGTTTGGGGTCTAGATGTAGGCCAGAAGATGGGCTGATTATGGGCCAGTCTGGGATGTCCTTGACGGGCTGAAACCGGGTCACAAGGGGACTGGTTTTAGGATCTGGACATAGGCCTACAAGTGGGCTGGAATATGGGCCTGTTTGGAGGTCTGCTGGATGGGCTGCAAGGGACCGAAGAGGGGCCAGCATGGGGCTGGGTATGGACCGAGTCGAGGGTATGGGTAGGCCTGTTTTTCTTGATGGTTGTAGGTGGGCCAACAAAGGGGCTTCGGTTGACCTGAACTGGGGGCAGATGAGCAGGCCAAAATGGGCTTACATCAGGACATGTTTGGGGTGTAGTTGGCTAAGCAAGGACCAACCGAGGAGGGCTATTCAGGGGCTGCTTTGGGTCAGCCAGGCCATTAGAGGAGGTTGAGAAGAAAACTAAGAGGTGGGGGAGGTGCCCTTATAGGACTACATATCTACGTAGTTTTTTTACCCACCTATTCTTCCTTGGTGTTGGGCGAAGGAGGATGAAGATGGCCACCGAGGGATCTTTTCACCAAGGGGGAGGCTGCAGTAGCTTCTTCTTCTCCTTCTCTTCTTCTCCTTCTGGCCGCTGGCAGATGCTGGAGAGTAGGTGTGCGCAGGAGGGGCAGCAGTCCAGCAGCAGCCTGTCGGCGTCCTTTTTTGCCAGCCCCCCCTTTCAACCTGGCGCGCCCTCCCTTCTTATAGGGAGCTGAGGGGGAGATGAAGGGCCAGGTTGTGGTGTACGTAAGATGGCCTTGGGTGGTGGTCAATAGGCTTTAATTCCTTGAATTTCTCCTAGGCCATTCAATATTTGACTTGACCTTTGAGTTCTCCCATGGCATTAAGTGTTGAGCTGTCCCTTGGCTTTCCCCATGCAATTAATTGGTCAAGGATGAGGTGGCAGGTTATGTGCGCAAGGAGGAGTGAGCTGAGGTGGCAGGTGGTCTGCGGCTGGACCTGTTCACACTTGGCCACAGGTGGGCCTTTTTTCAATGGCTGTGGCCCACTTCTTCTCCTTCTTATGGGCCTGTACGTAGGTGGGCTATAGGAGCTGGAAATCAGTTAATTAAATCATGTGAGATTGGGCCAGCTGGAATTTGTGCTAAAGGACCCAATCTAGGACTTGTTTCGGGTCCTGATTTGACCCAATTGAGGGTCGGTCCAGCCAGAAATTGGCCTGAACCTATTCCTTTTTTGTGCTGCCCCTCCTGTTTTTTTTTCCTTTTTTCTTGAAAAAAAATCTGACGCCAACAAATGCCCCCCGCGGGTGATTGCTTGGAGGCGACTGTCGACATGGGCGATGGGAGACAACAAGGGATCGCCCGTGTAAGTTGGCACTTGGACATCTCTGTCTTCAGCTGACCAGCTGATGAGCTTAGTGTTGCTTGAATGTCTTTGGATCAAGAAGGGCTTGGGCCCTCCGAGATGAACGGTATTTTTGTTATGTTGAGCTCGGACGTTAATCTCCCTTGACTTGCAGGGCTTTGCTTGAAATTCTCTGCCTTGGTTGATGTAGACTCGTCGCCACATACATCCCTTCCACTCAACCCTTTTTTTTAAAATTTTGTTTTTTTGTTTTTTTTTTACTAACCCGGCTACCTATTTTTTAGGTTTTCACCCGTGTCAGCCCCCTTGATATTTTGCCTACATGCCTCCGGAGAGGTTTTCATGTAGCGGAGTTGCCTGATTTTGCCTAGAGCGCCTTTTCAGGTTTTCACTCTAGCAAGGCTTTTTTTTGACACTTTTGCTCTCGGTCGGTCGCTATTTGGGCGATCGGCCAAGCCCGTCGGGCATTTTTCTTTTCAAACCTTTTTTTGTTTTGTTTTTTTTTCTTCTCTTTTTTGGTGGAGAATTAAGGCTTCTTTCAAGCCACATGCACCATTGGATTTGACTACGTATGAATTTCAACGTAGTTAGCATGGAATGTGGGGCTTTCTGTGGGTATGGATTTCAACCTGATGTCAGAAAATTCAATGGTGAATTTGACCAAGTATGATTTTTTGTAACTTGATGGTAAAAGGCCTGCCGAGTATGGGTTTCAACTCGAAAACATGGAATCATTTTGTATAGATTTTTTTTGTGTGGGTATGAATTTCAACTCGTGGTCAAGAAAGTCACCAAGTATGGATTTCAACTTGGTCAGTGGCATGAGGACTCTGCATCTTAAGGACCTTGTGAGTGGGGCTATGTCCCCGCTCAATCCATCAGATGGACTTGTGAGTTCAATTTGTCGAAGAGACCCGACTTATGGAAAAACAAGGCTTGTTTGGTCCAACCAATGGCTCGGAGGCTCTTGTAGATCGCAGCGGGCTGGAGTGGCCGTCATGATAAAGTTTGACAACGGTAAAGACCAAAAGGTTGGAACGGTGGGAACTTTAACTGTCATCGAGAGCAAAGAGTTTTTTTTTGGGAATCGTCAGGATTGGAGGAATCAAGACGACATGAAGTTTTGGTGGCGCCACCAAGATCGAGATGATCGAGATAGTACAAAATTTGTGAACCATCTTTACCGGAATGGTTGTGTTTTTTTTTCATTTTTTTTTCATCCATTTTTTCCATCAATTTTTTTCTTTCTTTCCTTTTCTTTTTTTTTGCAGGGAATTAAGGCTCCCCTCAAGTCGTATGCGAAGATTTTGGATGGATCAAGTCAGGAATGAGTTCTCAACTTGACTTTGGATGTTTGGAAGTCCTATGGAGCATTGAGGTTCACCGGGTTGGTGCATGGATTTCTGAGGAACATACGAGTGGGGTTATGTGTCCACTCGGTCCTGAGAAGTTGGTTTGATCCTAAGGAACATGTGAGCGGGGCTATGTGTCCGCTAGGTCCTTTGGAGAAAATTTGGGTCAAGTATGGATTTCAACCTGACCTATGCATTGTGGGAATCCCTTGCCGAGTTTGGATTTCACCTCGTGGAGCAAGGGTTGAAAGATCCTAGGGAACATGTGAGTGGGGGATATGTGCCCACTCGGTCCGTCGGAGAAATTTCTTGATGTTTTGGTTCTAGGGAACATGTGAGTGGGACTATGTGTCCACTCGGACCTCTGAAAAAAGTTTGGATGTTTTGATCCTAGCGAACATGTGAGTGGGGCTATGTGTCCACTCAGTCTTTCGGAAAAGATTTTGGGTCAAGTATGGATTTCAACCTGACCTATGAATTGTGGGGGGATCTTGCCGAGTCTGGATTCCACCTCGTGAAGCAAGAGTGAAAAGATCCTAGGGAGCATGTGAGTGGGGGATATGTGCCCACTCGGTCCTTCGGAAAATTTTTTGATGATGGGAATCTTGGTAGACCATCGAGGCTGGAGTGGCCAGGATGGTGAGAATTTTGTTTGAAAGAGTCCTAAGGAACATGTGAGTGGATTTATGTGTCCACTCGGTCCTTCGGATAATTTTGATGATAAGAATTTTGGTGGACCATCAAGGCTGGAATAGCCAGGATGGTGTGAATTTTTGTTTAAAAAAGTCCTAAGGAACATGTGAGTGGATTTATGTGTCCACTCGGTCCTTTGGAGAAGTTTTGACAAAGGGAATTTTTTGTAGACCATCAAGACTGAAGCAGTTAGGATGGTGGGGATTTTTGTTTGAAAAAGTCCTAAGGAACATGTGAGTGGATTTATGTGTCCACCCGGTCCTTCGAAAAAATTTTGTTGATCATCGAGACCTGAAGGGTCGGAGCAACGTAGAATCTTTTAGTAGACCATCAAGACTGGAGTAGTCAGGATGGTGAGAATTTTTGTTTAAAAGGGTTCTAAGGAACATGTGAGTGGATTTGTGACCACTCGGTCCTTCGGAGAAGTTTGATTATGAAAACTTTGGCAAACCATCAAGACTTGGAATAGTCAGGATGGTGTTTTTTTTTTAAATGATTCAGAACAGGGGTTCGAAAGATCCTAAGGAGCATATGAGGAGGTTTGTGTATCCACTCGGTCCTTCGGAGAAGTTTGATGATGAAAAGTTTGGTGGACCATCAAGACTGGAATAGTCAGGATGGTAAGAATTTTTGTTTGAAAAAAAGTCCTAAGGAACATGTGAGTGGGTTTGTGTGACCACTCGGTCCTTCGGAGAATGTTGAGGATGAGAATTTTTTGTAGATTGCCAGGACCGGGATGGTCAGGCTGGCATTGCTTTTTTTGTGGGCCATCGAGACCGGAATAATCAAGATGGTTGGAGTGGGGTTTGCCCTTTGTTCCTTTCAAGACGGCATGCGGGAACTTTTCCCAATTTTATGGGCGGGAGGTGATCTTTCTCGTCGCCTCAGGTATGGTCTCCCCAGCATATCTCTACTACAAGGTAGATGGCTTTATGGGAGCCGTGTCATCATAGGCAACTCAGACCTCCCCCCTTAATAAAATTAGGGAGAAGAACCCATCCATCCTGTTAGGTCGGAGGGCTCGCCCTGGCTGATGATTGATTTTTTATTTTGATTTTTTTTATCGACTTAATTGCTCCTTTGTAGAGTTTTCACTCAGGTCGACCCCCTTTGTATTTTGCCTGTGCGTCCCTTTGCTGGATTTTCACACAGCGGGGTTATCCGATTTTGCCCGAGGCACCTTTGCAGGTTTTTGCCTCGACTGGATTTCTTTTTCTTTCTTTCTTTTTTTTTGATAGCATGGGATAAAGGCATGCGGAGTCCAAGGGCCGCCGCATGCATTATTTTGAAGCCGATAAAAGGCAGACTTCTCCCAGACCTTGACAAATGGTTTGGTATGGGGCATTTCAAAGAAAAGGGGTGACCAATCCAAGCACATGGTGTGACTTGGCATGAAGGTCTTTTGTTTAGTGAACCAGTCCGAGTTGCGGAAGACAAATCGGCTCGAGGGCTCCAAAGGGAAATGACCAATCCAAGCGCGGGAGGCGACCTGGCGCGAGGGTCTTTTATTTTAAACTAGTCCGAGTGCAGAAGGCAAATCGGCACGAGAGTTCCAATGGAGATGACCAATCCAAGCGCAGAAGGCGACTTGGCGTGAGGGTCATTTGGTTTGAACCAGTCCGAGCTGCGGAAGGCAAATCGGTACGAGGGTTCCAATGGAGATGACCAATCCAAGCGCAGAAGGCGACTTGGCGTGAGGGTCATTTGGTTTTAACCAGTCCTAGCTGCGGAAGGCAAATCGGCACAAGGGTTCCAATGGAGATGACCAATCCAAGCGTAGAAGGCGACTTGGCGTGAGGGTCAATAAGGTTTGAACCAGTCCGAGTTGTAGAAGGCAACTTGGCGCGAGGGCCCAAATGGTGGTGACCAATCCAAGCGTGGGGCGCGGCTTGGCATGAGGGTCGACAATGTTTGAACCAGTCCGAGTTACAGGAGGCAAGTCGGCTCGAGGGTTCCAATGGAAAGGAGATGACCAATCCAAGCGCGGAAGGCGACTTGGCGTGAGGGTCGTTTGGTTTGAACCAGTCCAAGTGCGGAAGGCAACTTGGCGCGAGGGCTCAAAAAAGGCTGACCAATCCAAGCATGGAAGGCGACTTGGCATGAGGGTTATTTGGTTCGAACCAGTCCGAGTTGCCGAAGGCAGGTCGGTGCGAGGGCTCGAATGGAAAGTTGACCAATCCAAGCGCGGAAGGCGACTTGGCATGAGGGTCGACAAGGTTTGAACCAGTCCAAGTTGTAGAAGGCAACTCGGCGCGAGGGCTTGAAAGGTAAGTGACCAATCCAAGTGCAAGGTGCAGCTTGGCATGGGGGTCGTGTTTGGTGAACCAGTCCGAGTTGCGGAAGGCAAGTCGGCTCGAGGGTTCGAAAGGGGATGACCAATCCAAAAGCGGAAGGCAACTTGGCGTGAGGGTCTTTTGTTTTGAACCAGTCCGAGTTGCAGAAGGCAAAAAGGCTCGAGGGTTTGAAAAAGGATGACCAATCCAAGCGCGGAAGGCAACTTGGCGTGAGGGTTCCAATGGTTTGAACCAGTTCGAGTGCAGAGGCAAATCAGCACGAGGGTTCCAATGGAGATGACCAATCCACGTGCAGAAGGCGACTTGGCATGAGGGTCGTTTGGTTTGAACCAGTCCGAGTTGCGGAAGGCAACTTGGCGCGAGGGTTCCAATGGAGATGACCAATCCAAGCGCGGAAGGCGACTTGGCGTGAGGGTCGTTTGGTTTGAACCAGTCCGAGCTGCGGAAGGCAAATCGGCATGAGGGTTCCAATGGAGATGACCAATCCACGCGCAGAAGGCGACTTGGCGTGAGGGTCATTTGGTTTGAACCAGTCCGAGTTGCGGAAGGCAACTTGGCACGAGGGTTCCAATGGAGAAGACCAATCCAAGTGCGGAAGGCGACTTGGCATGAGGGTCGTTTGGTTTGAACCAGTCCGAGCTGCGGAAGGCAAATCGGCACGAGGGTTCCAATGGAGATGAGCAATCCACGCGCAGAAGGCAACTTGGCGTGAGGGTCAATAAGGTTTTCTTCTCTTCTCTTTTTATTTTATCATCTTTTTTTTATCGGCCCGACTGCTCTTACAAAGAGTTTTCACCCGGGTCAACCCCCTTTGAATTTTGCCTGTGCGCCTCTTTGCGGGGTTTTCACACAGCTGGGGTCATCCAATTTTGCCCGGGGTGCCCTTTCGAATTTTCACCTCGGCCGGATTTTTTACTTGTTTTTTTTTGACAATTTTTTCCTCGGTAAGCTATTTATGCCTAGCTAACCAAGTCAGTCATCATTTCATTTTTTGCTGACTCGGAGTCGCTGTCCGGACTCCGGGTCGAGTGGTCGCCCACCTGGCAGGGTTTATTGGGGGTGGAATTCGGGATTCCATGCTCCCCCTCTCCGAGATAGATGACTCGGCCAGGGCTAGATTTCTGCCCTACTAGTTTGGTGCCGGTTCTTCTTGCTTTCCTTCCTCCGGTAAGCAAGCTTGGCTCGCGGGCCTGGCTTCGGAGGGTGCTCGATGTCTTCGCCCTAATCATTGTACAGATCTAGAGGCTACTCGACTCTTTGCCGCGATCCTGCGGTTGATGGGTCAGAGGGCCGTGGGGGCTGCCGTGGCCGGCAGACTTCTTCAAATGTAACCTCGCCAGTGGGGATGTCAACGAGATTAGCTGTGGTTGCAGTAATGTCGGCCTCTAGGTGGACGCATCGGGCTCAGAATCCTTCCAACATCATGGTAACGTTGGAGGCCACTTGATACACCGAAGGGTGCGAAATTGGTTCACGCCGTAAGCGCAGTCCGTGGGGACACGATCGCTGTTGGGGCGGCTGTTGAGGCTGTGCCGGCTGAGGATGCGGAGACCGTGCTCGTGCTACCTGATAACATGCCGTCCTAGGGCACCTAGGCTTGGAGCCTAGGTGACGATGATGCACCATGTTGACGGCGAAGTTTGCCTGCTGACAAGTGCTTTGATGCGGCTGGGGTGGCTGAACTAGCCGATTGCCCAGGTTGAAGACCCTGTCGTGGATCATCTTCTCCGCCAGATCTTTGAACTGGTAGCAGTCCTTGATGACATGCCCCACCAGCCTGTGGTAGGGGCAGTAGTTGGCTTCATTACTCCTTTTGGCGTCGTCAGGGCGCCGGCTGGCAGGCAGGCTAATGAGGTCGTTCTGCATGCAGACCTCGAACAGCTTGCGCGTGTAATCGCGCGTAAAGGAGTACGGCTTCTGAGAGCGCTCCTCCCACGTCGGTCTTGGAGGAACATTGCCGGGCTTCCGAGGAGGGGGTGCTGTGGCGGCTCTCTCATTTCCCCTGTTAACATTTTTTGAGGGTGAGGCAACATCAATGGTGTTTACCTCTCTTGAAGTTGAAGTTGGTTGTTTGTCCTTGGACGGCCTCGGGCAGGTGCTGGCGGTCGACGGATAGCTGTAGTAGAAATGCTCGATGTCGGCCACCGTAATGTTCAGATCATCGAAGGTCTGGATCCTGGTACTCAGCACCTTCTTTTGGATGTCGGGCCGGAGCCCTCTTTTGCAAAGAGCCACCGCCTCTTCAGCGAGGGGTGGGTTGGCGCACTTCATACGGATGTCGCGCCACCGCCGGATGTAGTCAACGGTGGTCTCGTTGTGCCCCTGCGTCATCGTGGCGAGCTCGACCAACGTGTGTGGCCGCTTGGAGAAGCTAAATCTCTCCACGAACTTCCGCTGCATATCCGCCCAGTCGGCGACGGAGTTTGGCTTCAGTTTTGAATACCACTCGAAAGCGGTTCCAGTGAGAGTGGTGGCGAAGTACTTCAGGAGATACGACTCGTTGTAAGCCAAATCCCCCATGTGGGCGAAGTATAACGCCAGATGTTCTCTCGGAGATCCGCGCCCGTCGAACTTAGAGCACTTCGGGATCTTTGAAACATCCTGCGGGAGCCGGACGTATTGATGGTGTGGCGGGTAAGGGACCTGGTAGAGACCCATGACGTTATGCCCCTCGTCGTGTTGAGCGAGGTGCGCAGCGATCAACTGATCGATGATGGCCCTTTGAGCCGGGTCTAACAGTTCCTGCGGAGGTGGCGGGGGAGGCTGATAGTGCCGTCCCTCTAAAATGTCATCATTGGCAGGAAGTCTCAGAACCGACGGTTGGGGCATGACCGGGAGCGGCGGCAGTGACGGCGTCCCCACTCGAGCCAAATGAGGGTCCCTGGAGGCCTCATCTTCTTCCGATTCATAAATCGGCTGAGGGCGTAAGAACCCGGCGTTGGCTATGAAAGCTCTTAGCCGTTGGTTCTCCCTCTGTAGATCTTCGACTGTAGGCGTGGGAGGCGCGTCATCTAGCTGTTCTTGGTGTACATGCTCATTTTCTGCTTCCTGGGCCCTCTCGACGGCTGCGGCCGATTCCTGGGCTGTGTCGGCACGTGTCTTTGGCTTCGCTCGAATGACGGTCTGTAAAGCCTCAGGCACGTCTTCGGGCAGGTGGCCCTTTGACGTGACAAGACAGGCAAAGTTCCGTTGTGTTGGAACTCCGTTGATAAGAGCATGCCCCATAGGAGGTGGGGCCTTCAGCACAGTGCCGGCCTGGTGCCGGTAGTTGTTACCAAATCTTCTGGGGCAATGCCCCCAGTCCCTGTTCTGGGCAGAATATGCCCCCTGCACAGAGGGCAGAGGGAGGAGTCCATCTTGGACTGATCGGGCGGACCCGAACTGTGGAGCTCGCGGGGAAACATCGACTTTTGGAAGCCATACTTGCTTGAGTTTCGGGGCAGATGGTTTGGGACCTTGCCCCCGGTTGGCACGAGCATTGTTTGATCTATTAGCCCGCTGTGGAGTGGGCTTGTTGGGGAGCTTGCCCCCAGTTGGCAGGACATCTGCCGAGTTGTTGACCCGACGTAGAGTCTTGCTGAGGAATTTCCTATCATTTGGCAGTATAAGGTGCCGATAAGATCGATCGGCGGACCGACCGCTTGATGGAGCTGACCGCTTGATGGAGTTTTCTGGATGGCAGGCGACTGCCCCTGGCGATTTTCCTTGATTTGGACCGCTGGTCGGCCCGTTTGTAGAATAGGGACTAAGGGCTGGTCCCTTGCCCTGGCGGCATTTTTCTTTTGAGTTGATGGCCGGCTTGAGCTTTGGTTCTTTATATGAAAGGGATGTCCCCTTTCCTTTGCTTTGTCGGCCGCTGGTTGGCCGGTCTTCTTGGAGTGAACAGAGGGCTTGCCCCTTCCCCGAGTGTTTGGTGCAGCAGCTGCTGTGGGTATTATTATGTCCCCGTTGATCCCTTTCAACCGATCTAGGATGGAGAATCGGTTGTGCAGCGGTAAGGTGCCGAGCTGTGGTTGGCGGCGTTTGTCCTTCACGAGCACAATGGATGTTTCATCCAGGGTTGGAGGGTGCGCCTCACCCCTTGGGTATTGGGTGTCCCTGACTTTGAGGGTTTGGCGGGAATTGTGCTCGATCTTGAGCTTCTTGATGGTCCATTGTTGTGGTGCGGGCGCAGGCTCGGAGTTGTCGATGGTTTGGTCCACCGGAAGTGACTCTTGTGGGGGAGTCAGTTGGAATGCCCCCAGTTGTGATGTCTTTGTAGGCAGGCAGGGTGCCCTGAAGGTTGCCCGGAGCAGCCGGAAGGGATATATCTTCTCTTTGTTAGCGATCGGAGTTTCCAGCATTGCCCCTAGTCGGTTGGGGATAAAAACGACCCTCGGGAAGTTGCCAAAGGCGATGCCGGGAGTGACTGCATCGATGTCACGTCGTTCGACGTATGCCTCAGAATGGGCGACACCGTTGTTGGCGTCCATAAGTCCTGTAGACAACAAGACTGGCTTGATCAAATGCAGACTTTTTTTTTTTGTTTTCATTGAATTGAAGATAGTGGATGTGCATATCTCCAGGTTGCCACGATGGAGAGATGAAAGGAAAGAAGGGTCCCACCGGGCGTGCCATTTGCGTGAACCTCTTTTTTTACGCGTCTGTTCTTTAGAAAGAAAGACATCTCCGCACTTTTCTAGGAAAATAGGTGATATCCTAAAAATATTAGGTAGTCCGGTGATAGTTTTAAAAATATTATAACCGAGGTTCGGGTTCTTTCAAAATTTCATTTTTGACCCTTCTCCGCCGGATGGTGCGAGTATCCGGCGTTAACTTACATCGAGCAACGGCTCGAACGCCTTTCATTAACCGTCGCGGTAAACTGTGTTTGGAGACATGCACATCCACAAAAATAAAGTAAAGAACTCAAAAGGGCAGCGGCCTTTTGGGTCCGATCAGATGCAAACCGATTTGTTTGGGTCGATTTCATTTGTTTGTTGGTTGATTTTGGATCGACTTAAAAGTCGGCTTTGAGTTTGGAGTTTGAATCAATTTGTTTGATTGATTTGTTTTTTGGTTTTTGATTTGTTTTGGATTGAATTTGGTTGATTCAAGTTGTTTTCGTTTGAATCTGTTTTGGTTTTGATTTTGATGTGCTTAAAGTGTTTTAAGCAATTTTGGTATTTGTTGTTTGCTTGGCTTGTTGAAATTTCAAATTCTGGATTTTTTTTCAGATTTCTGGATTTTTGGTTTTGAGTTGGTTTTTTGATCCACGTTTTGAGATGTTTGAAATGTTGTTTATTTAGTTTTCTCTTGGAATTGATTTTTGTTGTTTATTTGGGTGGGGTTCGGTGCATTTTAAGATTTGTTTTAATTCTGTTTTTGGTTGAGTTCACAGATTTATCGGATCTGGCCTTTTTGTGTTTTCGGTTTGGTAAAAATCTGATTTTCTGGTGGTTGACAGATTTTATTGAAACCTGATTTTCTGTTTTGGCAGATTTTTGTTTAAAATCTGAATTTGGTTTGATTTGTTTCAAAACCGGTTCAATCTTGTTGAAGATCGGTTTTTTTGTTGAACCAGAATAAGTTGAATTTCAGATTTCTTTTAATTCTGATTTTATTTTGACTTTCAGATTTGATTTTATGTTTTAATTTTCTGTTTGAATTTCCAGATTGACTTTGAAATTGTTTTATTTCTTGTTTGGCGGTTTGCATCGCCTCCGACCCATCGGGTCACCTTGAATGTCCGATTTCATGCATCAATATGAACATCAAAGCTTCATTTCATTGCAAGATGGGATGAAGTACATCGGTGGACAATGTGATTGATCCTTCCCCCAACATAGGTTTCTTTTCACTACTTTGGAAAAATTTTGGCATTACAACGACATGCCGGCTGTTTTTCCAAGTTAGTGAAAATTTACCCATCCAAAATAGCCAGCCTTAGCTTAGCCATATTGGGGGAAGGATCGCCGGCTACGGGATGCATGCCCGCGCCTCCGCCCAAGGTGGAGTTCCCCGCTAGGGGTGAATCTCCTTATTTTAATCTTGCTTTCGCATTTCTGATTTTTTTTATTTACTTTTGAGGACCACTTTGGGCCGGTCCGTTCCTTCGGCGTTCAAAGCCGGGCTTCAATCTTTGCTTGGGTTTGGAAGGATAGCTTCTAGGAGGGAAAGCCGCACCCATGAAAGGGTCGTTGAGGCTCACTCCTCCTTTGTTGTGTTGAGGGGAGAACCGGACCCGTGGAAGGGCCGTTGAGGTTCATCCCTCACTTTGCCGGTACAAGCCACAAGGGGACTGCTGCGACATTCTCTTTTTCTCTGCTGCAAGGGAGCTGCTGGTGGGCTTCTTGGGAAGCGGATTAGACCCGTGAAAGGGCCATTGGGTTGAGCCTCAATGAGGCTGGAACCTGGCTGCAAAGGAGCCGAAGTGGGCCTGTTTTGGAGGCCTGGATTGGGTGCCGAACATGGGCCGGAAATGGACCGGTTTGGGGTCTGGATGTAGGCCAGAAGATGGGCTGATTATGGGCCAGTTTGGGATGTCCTTGATGGGCTGAAACCGGGTCACAAGAGGACTGGTTTTAGGATCTGGACATAGGCCAGCAAGTGGGCCGGAATATGGGCCTGTTTGGAGGTCTGCTGGATGGGCTGCAAGGGACCGAAGATGGGCCAGCATGGGGCTGGGTATGGACCGAGCAGAGGGTCTGGGTAGGCCTGTTTTTCTTGATGGTTGTAGGTAAGCCAACAAAGGGGCTTCGGTTGACCTGAACTGGGGGCAGATGAGCAGGCCAAAATGGGCTTACATCAGGACATGTTTGGGGTGTAGTTGGCTAAGCAAGGACCAACCAAGGAGGGCTATTCAGGGGCTGCTTTGGGTCAGCCAGGCCATTAGAGGAGGTTGAGAAGAAAACTAAGAGGTGGGGGAGGTGCCCTTATAGGACTACATATCAACGTAGTTTTTTTACCCACCTATTCTTCCTTGGTGTTGGGCGAAGGAGGATGAAGATGGCCACCGAGGGATCTTTTTACCAAGGGGGAGGCTGCAGCAGCTTCTTCTTCTCCTTCTCTTCTTCTCCTTCTGGCCGCTGGCAGATGCTGGAGAGTAGGTGTGCGCAGGAGGGGCAGCAGTCCAGTAGCAGCCTGTCTGCGTCCTTTTTTGCCAGCCCCCCCTTTCAACCTGGCGCGCCCTCCCTTCTTATAGGGAGATGAGGGGGAGATGAAGGGCCAGGTTGTGATGTACGTAAGATGGCCTTGGGTGGTGGTCAATAGGCTTTAATTCCTTGAATTTCTCCTAGGCCATTCAATATTTGACTTGACCTTTGAGTTCTCCCATGGCATTAAGTGTTGAGCTGTCCCTTGGCTTTCCCCATGCAATTAATGGGTCAAGGATGAGGTGGCAAGTTATGTGCGCAAGGAGGAGTGAGCTGAGGTGGCAGGTGGTCTGCGGCTAGACCTGTTCACACTTGGCCACAGGTGGGCCTTTTTTCAATGGCTGTGGCCCACTTCTTCTCCTTCTTATGGGCTTGTACGTAGGTGGGCTATAGGAGCTTGAAATCAGTAAATTAAATCATGTGAGATTGGGCCAGCTGGAATTTGTGCCAAAGGGCCCAATCTAGGACTTGTTTTGGGTCCTGATTTGACCCAATTGAGGGTCGGTCCAGCCAGAAATTGGCCTGAACCTATTCCTTTTTTTGTGCTGCCCCTCCTGTTTTTTTTTTCCTTTTTTCTTGAAAAAAAATCTGACGCCAACAACTATACACATGTCTAGATATGACTAATTGGCACACATACATTACCAATTAATATATAATCATAGCCAGAGAAAGATCTTTATGCATCTAATGGCATATGTATGGTTATATAATCAAACAGCAGTAAGAACATGATTAATGCGAAGCTATGCATATGATGCTTGGTGGTGTATCTAGTATGTCATGACACATGTAACAAACAAATAAAAAATACATGTCTAGCAGGCCTGGAATATGGTTAAAACCAAGAAGGGATGCCCCCTGTCCAGCGTTGACATCATGAATACTCAATTAGGCAACCAAACGTGTCATAATAATCATATAAGAGGGAGAGGGTGATCCTATTATCGAACTCTTGCCTAACCGATGGTAATTGAATGCCTTCCTCTAATTCAAAATCATAGTGGGCACATAAAGGTCTGACCATAAGCCAAGCATGGATAAGAAGAAGATGATGAAGAAGATGGAGCAAATAAGGCCTAATGAGGGCCAACAGTGGGTCTTAACTGAAAAGGAGCATGCCCTCAGTTTCAAATATGTAAGATGCCCAATTATGCTCCGAATGCACCATGGCATAAAGAGCAAAGAAAGAACATATGCATGCTTGATGGGCTGGCAGATGCTTATAAATAATGAGAATATGCCCTCTCTAATACTAGCCATATCCGATGAACCATAGCAATCAAAGCAAAGGAGTCATACATGTGCTACCAACTGTGCAAACATAAAACTAGAAGCCAAAATAGAAGATGGCCCCTAGCAGGTTCGGATGATGTTTAGATTGAGGGAGCAATATATTCTCTTCAAGCAAAATCAGATAGATGCCCAAACTCGCACCAGGACAAGCCCCGATGAGAATGTTATAAAAAACTTGATGATCGTGGCAAAAAGATGGCAGAAATCAGAGATAGCTCAGATGCATCTATAGAAGTTAAGAGCAATGAGTTCCCTTCAATACAAGATTGATAGATGACTGATCAAGTCCTGGCTGATGGCTGAGCAGGCGCCAATGGCAGCAAAATTGAGCCCCGATAAACTCAGCATCTGCAGATGATAGC
Organism: Cryptocoryne crispatula var. balansae; assembly: GCA_036172225.1. Classification (NCBI taxonomy): domain Eukaryota; kingdom Viridiplantae; phylum Streptophyta; class Magnoliopsida; order Alismatales; family Araceae; genus Cryptocoryne; species Cryptocoryne crispatula. Next base: position 22,259,884 of record CM069927.1, on the reverse strand, counting down.
CACAGCTTAGAGGGGGGAGAGAAGATAAAATATATATATATATAATTCACATATTTGAGAGGTCTGGCCAATGCTCAGAACTGTAAGGCAATGTCCCCTCTCCAAACCAGTCCCGATGGAGACCCAATTTGTCCCTGATGGCAGCAGAATTGGGGCCTGGTTGTTCTATCGGCAGAAGCTAGTTGCCAAAATGGGGAAAGAAGAAGAGGAATAAAGGAGGTCGGCCTTTTCTTTACACCAGAATATGCGAAGGGGAGCTTTAAAGGGGTCAAACCACCACTTTGTCCTACTAGGAACAGAAATGAATATATGTTTAAAGAAACTTGGAGGATCTAACAATGATTGGCACATGATGCAATGGCCATGATATGTCAATGACTTAAGTTATGGATTCTACTCTTAATGGGTCCTTAATAGGATCCAAATCCTACTTAAATAATGATTCACTATGATTGGATCCAATTTAAATAAAGAGATGATCATGAGACAATGATTGGCACAAGATCTAATGGATGAGATCTTAAGGGACTTAAGTTATGAATCCTATCCTTAATGGGGTCAATAACAGGATCCGGATCCCATTTATATTCAATATGGATATCACCCCATCCTCTTAGTCATAATTGGATTAGGACTTGGTGATATTCAAATGATGATGCACCGAGAGGGCAATTAAAAGGAATTGGCCGAAGGCCAGCATCTTAATAAACATGGTTTGCCTATGTTAAGGTCAAATAAGATATATTTCAGATGTATGTGCCAAATGGTAATCGGATAATGGTCCCAAATAAGAAAGAAACCAAATTACAATATGAATGTGACCTGATGAAGAATGATGGCAATTATTCAAATGAGATGAAGCTGAATGGGCCTAATGTTGTTAATATGAGGACCAATAGCCAAAGTCTCACATTTCATGTTTATTGGACTAGAGATGATAAGAAATAGGCTTAGATAGCAAAATTCTCATATTTCATACTTATTTGGTCACAAATAACATAAAATGGACCTGGATGGCCAACTCTTCATGTTTTATGCTTATCGGACCACAAATGGTAGAAAAATAGGCCTGGATGTCAAATACAACATATTTTATGTTTATTGGGCCATAGATGGCAGAAAATGGCCTAGATGTCAGATACAACATATTTTATGTTTATTGGGCCACAGATGACAGAAAATGAGCCTAGATGGCGAAGTCATCACATCTTATATTTATAGAAAATCATATGGCATAAAGTGTGTCCAAATGTCAATTTCATCATATGATATGCTCATTGGGCAGATATTGATGAAATGAGGCCTAAGATCCAATAGATGAGATCTTAAGGGACTAGTTATGAATCCTATCCTTAATAGGTCCTTAATAGAATCTAGATACCATTTAAATTCATTATGGATACCACCTCCTTCTCTTAGTCCTAATTGGATTAGGACTTGATGATATTCAAATAAATGATACACCAAGGGCGATTGAAAAAAATTTGGCCTAGGCCGACATCTTAGTGAGCCTAATTTGCCTTTGTTAGGGCACAATACAATATATTTCATATGTATGTGCCAAATTTCAATCAGATAATAGGCCTTAATGAGAAAGAAGCCCAATTAAAATGTTAATGTGATCTGATGAAGAATGATGGCAATTATTCAAATGAGATGAAGCTTAATGGGCCTAATGTTGTCAATATGAGGCCTGGTAGTCCAAAATCTCATATTTCATGCTTATTAGGTCGGAGAAGATAACATAGACCCAGATAGCAAAATTCTCATATTTCATGCTTATTAGGTCACAGAAGGTGAAATGAACCCAGATGGCCAACTCTTTATATTTTATGTTTATCAGGCCACAAATGGCAGAAAAAGGCCCGGATGTCAAATATGCCATAATTTATGTTTATCAGGCCGTAAATGGAAGAAAATGGCACGGATGCCAGATGTGAAATATTTTATGTTTATTGGGCCACATATGATAGAAAATTCGCCTAGAAAGCAACTTCACTGTATCTTATACTTATGGGGCCTCAGATGGCATAGAGTATGCCTAAATGTCAATTACATCATATGATATGCTCATTGGGCTGATATTTATGAAATAACACCCAATTGGAAAATTCAAATGATCCATAGTCAATTTATGTAAAATGTCAAATATTGACATAATGTCGAATCCTTAATGGACCTAATTTGAATGAATATTTGCATAGCCAACCTCATTCATATATGTATATGATGGCAGTGAGCTCATTCTTAATGAAACAAGCAATGTTTGATAGTTCCTCATGAGAAGATACGAGGAAAGTGGACTTATTCCAACTAGAATGTCATTAAGTTATTGTGTGAACCTCTTTTTTTCGCGCGTCTGTTCTTTTGAAAGAAAGACATCTCCGGACTTTTCTAGGAAAATAGGTGATATCCTAAAAATATTAGGTAGTCCGGTGATAGTTTAAAAATATTAGAACCGAGGATCGGGTTCTTTGAAAATTTCATTTTTGACCCTTCTCCGCCGGATGGTGCGAGTACCCGGCGTTAACTTACATCGAGCAACGGCTCGAACGCCTTTGATTAACCGTCGCGGCAACTTGTTTTTGGAGACATGCACATCCACAAAAAAGTAAAGAACTCAAAAGGGCAGCGGCCTTTTGGGTCCGATGAGATGCAAACCGATTTGTTCGGGTTTGTTTTATTTGTTTGTTGGTTGATTTTTGGGCCGACTTGAAAGTCGGTTTTGAGGGTTTGAGTTTGAATCAATTGTTTTGATTAATTTGGTTTTGTTGTTTTGGTTTACTTTTGAATTGTTTAATTTTGGACTTGATTGGTCCAAGTTTTTGTTTTGATTTCAATTTTGATGCGCTTAAAGTTTTAAGCATGTTTAGATATTTGTTGTTTGGTTGGTTTATTGAATTTTCAGATTCTGGATTTTTTTGTTTTAGGTTGATTTTGATCCATTTTTTTGGGTGTTTAAAAATGGTGCTTATTTGGTTTCTTTGGGGTTAAGCATTTGATTGTTCATTTAAGTGAAGTTCGGTGGATTTTAAGTGAATTTTCAAATTGCTAAAATCAGATTTTGAAGTTGGTCAGAATATGTTTTGGTAGATTTCTTAAATCTGATTTTTTTATGTTGACAGATTTAATTGAAATCTGATTTTTTGTTTTGGCAGATTTTGTTTGAAATCTGATTTCGGTTTGATTTGCTCCAAAAACTGGTTCAATCTTGTTGAAGATCGGTTGTTTATTGAACCGGAATAAGTTGAATTTGAATTTCAGATTTCTTTTTAATTCTGATTCTTTTGTTTTGACTTTCAGATTTGATTTTCTGTTTTAATTTTCTGTTTGAATTCCCAAATTGGGTTTGAAATGATTTTATTTTGGTTTGGCGGTTTGCATCGCCTCCGGCCCATCGGGCCACTTTGAATGCCTGGTTTCATACATCAATGTAAACATCAAAGTTTCATTTATCGGAAGTTGGAGTACATGGAATACAATGAGTGGTGATCCTTCCCCCAACTTAGGTTCTTCACCGGTTTAGAAAAATTTCAGCATTACAACGGCATGCCGGCAAGTTTCTAACTTGGCAAAGTTTACCCGTCCAACAAGGCTAGTCGGTGACTTAGCCAAAATTGGCGGAAGGATCGATGGGTACGGGAGCTTGCCCGTGCCCTCGTCCGAATCGACGGCTACGGGAACATGCCCGCGCCCTCGTCGAATGTGGAGTTCCTTAATTTAAGTATTGCTTTCGCGTTCTGATTTTTATTTATTTATTTATTTTGAAGGCCACTCCGGGCCGGTCTATGTTCCATCGGCGTTCAAAGCCGAGCTTCAATTTGTAGGGCTCGGAATGCCCTTCTTGGGCCGGATGGGCCTGCTGCACTTGTGTTTGCGCCTCCAATGTCTTGATGGTAAGGTAGGGGGCGCCCGGACAAACGATCGGCCCCATCACACGGGTTCCGAAAGGGTCCGGGACATCCACCACTACCCACCGTTGCTGAAAATTGGCAGATTCTGCTCCCTGGTTAAGCGCCGCAGTGCTGCCCACTTCTGGAGCTTCTTGAGCCGGATGGGCCTGTTGGACTGGTGCTTGTGCCTCCAATGTCTTGATGGTAGGGTAGGGGGGACGCCCGGATGAACGATCGGCCCCGTCGCACGGGTTCCGAAAGGGTCTGGGACATCCACCACTACCCACGGTTGCTGAAGATTGGCAGATTCTGCTCCCTGGTTGAGTGCCGCAGTGCTGCCCACTTCTGGAGCTTCTTGGATTGGTCCCTCTTCTTGGGAAAAGCCACAAGGGGGCTGCTGGAAGGGACCTCGAGTTTGCTTCTTTTCATTTGAGTGAACAGGACCTGTTAGAGGTCTGTCCGACTATGCCACAAGGGGGCTGTTTGGGACCTGTTTTGGGGTCGCTTTTGTTGTGCCATAAGGGGCCGGAGTAGGGGCTGAACAGGGTTTGATTTGGAACCGAATCTGGGTCCTGAACAGGGGCTGGACAAAGGCAGCTTCGGTCCTGTTTGAAGGGGTCTGTTCAGGTGGTTTCAAGTGGGCCTAAACGGGCCTGCACAAGGGGCAGATCAAGGCCTGGTTTGGGACCTGATCGAGGGTATGTTTGAGGGGGCTCAGGTGGGCCGGAATGGGCCTGCACAAAGGGCAGATCAAGGCCTGGTTTGGGCTCTGGTTGGGAACCGGACAGGACCTGGAAAGGGCCTGATTTGGAGCTGGTTTTAGAGGCCTGGTTTGGGCTGAACGGGGTCTGATTTGGAGACCGCCTGAGGCCTGTTTGAGGTCTGATTTGGAGGCCAGACAGGGGAGAGCCTAGGACCTGGTTAGGGGGGTCAGCTCAAGTGACTGAAATAAGGCCTGGTTTGGGGTCTGAATTGGGACCGAACAGGGCCTGGTGTGGGGTCCGGCTGAGGCCTGTTTGAAGGATCTTCAGGTGGACTGAACATGGGCCGAACAGAGGGGCCTTTGACCTGCTAAAGGGGGGCGCTCAAAGAGGCAGAAAATGACCTGTTAAAGGGGGGTGCTCCATGGGCTAAACAGATCCTATTTGGGGTAACTTTGGGTCGGCCCATCCATGGGAGGAGGTAGAGTAGTCAAAGAGAGAAAAGAAGAGGGGGGTGCCCATAGAGGGCTACATATCTATGCAATTTCTTACCCACCTGTCCTTCTTCTTCTCCTTTCTTCCTCCTTTTCCTCTTTCTCTTGGCTGCTAGCAGGTGTAGGTGCAGACGTACGGCAGCAGGCAGAGGGGCAGCAGGATGCAGACAGCAGTTTGGCAGCCTCCCGATGTCTGAAGCCAACCCTTTTCCTCTCCTTCTCCTCCTGGCCGCAAGCAGGTCTTGCAGCAGGCGCACAAGGGAGCAGCAGCTATCTTCTTCTGGGCCTCTGGCCGCAGGCAGATGCTGGAGAGCAGGTGTGAGCAGGAGGGGCAGCAGCCAGTGCAGCAGCCTGTTGGCGACCTTTCACCCCTTCTTTTTCTCTTGGGCGTCCTCCTCTTTTTATAGGAGATGAGGGGGAGATGAAGGGGCAGCTGGGGAGTACGTACAGATGCCTCCTTCACCTTCTTCTATGTGTTTAAACTCTCTTTAATCCTTGAATTGTCCAAGGATATTAAAGATTTGACTGACCCCTTGAGGTTCCCCATGTTGACCAGTCCCCTCAGCTTCCCCACGCCATCAATTGGGCATGGTGACCTGGCAGGTGAGGTGGCAGGTGTGCAGATGGGTTGGTGCGGCTGGGGCCTGCTGGTGTGGCAGGTGGGCCGGCAGCCTGTTCACACTGGGCCTGCAGATGGTCTGGCCTGAATTGGGCCTGCAGGTGGTCGCGGCCAACTTCTCCTTTCCTCTCAATGGGCTGTACGTAAGTGGGCTATAGGAGCTGAAAAATAATTATATTAAATGAAATATAAAGGGCTAGACAGCTGGAAATAGTGCCCATGGGTCAAATTGAGGCCTGCTTTGGCCCAATTAAGGACTGGGCCAGCTAGAGCTTGGTCCGATCATGCCATTCCCCCCCTTTTTTGCTGTTTTTTTTTTAAAATCTGATGCCAACAGTTATCAAAGTTCATTTATTCAAATTCACGTTGGCAATTAGATAGGCCAAGCAATCATATGAAATCAATGTCAAATATGACATGCTATTCGCGCAAGATCCAAGGGTCAAGACTTGATGACAGATTTAAATCAAATTGTCACAATCTTGGCACAATTATCATATCTACGCTGGTCAATCATGAAGATGCATAAAATCCAGCCCATTTAATGCTTAAATATGGCTCATATCATGGCTATTTAAGCATTGTTTCAATGATCCTATGATATGGAATCCGATGAATAACATGCAGCATTGGATCTTTCGACACAATGATGAGATGTTAGGTTAATATTGCAGCCACCAGAAGCTCATAAAAGAGGGGGATACCTGATGGAAAATGAGGTCATGTGGCAGCCATCAGAGAGGCCTAAGATCTAGGTCTCAAATGCACATGACTTGAAGTGAAAGTTTCCTATTGGAAGCTCCTACAATGTAGAAAGAAGTGGAGGTGGATCTGACGCACATCTCCCACGTTCTCGAGCATGACAGCGTCCTCCTTATGCTACCAACCAATAGGAGATGGCCAACAGCACGGCTTAGACTCCAACAAAATTTCAAATGACACGGCAAGAAAGGCTGAAATATAGGGAGGCTTGACCAGGTGCAAGCAAGGAAGTCCCAATCAGCACTGGGTCTTCTTCCACTTCTCTATATTATTCTACCGAGGACTATATGCAGCTCAGAACATAAAAGAGGTCCAAGGAGTAGAGAAGAAGAAGAAGAGAAAAGGTGTGCTACACAACCCATGTAGCACCTGCGTGGTCCCTTCTTCATCTCTTTATGTACTTAGATCCTATATTTTGCTTCCTCTACTTTAGTTATGTAACCATGCAGATATAGATTTGTTTAGATATGGTATGCATGATAAACGCCAATGAATGTTTATGTTTGACATGAAAAGTTAACTCAGATTGTTAAAGCTGTGAAATAGTATATTTAGAGGATTTAAATTAGTATATAAGTTTATTCATGTGAGAGAATACATATAGTCTTTCAAGCCCCACAAGCATGAAATGCGATCTCCCGAGAATCTCCCGAGAATCTCTTTTTCTCCACACGTCCGAAAAACGAGATCGCCGAAAAGAGAATATCCATATAATATCTTTGGTACCTTGATCTTCTTCACCTATTACTACTCCTAACTTGTTAGATAGCCTTGTTATATTTGATTTATATATTTTCAATTTTATTATAGACTCCATACAAATATTTATCTAAACTTTATTTTTTGATAAAATTTTATAACTTAATATTTTTATGACTATATATGTACAATTGACCCAAGATGTCATCAATCTCCTATTCATATTGTTCAAGATGAAGTTTTAGTCTAATATAAGATATCTTGTATGTCTCGTGTTAACAATAGTTCACTCTCTCTGCATTATGTTTTTAATTCTCTCGTATCTTATTTTGATGTTTAATATAAATTCTCTTGTTCTTTTTGAAGAGATTATATGATATTTTACACTTAAACATGTACATTGATTGTTCTTTTCAAGATCTAATCTCTTGAGATTTTTCCAAAATCTCTTCTATTCAGTATTTATGAGATAAATCTAGATGTAAAATGACAATTCTTGAGTAAGGCATACCCTACAAAAATGAAATTCGAGATCTGATTTCTCGAGATTTTTCTGAGAATCTCACGAGATCTCTTCTCTTTCACCCTTCCGAGATGAAGCCAAGATCCGAGACGACAATCCTTGCCTGCAAGAACTGAAACAGTCAAAAGTAGAGAATGTTTTAGGTGGTCTGGTCACCAGCGTTGGCTGCGCTCGGCCGGTTCCATTATTTGTACCAGCTCTAAGCAGACCCAACGAGAGAGGACCAGCAAGAACACTATGCAGGTGACACTGTCCCGGCACCAGAATTCTACCCAAAATAGGTCAAATTGGACCAGAAACTCAAGATACTTTTTCTGATGATTTAGATTTTTTTTCATTTCTCTGATTTATACTTTTAGGTAAAATATATATTACGTAAAGAAAATTCGAGATTCGATCTCCCGAGAATCTCACGAGATCTCATCTCTTTCACTCTTCAAAGGTGAAGTCAAGATCTAATATGGCAATTCTTACATAGCATGTTGTGAAATTTTTAGATGTTTACCCATATGTAACCATTGTTTACGGAATCGGTGGAATCGGACCGATTCCGACCGATTCCGGAATCGGATCGGCCATGCGGAAGGACCGATTCCGGCATGAATTCCGCGGAATCGGTCGGAATCGGTAGGAATCGGTCGGAATCGGTCCGGAATCGGCCGGAATCGGTCCGGAATCGGAATCGGAATCGGATCGTTTTTTTTTCTTATTTTGCTATTCCAGTCGGATCGGCCCGAATCGGTCCGAATCGGTCCGAATCGGCCGGAATCGGCCGGAATCGGTCCTGAATCGGATCGGAATCGGAATCAGATCGTTTTTTTTTTTTCTTTTTTTTATTACCGATTCTGGATCGATTTTCTTCCATTGAATCGGTCGGAATCGGTCCGATCCGATCCGATCCGGATCGGATCGGTACCCACCGATCCCGATTCCGATTCCGATCCCGCGATCCTTGTATGTAACAGGCTCTAATTTGCATGGAATGTTAAGTTAAGGTGGATGACTTATGACAAGTTGGTGCAAGTCCTGCAATTGATCCAAGAAATATGTATGCATTGAACGTTAAAACATATATGGATACGTGTAAACCGCGTAATATATGTTTCTGTTGGCGTCCATTTTTTTTAAAAAAATAGAGGATGAATGGGCCAGCAAGAAGTCAGGCCTAAGAGCAGGGCCTACAACCCATAATTCAGTCCAATTGGGCCCAATCAGAAGGCCCAACAGGTGCCTTGGTCAGCCGGCCCATACTTGGGCAAATTCTGGCCCATGAACAGGCCCTGCGCGCAACCCATGATGGAGGCTGGGCCGCAGCCACCTGCAGGCCCAGACTAGGCCAGGCCCACCTGCGGCCTGGTGTGAACAGGACCTGCCACATCAGCACCTGCCACATCAGCACCTCCAGCCGCACCAGCCCTGCCACCTCAGCCCATCGGTCAGTTGAAGGAAGAAGGGAGGTGAAGGGCCAGCCAGTCAATTAAGCAAGATAATGAAGGTTAAATGGTGTAACTCCCATGGGGGAGGCCAAAGGCCACCGGTCACTAAACTCAGCCTGACCCCTCATCAGTCCCCCCAGCCTCTATAAGAAGAGAGGGGCGCGCCACCTTCAAAAGGAGCTTCTTCAGACGCCAATAGGCTGCCGGTTTGTCCACTGCACCTGCTGCCCATTGCGCCCCCTGCTGCCACCTGCTGCCTGTGGCCAAGGAGGAGGAGAAAAAGAAGGCGGAATATATATTTATTATGTAGCCCTCTAAGGGCTCCCTTTCTATCTGTTCCAGCGACCATCTTCAGACCCTGCCCTGTCTGCAGAAAATGCCCCATTTCGGCCTGATTAAGCCACCTTGATATGGGCTGCACCGGCCCCCTTTCCAAGCCCAGAAATCTGGCCTCTCATGTAGCCCATTTTCGGCCACCTGCAGGCCCACTTGGCTCAGCCGAACACTCCCCCCACAGGTGCCTAAAATAAGCCCCATTTCAGGCCCATAACCTGACCCCTGTTCAGGTCCACAACCGGCCCATTTTCTGGCCTCTACCCAGGCCCATAACCAGCCCATGACCTGACCCTTGTTCAGACCCTGAACTGGACCATTTTCTGGCCTCTATCCAGGCCCAAAACTGGCCCTTATTCAGTCCATTTCAGAACCCCAAAAAAAGTTCATCAACAGCACCTTTGTAGCTATCTTCCACACCCCAATTCAGCCCCTTTGTGGCACCCACTAGAGCCCTAGGTGAGGGTGATGACCCAGAGATTCTTGGAGACCCTCCAACGGGCCAAGTCTACTCCGGGTGGATCCTCAATTTTTTCTACTCAAAACAGCCCCCTTGTGGCTATCTTTGTTACCCCATCTTAGGCCCTTTGTGGCACCCACTAGAGCCCTAGGTGAGGGTGATAATCCGGAGATTATTGGAGACCGTCCAACGGGCCAAGTCTACTCCGGGTGGATCCTCAATTTTTCTACTCAAAACAGCCCCCTTGTGGTTATCTTTGTTATCCCATCTTAGCCCCTTTGTCGCACCCATTAGAGTCTTAGGTGAGAGTGATGATACGGGGATTCTTGGAGACCGTGCGACGGGCCAAGTCTACTCCAGGCGGATCCTCAACTCCCCCTACTCAAAGCAGCCCCTTTGTGGCCATCTTTGTCACCTCATTTTGGTCCCCTTTGGAACCCCTTTAAAACCCCCAGTTCCATGGCCCCTTGAGCAAACTGAAGCAGGTCTTAAACAGCCCCCCTTAAAACAGGCCATTTTCAGCTCCTTTCAGTCCCCACTTCATGCCGCTGCAGCAAGGGAGAAAATCCCCAAAGCAGGTCCTACAGAAGTGAATCAAGGCAGAGAGCGATGGACTGGACGTGGGCCGGCTTGAAGGTGATGGCCCGGCACCCCTTGGAAACCATCCGACGGGCCAATGGCATAGCCAGGTGGCCTTCCAAGTCAGTCCTGCCAGGAAAGCTCCAGCAGGCCCTTCTGGCCCAAAAACAGTCCAAGACAGCCCGTTATGCCTATGAAGATTGAAGGCCAGCTTTAAACGCCGATGATGATTAAATCGGTCCACGAGGCCTTGTCCAAAAATAAATGAACAAATATAAAAATTCAGAATACGAAAGTAATACTAAATTAAGGAGCTTCTCCCTAGCCAGAACTTCACCTTGGACGACTCCCCCCGGGTTCGCCCCAGGATGTCGATCCAGACGGTGGTGCGGGCATGCTCCCGTAGCTGGCAATCCTTCCCCCAATATGGCTAAGTCAAGGCTGGCCACTTTGGATGGATAAACTTCACTAAGTTGGAAAATGACCGGCATGCCATCTTAATGCCGAAATTTTCCAAAGTAGTGAAGAACTTAAATTGGGGGAAGGATTGACCATATTGTACACCTATGTACCCCAATCTTCTATGAAATGGAAATTTGATGTCAACATTGGAATACATGAAACCGGGCACCTAATAGTAGCCCGATGGGCCGGATAAGATGCAAACCGTCAAACAAAATAGAACCACCTCAAACCAAATCTGAAAATTCCATATCAAAACAGAAAAATAGAAAAACAGAAAACCAAACCTGAAATTCAACTTAATCTCATCCCGATTTAATCCAATATCCGAACCTCAACAAAGATTGAACCAATTTTGAATCAAATCAAACCAAAAATCAGATTTTGACCAAATCAAAACATATAAATTTCAGATTTAAGTCAAATCTGTCAACACAAAAAAATCAGATTTCAATCAATCCCAAAACGCCAAAAAATTCAGATTTAAATAATCTGCAAACAACACATTCCAACCGACTTGAGAACATACCCAACAAATCTGATTTTGAAAAGTCTGAAAATCCACCAAACTTCATCCCAAAGAAAAACCAAATAAGCACCATTTTCAAACACCCAAAATGGATCAAAATCAACATAAAACAAAAAATTCCAGAAATCTGAAAATTCAGATCCTAACTACAGAAAAATCCAGATCAATGATAAAAATCCGGAATCTGAAAATTTCAGAAAACTCAAAATACCAACCAAAATAAAAAATCCCAACATGTTTAAAACACTTCAAACACATCAAAAATTGAAATGAAAACAACCAAAAAGTCAAATTCAAATCAAAACAAACAACAAACAAGCAAATCAAACAACTTCATTTAAGCTCAAACCCAAAATCAACAAACTGACTCTAAGTCAACCAAAACCAACACAAACAAATGAAATCAACCCAAATAAATCGGTTTGCATTTCATCAGGCCCAAAAGGCCACTACCCTTTTGTGTTCTTTATATTTTGTGGACGTGCACATTCTCCAAAAAATAGGTTGCCACGACGGTTAATTAAAGGCATTCGAGCTGTTGCTCGATGTAAGGTAACGCCAGATACTCGCACCATCTGGTGGAGAAGGGTAAAATATGAAATTTTCAAAGAACTCGAATCTTGGTTCTTATATTTTTTAAATTATCATTGGACTACCTAAATCAAAAAATTTCAAAAATTTGAAAATCCAGATCTAACTACAGAAAAATTCAGATTAATGATAAAAATCCAAAATCTGAAAATTTCAGAAAATTCAAAATACCAACCAAAATAAAAAATCCCAACATGTTTAAAACACTTCAAACACATCAAAAATTGAAATGAAAACAACCAAAAACTCAAACTTAATTCAAAACAAACAACAAACAAGCAAATCAAACAACTTCATTTAAACTCAAACCCAAAATCAACAAACCGACTCTAAGTCAATCAAAACCAACACAAACAAATGAAATCAACCCAAACAAATTGGTTTGCATTTCATCGGGCCCAAAAGGCCACTGCCCTTTTGTGTTCTTTATATTTTGTGGATGTGCACATTCTCCAAAAAACAGGTTGCCACGATAGTTAATCAAAGGCATTCATGCCGTTGCTCGATGTAAGGTAATGTCGGATACTCACACCATCCGGCAGAGAAAGGTAAAAAAATGAAATTTTCAAAGAACCCGAACCTCTGTTCTTATATTTTTTTAATTATCACTGGACTACCTAATATTTTTAGGATATCACCTATTTTCCTGAATAAGTCCGGGTATCAAAAAAAAGTATTTCTTTCTCGAGAACTGACAAAAAAAAATTCACACAATTTCAAATAGGTTCAAATACTTGTGTATATGCATATTGTATGTATGCATATGACCCATGTATGAGGGGGTTTCTCCCTGGTGTACACACTCCTGCCACTGTCGCTATATGAATAATGCTTCTACATTACATGTGTCATGACGGGTGTCACACTAAAATGGTATCAGAGCAAACAGCGTATACAATAGATGCATACATGCTCCACTTCAATGTAAGTATCAGAGCAAGTAGCATATACAGTAGATGCATACATGCCCCACTTCAATATTTTCACAGATATAAATGACCTTATACATAGTATGTTAAATAAAAATAACATATTTATCAAAGAAGATTTCAATGGATATGTCGGAAATGAATGTCATGGGTATGAGAAATTTCATAGAAGTTTTAGATATGGAACTTCAAATAAATAGGAGAAAAAGTATCCATATTTTTGTTATGGTGTATGATCTTATTTTAACAAAAACATATTCTATTAAAATAAAATCTCATTTAACAACATGTGAAAGTAGACAAAATAAAAACTAAATTGAATTTATTCTTACAAAAAAAAACCAAATGTGCTCCTTGGAAATATTGTGAAGTTTTTTCTAATACAACTTTAATAAGTCAATATATGACGGCGGTCTTAGATGTAAAGATTAAGAGATGATGAACATGTATAAAAGAAGGATTTCAGTTAGAATAAAATGGTGAGAACTAAAAGAGATGAAGTAATAGATATTTATTACAATTCTCAAGAGAAATAATTAAATGTCATACGCAGAAGCCAATGCTATGAAGATGAATATACCTTCAAGGATTAGAGAGGTATCTAAAAAAGTACTTGAAAAGTCTAAGGACATGATCTACCTAAAACTAAGAGAATGGTGAAATGAATAGGTACAAAGGGCAATAAAGATTAAAGGACATTGATATAAAAGATTGTTTGCATAATAACAACAGAGTTTATAGATAATATAAGATAATGATAAGCAAAGCAAAAACAAAAGATGAGAATCTTCGAGTTAAAGAAAGTGAAAAAGAACTTATAGATTAGGCAGGATAAGATAATTGATGTAATTTTAATTAACTCAACTTTTAAGTACACTTTCTTCATATATTATTATGTCATTAACCTTAAGTTAATTGGCTTGATTTGGTTGACCTTTATGGGCCTTTTACTCTTCTTAGACTACTTGGATTGATCATCTTGGGTCACTCTTTCTTCTTCTTCTTCATCTCTCATGAGTAGTCCCTTTGGAATTTAGTTTATTTTTCTTTATTTTATTATCTTCTTCTTCCACTCGGCTAGTCACTGTGGGACTTAGGTTTTAGTGTTTTTCTTTCTTTCTTCCCTTTCTCTTCTCTATCCTTCTTATTCTTAGGACAGCTTTTTTTCTTCCCTTTCCCCTTCTCTTCTTTCATTCTCTCTTTTTTTCCTCAGCACAAGAGCTCCAATGCCAAAGCTGCCTCCTCCGTCAAATGAGCCACATGCCCCATCTTCAAGCCTCTGGGGTTGGGAGATTGCGGTTCCTTTTATAACAAGGTGACGTGGTACCTAAGTTGTGGTACTGGTGGATTTACCACCACACTTTTTCTTTCTTCCATTTAACCCATGGGTCAATGAAGGCACAAGCAAGAAGCCATTTACCACCTCATAGTTACCCCATCATTTATCTGTTCCCTTATGTTGTTTTTCTCCGCCGTAGGCATAGCAGGCACACATCCCCCTACTATTGCAATGTCCTTCCCCTGCATCATATGTCACCGTCATGTGTAAGGCCCTTTCCTTTCTTATTATTTTTTTTCAACCCTTTATGGAATGTCTTCTCTCTCTCCTCTCATCTTTAAGTTAAATTTGAGTTAGATCTTTGAGTTAATTGATTTAATCGGGTTGGCATTATGAGTTTTTTTTCTCTAATTGGTGACTACCTGGACTGATCAACTTGGGCCCCTCTTTCCTTTTCTTCTTTTTTTCATCTCTCTACTCGGACATAGTTTCCTTTTTCTTTCCTTTTTTCTTATTCCTTCCCTCGGCTAGTCCCTTTAAAAATTAGCTTTTTTTTCTTTGTTCCCTTTCTCCTTCTCTCCTTTAATTTTTCCTCTTCCTTTATTTGGGCAAGTGCTCCATTGCCGAAGATGCCACCTCTACCTAATTGGCCAAATGCTCCATCTCCTGGGTTGGGTGATTGGTGAGGATTCCGGAATCGGAATCAAAATCGGAATCGATCTATACTGATCCAATCCTATTCAAATCAGATCGGCAGGAATCAGCTGATTCCTAAGAAAGAAAATTGATTCCGACTGATCTGGAATTGTCTTTTCAATTTTTTTCCTTCAAAAAAATTCTAAAAAATCAGAAACAAATCCAAAAAAATAAGAAATGGACTAAAAATTTTTGTAAAAAAATGTAACATTTAGCATGCATCTACAAGTCATAGTTCATAGAATTTGCTGAATCAGATCGGAATCGGCCGATTTCGAAATCATATGGGGAGACTTTTTCCCGTGTTTCTTAGATAAGAATAAGATGTCACGATAAGAATAAGGTGCTGATGATTGTAACATTATAACAAGACAACATGCTAATAAGAATGAGAAAATGTTAAAAATATGAAAAGATAAAAAAAGTATAATAAAATATAATAAAAATATAAATTTCATGACATTTTCACTAATAACTATGATATTAGCCATCATTCTCTTCATGTTACTCTTGCCACGATTGATTTGTCCCTAGTCCTTTTGTCAATGTTGGCACATATCTATATGAAAACAATACATCTACCATCTCACTCAAGTCGTAGGCATCGGACTATGGCAAGTAGGTAGGCTCAGTAGGAGAAATCCATAGCCACTATGGATCATCAAATTCTGGATAATGTGACTCTATATAATGATTCCTTCTCTTCGCTTCTTCCGCTACATCATGTGATGACCCACAACCAATAGTTTTTTTTTTTAATTGTGTAAACCATCCCATTTTTTCATGATGTCGCTTTTATTTTTGTTCTCCCTAAACTGCGAATGGGCTAGGTAGCTAGGGTTGGGGCTGGAGTTGGGGCTAACGCTAGAGGAGGCTGTTGTTCGGCTACTGAGGTAGAAGATAGGCTTGTCTGAGCCTATGGAGTAGGTGGAACATCCTCAACCTCTGTATCATCCAACTCACATTTTACCTATACATAGTCATCAGGATCAAACTCAGCTAAATGGTCTATGGCTGCCCTATTCTCTATCCAAGAAGCAAGTGAATGCTCCTCCTAAAAGATCCGAGTCATATCAACCTCCTCAGGTGGTGGTGTCTGTGTTCTTTGTCTCTACTCATATGGACCATCAGCAAACTATGCAAATATCTCCTTCGAGATCTTTTGTTGGTCTTTCATGTTCTTTATGAATAGCCTCATATAGTAATGGCAAAAGACAACCTTCTCCAGCCTGTCAGAGGTCAACATGTTCCTCCTCTTTGTATGTATCATGTTGAATGTACTCTAGTTCCTCTCACAATGAGAGAAACTAGTACTCTAGCCCAAAATCCTAATAGCCACTACAGCCAGAGGATTTTATCCACTCCTAGTGTTGATCTGCACCCACCACTCAACTGTAAAAAAATAGCAAACAATAAGCCCCCTATAGGCAATTAATGAACTTATAAGTTATAAAAGATGATAATAAAAACATATTCTTAAAATGTAAATAAACATATCAAGAGAGACTTTGTCACAATAATATCTCATAATATCTCATATCAGTATCTGAGTATACCCCAACTCTCATCTTATAATGTTGCATCTAAAAATTGATAGATATAAAACTATTAGTTGATTTGAAAACATGATTAATGCAACTTTATCTTACTTCTAACTCAGCTTCTATTCTATCCTACTGAGATCGACACAAACACTGAATAACTGTAAGTATACCTCACAACACCTCATTATCGTTAGACACCTGTCCTCTATATTGGATGTGAAGGTTCAAAAATATCCTGCAATCATTTAAGCATATTACATTAGGAACAAACTAAATGTTGACTAAGTACAAAGTAAATGGGCACAATAACATAGAGATTCACTAACATGCAACATGCACATCATGATGCAATGTTCTATCCCATTAATCATCAATAATCTTCCACCATTTTTTGTACCCTTTAGAATTCTTCTCTTTTATTTTCAACTTTGTGCAGTCCATTGCATTGTACAAGGTGCCCATCTGGTTCATGTTATCTAAGTTTACCAACATCAAGATAACTACTAGTGGCTTAATGATTGCCAGTTAGTAGGCAACCCTCTCCTAGAATCTCTTGTCTATGATTTATCTTTCAGTCTTGACAAGAATCTCCAACTAGTCCTCCTCGTTGTGTAGGTGATTCACCATATACTGATAATACTCCTCAGACTGCGTGAACTTGACCAGTGCATGCCTGTGCTGATGTAAACTCTCCAATGCAATAAAGTTTGTGGCAAACCTAGTAGGGCCTAGCCTGACAAAATTATGCTCTCCAGTGTGCTTCCTTATAATGTGTAGTAAACGGAGATGTGAATAAATGAAAGAAGTGATAGTCTATGCTTGTCTGACAAGTGTGGAAACTGCAGCCTCCCTGCCTATATCCTCTAACATGATATCAATGAAGTGAGCTGTGCAATGTACCCAGAAGAGATGTTGCCGCTTCTCTATCAATTTCTTCCTTGCCGCCTTATAGGAGGGTTCATTGTCAATCATAAATTGAACCACATTGTCCTCCCCAATCTCCTCCACTACAGCATCCATCAATGAAAAAATGTAGTCGGCGTTCTTTATTTGACTTGAAGCATCAACCGACTTCAAAAATGTTGTGCCCTCTAAACAATCAACCAAAAAGTTTATCATGCTCCTCTTGGTCATATCTGGCCATCCGCCACACATAATTATGCAACCCTTCTTCTTTCACACCAAATTAAAACCCTTTATCCACTGTCTCAACTCCTGAACCTCCTCATCTAGCCTACCAACATATATATGCTTGTTGGTCGAGACTTGCATTCCCGATCTAGCCTCAATAACAACATCAATCATGGCCTGAAAGTAACAGTTGGTGGCTGCGTGTGCTGAGATGTCTACATTAAAGTAAAAAAATGTATCAACCATAAATAATATTAAGTAAATAAAACATACATACATCACATTTTAAGACTTATACTTGCATGTAAAAATCACTTTATAATGTGCCCCACTGCTCTCTTTGCAACTATTCATGTTGCCTTCACCCCTTTCATAACTTATTTAATGTTCATCAGTGAGGCACTCTACTACCTAGAAAGATACTCATCCGTCGGTGTAGATCTCGTACTACCAGACCAATAGAGTGGCTCCTTTCTCCCTCCCTCAGTGTGGTGGGTACGTCGAGCTGATACTGATCAACCAAAAATAGGGTCAGCTCTGCACCTTCCTACTCCCCTCCTCTCTTCCTCTATTGTTGTTGCATGTTTGCTTGCATACTTAGCTCTCTTGAGCTCAGAGTCTGTGAATGAATCCTCACTCTCTGGCTCCGGTTTGGCTCTAGCATTTCCTTTCCCTTTCCCTTTATGGATGAGTAGCTATCCCCTTCTCTTCTCAAGGAGCTCATCATGCAATTCTTTCTTTTACTCAATCCTACTCTCGCATTGGTATGCTCTTCCTATAAGATAACCTCTCATCTCTTCGCTCATCTCCCTAAGCACCTTATCACATTTCTTGACATTGCCACCTACTCCGACAATGTGTTGTTTCAATCAAAATACACCCTATTTATGTCCTTTCCACACCACTTGCATTTAACCCTCTTTTTAGACACATCTATCATGTATCTGTGATCCAACCGACATCAAATGGACATACCAGCACTACATTATCGTCGTGATCAACCATTGCTTATACCTACAACATATGTAAACAATTTATCACGGTTGTTAAACATGGATATAATTAGTTTAGGAGCTTTTCGAGAGGAAAACAACCCGTTAGATAGGGTTTTCAGTATGTTAAAACTATTTTGAATTCATCGAAAACCCATAAAAATGAACATATAGGCATTCCAACGCTGAAATCTTATCAAGAAGATGTTAACGTTGAAGAAACAGCCTGATCAAAGCAGTTTGAGAAGAGAACAGCCCAATAGACAAGCAATTCGGTATGTTTAAAGGATTACGAAGTTGGTCGAAAACGCGTAAAAATCAGCATATGGGGAATCCAATGAAAAAAATCATGCCAAGAAGAATCAAAAGATGAAGGAACGGCTTGAACGGAGCTAGAATCGAGGATTGGATCACCAGAATCACATTTAGATCGCCAGAATCGGTTTCTAGATCACCGGAATTGACCTAGAATTGCCAGAATTGGGCCTAGAATTAACCGATTCCTCTGAGAATCGACGGGATCACCGGTGCAGCCGCCTGAATCGACCGATTTCTCCTTGAATCACAGCAATTTTTTTTGGGAATCGCTGGAGGGCTTCAGCATCTACGGCTTCTGGACGTGAAGGGGGCAAATTCTGGCCCTAAATGGCCAGAATCAGATCAGTACCAAGTCTAAATCGGGCCCAATATCGATCCATTACCAAATGTTTACGTCTTTTGGATGAATCGGTATAATCAACCGATTCTCCTCTGAATCGGTCGAAATCAGATTGATTCAAACCGATTCCACCGATTCGGACCGATTCCGCCAGAATTTCCAAAGGAATTGGTCCTTTAGCCAAGAATCGGATCGGAATCGACTGATCCGATTCCAGAATCAGCCAATTTCGTAAACCATGGTGATTGGAGCCCCCTTTAGTTTTAGGTGAGGTGGTGCCTTGAAGGGGTGGTGGGTTTACCATCACATTTTTTCCTTTGACCATGAGTCAATGAATGCATGCATGGTAAGCTCACCACATGGTCATCCCCCCACTCTTGTCCCTACCTTTTTGCTTTTTCTTCCCCTTAGGTGCAGCAGGTACCCATCCCCCTAGGTGCAATAAGGCCTTTCTTTTTCTTTTTCTTCTTTAACTTTTTTGGCCCATCCTCTCTCTCTCTCTAGCATGGTAAGGGCTATCACCCTCCACGGTTCTTCTCTTCCTCCCTTAACGACATGTAGATGTCGGGGTAGCTATCAGAGTGGTGCTTTCTTTAATTGAGCACAAAGAGGTTCATAATCACTTACTTCCTTCTCCTATCATAGCATGCAGCGGACAAGGCTCTCCCTCTCAACTGGACAAGCTCTGGGATAGTTGGTGTTGCAAGTGCAGTGCAGCACTGGTGGTAGGTTCCTAGGGCTCCCCCCTGCCCATTTTTATTTCCTTCATCTCCATGGCTTCTCTTCATATAGCACATGGGGCTATTGGATCCTCCTTCCTCTTCCTACTCTATTCTTCTTCCCCTTATGTAGTTCTTCTTGCCAAGACCTCCCTTCGTGCATCAGCTGGTAGGGGATCTCCCCCTTCATTGAGCATCCTTTCCCGCTCAGTATGGTGTGTAGGGGATTTGGCACCTCAAGCTCTTCCTTTTTTTGTTCCTTCTAGGTGCAGCCACGTCATCCGCAACCTCAACAAAAGGTACATACTGAGCCTTTGCTTCTCCTCTTCTTTCCACTTTTTCTACAAGAGCATAGGCATCCAACAAGCACTCATCCAATTTTATTACTTCTCTCTTGGCAGGCCCTCGGACCTTCTACTTTCTTTGTTTTCCTTGGGGCATAGAGGGGTCAGACCCCATCTCCTTTCTCATTTTCAAGTGAGTTTCAAAGATGCCATTTTTGGATCCTCCATTCTTTATGGCAAGGTGAGCTATTTCTTCCAATCTTAACCAATTTTTTCTCTCAAGGCTGGGTGCATTCCAAAGGTACCTCCTCTAGTTGTGCAGAGAGGTTTTTCTTCCTTCCCAATTGTGCGTACAAAGGGCTTCCGACACCATTGGATTTTTTTTGAGTCTTCTTTTATGTCTTTCTCCCCTGTTGTTTGGCAAGGATTCATGGTGGGCATGCAGGAGTTTCTCTTCTTACTTTCACCTCTCTTTTTTTTTGTTTTGCAGGCATGCAAAAGGCAACCAAGGCTACCTCCTTGGTCTGCTTCACTTTCTCCTCTCCTCTCTTCTTTTCTTCTCCGGCAGCATTTGTCATCGATCTCATGGCTTAACAATTTTTCATATAGATCATAAGTTGAAGTTATCAAACAAAATTTGAATGGTTAAATAAAAATATTAATATTAACTTCAGGTTTAAATCGTCATGACCTTAACTAGATTTGATAAAATGAACCAATAAATATGACTATAATATATTAAATTAGACTTTCAATGGTTTGATAGATCAACATTGAGCAACAAGAATTGAGGACTCTTATTGAGGCTAGTCGACTTCAATTGGACCTGAAGTTTGTTTGCAATCTCAGAAAGCTACAGAACCGACCGGGAACATAAACATTGATCAACATCTTAACATATTTAACTGATTCTTAATTTTTTAAGCGATGATAAATAAATTTAAGCGTAACAACATTCATGTATTGTGACAGATGAAAGAATGTGAACATCAAAATTATGAGATTAGTTGTAAAAATGTGAATGAGAGTAAGGCAAAACAGTTCTATCATAAGATGAGATAAAAAATATATTATATTAGCCAAGGCCTTTTGATGCACGACAAGTGACAACGTGGTAAGAACCAGGCTAAATCTAAACAAAGAGTTAAAGTGTTGTAAATAAACTAAAACTGAACAAAATTAAAGCAAACCAGATTTAAACTTGTCTAAAACCCACTAAACTACCTTGAACCTGACTGGACCGGGTAGAATAGGGATGAAGAGTCCTGAACGAGTGCGAACCAAGCTTAACTAGCCATAAACTAGTATAATGAAGCTTGAACAGGCCTTAGAATGTCCTAAAACAGCCTGAACTAGACTAAACCAGGCTGGATCAGGCCTTAACCCCAACCAGACCGGGTCTATCCACTGACCCAACCAGTTAGGGAGAATGTCAAGACGAGCGAGCTCAATCCATAAAAAATGGGACTAGGCTGATTCATGTCGGGACCCGATGGTATGTGGGGCTCAGAACGACGTCGTTGGGCTTACTATGCTTCCACTGCAAGCTGGGTCCTGACCAGGTTGGACAGGCGAACTCACAAGGATGGCTTGTGTCGCATTGAGGCATGCAAGTTGTGGCGTGCACAAGGTTACTTGGTTTGATTGCGAATAAGGTTGACTGCCTCAACTAAAGGAGCTCAAGCACTAGGTGCGCATGAAGTGGACCTGTCAAATGCTCACGTAAGGGCTCATGGCTGCATGAAGACAAATAACAAAGGGCCTTCCAGACACTGTACAACATCTTCCTCATTCGTCCAGAAGTAAGGAAGAATAGGTGATGAGCAGGAATTTATAGTGGAGGCCTTCTTGCGTGGTAGGAAGCTAGCAGAGAAGGGGATGAGAGATCAGGGCGGAGGAAAAGGGTTGGATGGTGTGGATGGTAGCGAGATGCTCCGATGGATTCGGAAGAGAATGAAGAAGGCTTCGGCTATGCAGGGTATGGAGTTGCCGAATTCACTTGCTTGGCTTTGGAAGAGTGATGGAGGGATTTGAGTATTGAGGGCAGACGTTGGGACTTGACTTGGGAGATGATTCCAAATGCTTGGGGATCTTTGTCACAGATAAGTATTGAAGGTTATTAAGGAATCCAGAGATCGTCGAAATTTTGCAAGAAAGAAGTGTCATCATCCAGTCATTGGGAGGTCTTCAGAAGCCAAACCCCTCCAAATATGACACTAAAGTCAGGCGCTGCTTCCAGATCTGTGTACAATTGTGAAGGCAATGATGGACACTAAACAGGAAGTGGCTCCAGGGTGTTGTCGAAGTCTTATGTGATCGATGATGCATAAGACAAGACAGTAAATGTTTGGTACCTTTGAGATCCCTAAACAATGTTGTGTTGCTTATAAATTCAGCTCCTAGAAAAGAATTGAGAAGGTGAAGAAGAGATGAATGGTTTGGAGGCCAAAGAAGTGAAGGGAGCTGGAAAGCCCTCATAGCCGGAAGGTGAAGAACTAAGAAGACCTCTTTGGCCAATACGGGTGGAATAACTGGCCACTAGCCTGAGGTGAGAAAGAGGGCCAGTCACCTGCAAGAGGTGAAGAAGAAAACCTCGTTATGGAGGGGCTGAAGTGGTACCTATGAAGTAGTTCCCCTACTGACGCTAGAAAACCTTCCCAAGAGTTTCTTCTATTCCATTCAATGATGTCTTCGGGACTACATGGACTCTTATATAGAAAGCCAAATTTACAAAAAGACTTGTGTATATAAAATATTTACAAACAAGTCTTTATAAGGACTAAATGCAAAAGAATTTAAAATATATTGAACTGAATCTCCATCATTCTACCCTACTGGAAAAAACTCATCCTCGAGTTTTGAATGTCACATCACGAGCTTCGTCAATCATTTATTTACCATGCCCTAAAGTCAAACGAAGTTTTCCGAGTGTCAACTCATAGGAATTATCTATCTACCAAAATTGATGACATGGTGGAAGTCATGCTAAAAATGTGGCAAAAACATATTAGAACGCTATAAACAAACTTAAAGCAGACCAAACTAGAAAAAATTGAATTTAAACTGGTCCAAAAGGTCCTAAACCATCCTAATAATGCACTAGACTAACCTAAAGCGGTCTGTACTGGGTTAAACCAAGCAATCTCAACCCTAAGCAAAGCTAAACCTGTTGAAAACTAGCAAGAACGTGAGTGAACTGGTTAGACTGGCTGGCTAGACAAGTTTGAACTAATTGAACCGACTAAAACACAAAGGACAGGTGTTGTGGCCGCCCCACGTGGAGCCACATTAGAAGGGGGGTCATGGTAGTTTCTGCACCAAAATGTGATGGTGCATGAGAACCCATGCTGCATCGTTGAGCTAGCGAAACTCATGCGGCTGCAACGGAGGCGTGGTTGGTGTCCAACATAAGTTAGCTCACAAAGTCCGGTCATGTGAGACACATCTCGTAGAGTTTAGTCATGTGAGATGTGTGAAGACAAAACAGTTGGGGGGCACTCTCGGCATTGTACATCTTCCCCCCTTGCTCGACCAAAAACAGTGGTGAGCAACAGTAGTTGCAGGTGGCAACAGTGGGTGGTCTCGCATGGTGAGGAGAGTTCGAAAGGCAAGAAAGAGGGTGGAAGTGTGTGGTGGTGGGGCTCAAAGTTCCAAAAGAGGGAAAAGGTGGTGGTAGATTTCAGTGGTTCTAGAGACAGAGGGACTCCTTGACTATGAATCCCTTAGGCTCATGGGATGTTGTTGTGGCGGGAGCACCAAAAGAAAGTTAAGAGGCCCTTTGGGGATCACCAGAGATGTCCACAATGACCATGGTGACAGCAACGCTTGAGCACCCGAGCTGTTATCTAAGGCACGAGTGGAGGTCTGCTTTATGCCCATGTAAAAAAGCGACTGCTTTGGATGCTATAAGCGGTGAAGTGCCCAAAGCAATCACTTTGTCCACTTAAAGAAAGGTCTAGATCCAAGGATCTAACAAACGGATAATTGGATCCAAACCAATATATATAATATGATATTTACATTTACCCTAAATCCTCCCCCCAATGCACCCCATTTCATTTGCAAGCTATTACTGTTGGGTGCTTCATCCACCACCATTCGGAGGGGTATGCACTGTCATTCACCTCTCCTGCTCCCCATTCACTATCAGGAAGTTCGTGGTGCATGTCCAACTAAGGTATGGACCGCATCATGCTCTCCCTTCATCGCTTGTGCCGCCCTTCTTCTACTTCACTTGGGTCCCCATTTCTCTATCAAAAAATTTGATTGCTTATCTTCAATCGATCAGAAAATGCCAGAATTGTATATCTTAGAGGTTATTCTGCCGAAATCGATCAACTCCCAGCTGATTCCATCGGAATACACCTCAGGTCCAACGCTGGAAGTGTCAAATTGCCTTCCCTGCCTGATCGGGTAGGAAAGATAGTCATATCAGGTCCAAATGGGCCCGATACAACTAAATCCATCTCCTTTGGTCCATACTTCCCGAAAGTCATCTAATCTCTATGTTACCAGGTCTATTGACCTGGTAATGGTTGTCTTCCCCACCCGATAAGACGTGGAAGACTATCAAACACTAGCAGCATCAGATTGTCAGCCTATAGCCGTGATTCTAGCCCTCATTCGACCCAAAAAGGAATAGGACCAGAATCGCTTGTAGATTCCTTCTAGCCTATTTCCACCTTATTTTTTTTATCATTTTTACTGATTTTGAAGAACTTATTGAAGTTCAATTTACTATTTTTTCTGGTTTCCAGAAATCTATTTAGTTATGCAAAGTTGTTGTGACTAGATGTTTGTTGAAATATATTTTATTGTGGTTTCCTTTCGGCAAAACTATATTTAGTTGTGTTTGTACAAGCTTTGTGAAACAAATGGATACATCAGGTTCAAGTTAAGTTAATATGGCAACAATTGGATCGAATTGGATGGAGGAGAATAGGGCAAAATCTAAAGATCCTAGATGGAAGTATGGATATTGGCTGGATGAGAACAATAAAACCAAGATAAAATGTGATTTACGTTGATTGGTCCTAAATGGTGGTACTAAAAAACACAAGGAACACTTGATTGGAGGCTACCCTGATGTCAAGAAATGTCCAAAGACAACAAGAGAGATATCATATGAAATGTTGTAATGGATCAATGAAAATAAGAAAAAAAAAGATCTATATTACATGAAGGATGAGGAACATGTAGAGGAAAAGTCATCACGTAAAGATTCCTCCTTCAGCAAGAAAACGAGGATCTAATGGATTTAATTGCAAAAATAACTGCTAAACAATTTGTTGAACAAAGAAGTGGCAAGACATTTCAAAGTACACTTGGGAGCAAATTAGAAAAGAAAGAACAAATAAATTTTGAGTTGTCCATGGCTAGATGGTTTTATGAAGGGGGAATATCCTTTAATGCCTAAAAATTAAAAGTATTGAGGTCATGTTTGAACAAATAGCTCGTGTTAGAATGGGTTATGAGCTTCCTAGTTATCATACGTCAAGAATGTCACTTCTCAAAAAGATTGTTGAAGAAAAAAAACAAATTATGATGGATATTTGGCATATTGAAAAGTTTATGGTTGTATGATCATGTGTGCTTGTTGGATCGACAAGAGATAAAGAAAATTGATTAACTTTTTGGTAAACTTTCCAAATGAAACATACTTTATGGAGTCCTTTGATGTATCCAACCGAAAGAAAGATGCTATTCTTTTGTATGAACTCATGGACAAAATGATTGAGAAGGTAGATGAAGAAAATGTTGATCAAATTGTTATAATGTTGCTGCAGAAAAATTGTTGATGGAGAAAAAAAATTTATTTTGGACACCATGTCCCTAATCACGTCCGAAGGCCTTCACAAAAGTTTCTTCTATTCCATTCAATGATCCCTAGACATGTTCTCTTATACAGACAACCAAGTTTACAAAAAGACCATTGTAAAGAAAATATTTATAAGCAAGTCCTTCTAAGGACTGAAATGCAAAAGAACTTAAAGTCCATTGAATCCGCCATCACCATATTATTAAGATAAACAAAATAGTATATGCTTAACAGACTAATGGAAGGACGAGATACGCAATGCCAGTGTTAGATGAATCAATTAATAAAGTGGACCATCACACTGATTATAAAATCATACTTACAAGAATAATTGCAATTTGTTACAAATAGATAAATGAAGTACAACCAGAAAAAGAAAAAAAGGGTTCCCTTTTACAGTGATTGTGTATGCAAGACCTCAATGCATAAGAGGATGAAGATTTTCTTACAGAAAGGCGAGGCAGCAATGAAGTAAGGTTTCTCGACAAGTGGTCAAGCATTTCAGAAGGAGAGAGCCCATCTGGAAGATTGGCCATTGCCATCTTCACAGGTTCACCTAGCGTAGTGAAAGAGAAAATTGTTTTTACAGGTTAGCTGATACCAAAGAGCATGTGAAAATGTCCAAAAGGAAAACTAGATACTATGATACTGATTTCAAAACACCTCTCGAGTGACTACTACAAGCAGTACTATAAAGACAGTTTATTCATGCTATATGCTAGACATTCTCTAAAGAGTTTTTTCAAGAGACCTGTAGGTAATGATAATAAATTAAATATATATATATAATATTTTGCCCTCAGAAGAATGGCCGCCCTACTATCCAGTATCAACAAATAGATATGTACCACACTGTTATGCATCTTCTTACTGCACCAAGTATGATCCAGAAATCTTGTTAGGAGGGTGCTCATGGCCACAATTTATCGATGCCTCAAAGGTAGTGAGTAGTGACAAGAGAAAATCAATGATCATGCATTATTCCAGAATGTTATGCTCATGTTGATCATAGACAGTGGTTTAACCATGTTTGTCATCATTTCTTAAGCATATAAAGTCAATGCCCTATTTGCTTAGAGTATAAAAAATGATAATACATCTATTTGGATATCGATATTTGCAGTTGATAGACTATCAGTAAGAAAATTGACAGTATCAAATTTCTTTAGGCATTTAGTAATATCATGTTAACATAAAAGTTGATATAAGGTGTATAGTTATCATATAGTAGCATATGTAACATCATATTCATATGATATTAGAGCTTCTTTCCTCTTCATCTTTTTTGGGACACATACATATGTAGAAGTAGAGGGAGGGAAAGAACAAAAGAGAGCTGAAATTGCATCATGAAAGAGAAGATAGGTGTAGAAAAAACCTGAAATCATCCATGTAATCTTGATAAGATTGATGCAGTTCAATTTGGAGTTTCATAAAAATCTCAGCAGTTGCTCTCGCTTCTCTCCTCACAATGCACAAGAATTTATTTGGTATCATTTGAGGTGGGAAGATCACTGAAAGCTCTTTACCATCTTAGAGAAGTTCAGCAATTGTAGGTCCTAGATCCTTTGGGTTCTAACCCATGTTTGGAATAATGAAATACGATCACTCGAGAATCTCTTCCCACCATTGATTACGGAATCGGTGGAATCGGACCGATTCCGACCGATTCCGGAATCGATTCCCGGCGGAAGGACCGATTCCGCGGAATTCTTCCCTGGAATCGGTCGGAATCGATCCGATTCCGACCAATTCCATGTGGAATCGGTCGATCCGACCGATTCTTCGGAAGGCCGGGTTAACCCGGCCCTCGATTCCGACCGATTCCATGTGGAATCGGTCGATCCGACCGATTCTTCGGAAGGCCGGGTTAACCCGGCCCGGTTCGATTCCCGGTTCGACTCTGGACCGGGAATCGAACCGATTCCGGCCCTTTTAGGGCCGGAATCGACCCGCGTAGCCGCCTTGGCCAATCCCGCGGCGGAAGGAGAGGGCGCAGGCGATTCCGCGCGATTCCGCGCGATTCCGGCCTCGATTCCGTCGATCCACCGTCGATTCCGACCGATTCCGTCGATCCAGGTCGATTTCGGCCCGATTCCACCGATTCCGGCGATTCCAGGCGATTCGTGCGATTCCGGCGATTCCAAGCCTCCGGTTCTTCAAAGGATTCCGCCGATTCAAGCTCGATCGGCATCGAATCAACCTCTTCTTCGATCTTCGTAAGGTTTTTTTGCAAGATTTCTTCGCCAAAAACTGAGACGTCCATTCTTACGCGTTTCCGACGAGTTCGAGTGTCGTTAAACTTTACGATTCTCGTCCGAACAAGTCCGTTTAAGTTTTCGAACTATCCGGATATGTCCATTTTGCACGGGAAAAATTCCTGGATATCCCATACGCCTATTTTTACACGTTTTCGACGACTCCGAGTAGAGTTAAACTCGGTGATTCGTGATCGAATAACTCCGCTCAAGTTGTTTTCAACATCGATTGATGTTCTTCGTACGGGGAAAATTTCGGATACCCCGTACGTTAATTTACGACCGTTTCCTAGAAATACGTAACCCTTTAAACATATCGAATGGTGTGTTTTCGGGTTGTCTCCGTCTCCCGAACGTAGCGTCTAAAACAATTTTTTATGTTATCTAATCATTTTTGAAGTGCATTGTTTACAATTTTTGCAGATTTAAGCAATAGCCGATCAAGGTGACGCAAGACCAAGACGTGCTTCCGACGTGGGTCTGGGAACACGGGCATACGGTAGACCTAGTCAGGAAGAGGGTACAGAGCAAGTGGTGCGGGAAGGAGATGAACGGGGGGGTGTTCCGGCTGAAACAACATATCACGGAACAGTGGGAATGTAAAAAAAATGCGACAAGGTGCACAAAGGGGAGAAGAGTGAGGAGACGAGAGGATACACGATGTGAGCTCTCAACGGGCCGTTAGGATCGAGCAGAGGGAGGAGTTGCACGACGAGCTACTCGAAGAGGAGGAGGGACCGCGATTTCGCCTACCTCGAAAGGGAAAGGCAAGGGGAAGGCAGCTCGAGCCGGAGCCGTAGAGCGAGGACGAGTCCACGGACTCCGAGCCGAGACGCGCTAGGCACGCCTAGCAAGCGTGCATCGGGCCGAGGAGGAGGGCGGTGGACAGGGGAGCAGGAGGGTCCGGGTCCGTAGTTGACCCAGCTTTGGGCCGATCGCATCGGCTCGTCCTACCCGGACCGAGAGCCCGACCCCGGGGAGACAGGAGGCATACCGCCGTTCTATTTTCAAAGACTCGATTTACACCGAGTGACGAGTATTTATTTAAAAAATGTAGTGCCGGTCGACGGGGATTAAGCGTGCAAACGAAAGGGGTGAGGCAACAGAACGGCCGCAAAAGAGAGCCGTTCGCCACATCGTTGTCAAATGGTTTTTACACGCAGTATCACTTTTTAAATTAAAATCGACATTATGTGTTTTATGTACTTAAACTTAATTTTAGCTCGATCCCATTTTTTTTTAACTTCGATGTAGGCATCCTGGAAGACACGCAGCCACCAGCCCCTACTTCCGCACGACGCGTGGATGCCGTGGGCGAGGGCCGGGACCGGCTTCGTGCCTCCGGCAGCGTACACACGTACGGCGCCGGCCTCGGACGAGGAGGTCCGAGGAGCCGAGGGAGCGAAGCCGAGGAGGATGCTCCACCACCTCCATCTACTTCTCGGGCTCGGGGTAGGGGCCTTCTTCTCGCCCCGAAGAAATGGTCCAACCACCTCGCAACCCGGCCCAGCCTCCGGCCCCCAGCCAGCTCGCTACCCGTTCCCATTCGCGGCACCGGGAAAACGAAAACAAAGATGACCGCACGGAAAATGGGAGGATTTCGCACAAGCTGAAAAAAACTGGGTTCGGTCCTTCCGGGTACTTCGTAGATGGCCGAAGAGGTGAAGAGAAGGAAGCCGGGAGGTCGAGTCGTCGGCCCCGTACGACAAGACGTGCTCCTTCTCACTCCTCGTGTGATGACGACGAGGAGTGCATACCGCCGACGCACCCATCGCCAGCACGAGTCTCTCGATTCACGGCCCAAAGTCAGACACACGCCGGACGAGCGTACAACGCAGCTTATCTTGAGCTGAGCCACAGATCCCGCATTCGTCAAAGGCTGCCGACCGGCCAGCGGGATTACACCACCAGCTCCACCATCCTCTCGCTTACGTCCCGGTCGTCCCGCGTCCGATCCATACGACCTCGACGGCATGGCATCGCATTATTTTCATACGGATACGGTCCCGGGACAAGATACAAGACCGAGCACGAGGAGTGAGCATCACGAGCGGCAGGAGAGGAGGAAGACCCATATCTATATCCTAGATATCGGTAGTAGATTGATACGATGTAATTTTTTTTACGATGTATCAACTCATTTATTTTCGAATCAATGGAATTGGAATACGTACTTAATTTCAAGTCTTCAATCGAGTTCATTAGTATTTATTCGATGCGGTCCCGATGGATTTGAATGCATTGGTTATTTTTAAAAAAAATTCTAACTCATTTCCTATTTTTTTTAGAATTTTTCTGAATTTTTTGAATTTTTTTGACGAAAAAAAAAATTCAAAAAAAAACGATTCCGGACCGATCCGGAATCGATTCCCTTCCCAGGAATCGGCCGATTCCTGGAATCGGAATCGGAATCGGTCAACCGATTCCGATTCCGATTCCGATTCCGGATTCCTTGCTTCCCACACATCAGAAAAATGAGATCACCAAAACAAAAATATCTATATACTACCTTTGGTCTCTTAATTTTCTCCACCTACTACTACCTCTAACTTTTTAACACCATACTAAACAAACTACCTATATCATATATAGTCTCCTTCATTTTATTTTATATTATTATTTTAGTTACATAACCTTGTTAAATTTGTTTCATATATTGTCGACTATATTATGAAATCCATCCAAAACTTCATCTAGACATTATTATCTAATAAAATTTTATAACTTAACATTTTTATGAATATATATGTACAATTGACCCACGATGTCATATCAATCTCCTCTCCACACTCTTCAACATGAAGTGTCTCCTATAAACAATAGTTCACCATATATGTATTTTACTTTTAATTCTTTGTCATCTTATTTTGATAATTAAAATAATTTCTCTTGTACTTTTTAAAAGAATGACATGACATTTTACACTTAAAAACTATGTTATCAAAGGTGACGGTCTCAGGCGCTTAGGAACTAAGGCGAGGTGAGGTGAGGCCACAACACATCATCTTGCCCACGGCCGCTTTTTCACCTCAGCCACTAGGAGGCTAAGGCGAACTGAGGCAATATGGAGATCACCTCAGAGCCATCAGATCTAGGCCAGATCCGATTAACTTAAAATCCCCACGGTCATACTCTCTCTCCCGAGCCCCTCCTAACGCTGCAGACACCCCGCGGACAACGCCTTTGCCTCCAACTCCTGCCATCACTACCGAAGAAGCCACCGGTGCCATTATCTGCTGCTGGAGGAGCCATCGCAACAGCAAATAGCCAGAGAATCTGTCGGCATTCTCTCTCCCCTTCTCAAAGTTGTTAAACATGTGCAATTTAAAGTATTCTTATTTTTTTCATTTTGTCTTTGTTTTGTTCTTTTCATCAGCATTGTTCTAATCTAGCATCCTTCTAATAACATATCATTTGTTCGTTATTGGTGTATTTTGTTAGACCACCATATTAAGCTATAAAAGGTACGTTCTTTCAATTCTTTTCCTTTTTTTTTGGTTACATAGTAAATGTGATTAAATTATTGTTATTATTCATCAACATTGTTCTAATATAACATCCTTCTTATGGCATATCGGTTGTTAGTTATTGGTATATTTTGTCGGATGACCCTATTCAGCCGTAGAAGACATGTTCTTTCGATTTTTTCCTTTCTTTTCTTATTTACATTGTAAATGTAATTAAATTATTATTATTAGCACCACGGGAGAGATGGTGAAGTTGGACGTTGCATTAATCAGAGTCGGGAAATGTTGTCGATAAGATACATTTTCTATTTTTTATTTTCATATTTACTCCTTTCTTTTACAATTTGCATTGTAAATATAATTAAATTGTTTTATTAGCACACAAAAGAGGTAGCGAAGTCGGACGTTGTTTTAATCGGAATTGAAAAAAAAAATTGGACAAGTCGGACATTGTCGAAAAGGTATAATTTTTAATTTTTTATTTGTTATATTTACTTCCCTTCTTTTGATATAGTTAAACTTGAAATTAGTACATTCATTAGTGCCTTTTTTGTAACTTATAGTTAAAGTATTTTTGTAACATTGCTTTTAATTTTAGTTTAATTTTGGTATGTTTTAGTTTATATTAACATGTCTATTTGTTTAAATAACATGTCGGCCATTGCTATTCATTTAAAATTAAAACTACATCTTGTTTATTTTTTATAAAGATTTCTCAAAGTGTGGAACAAGATCATACTTCGAGGACAGGGCCAAACACCCAAGCGACTTCAACGAGTTCCATGATTTCAAGACATCCTCCTAAATTGAAAGATGTCGGATGAAAGTAAGAAATTTTGGTGGATCTAAAAATTAGGAATCTTGTTAGATGTATGTTTTGCAACAAAAATTGCAAGGGTGGGATATATAGATTGAAATAACATATAGCCAGTCTATCTACAAATGTCACAGCATGTAAGAAGGTTACACCAAAGGCGTAAGAAGAGATAAAGTAACACATGGAGCAAGCTAAACAAGCTCACTTTGAAAAGGTTGCAATGATAAAGAAAATCGAACGAAGACACAATCTACATGGTATCATTCCTTCGGAGGCAAGCACGGAAGGTGAAGAGGGCACACAATTTGTTAATGATCTGACATTTACGCCTCCTCATTTGCGAGGTCCTATGGACCAGTTTATAAGACAAATCCAAAAGTTTAAAAAGAGAAAAGTGCGAAGGACAAAAGAGTATTTGAAGAAAAGAAAAAAGAGAAAGTTATGCAATACATTACTCGATGGATCTACCAAGCAAGTATTCCTTTAAACACTATACGTTTGAATAGTTTTCAGACTATGTTAGAAGCTATTGGTCAAATTAACCCATGTTTAAAAAGTTTGTAATATCATGAAGTTTGTCAAAATTTACTTTTATAAGAGATTGAAACAACTCGGGAATTGGTTGAAAAGAGAAAAGGGAGTTAGGTAAAATATAAATGCACTATAATGTCGAATGCCTGGATAAATAGAAAGGGGAGGACATTGATAAACTTTTTAATCAACACACCTATAGGCACAATGTTTCTAAAATCCGTGGATACATCTTCACAAGTCAAAAATGCAAGGTTGTTGGCTGATTTTTGGATAAAGTTGTGGTCGAAGTTGGCGAAAAAAATTATCATCCAAATTGTAATGGATAATGAGGCCAATTATGTAACTACAAGAAGAATTTTAATGTCCATGCATCCTCGTTTATTTTGAACGTCATAAGCAACTCATTGCATTGATTTGATGTGAGAAGATATCTCTAAATTGTTGGGAATCAAGCATAGATCGCGGAATCGGCCGATCCGGATCGGAATCGGCCGATTCCTGGATCGGATCGGCCATTGCCGATCCGATTCTTGGCTGAAGGACCGATCCGGAAAAAAGTTCCGGCAGAATCGGTCGGGATCGGCCGGATCGGTCGGGATCGGATCGGAATCGGATCGGAATCGGAATCGGATCGGCCGGATCGGTCGGGATCGGAATCGGAATCGGAATCGAATCGTTTTTTTTCATTTTTTGCTATTCCAGTCAGATCGGCCAGGATCGGCCAGAATCGGTCCGAATCGGCCAGAATCGGTCTGGATCGGTCTGGAATCGGATCGGATCGGAATCGGATCGCTTTTTTTTTTTTTTGCTTACCGATTCTGGGTCGATTTTCTTCCATTGGATCGGTCGGAATCGGTCCGATCCGATCCGATCCGGATCGGATCGGTACCCACCGATCCCGATTCCGATTCCGATCCCGCGATCCTTGGAATCAAGTCTACAATTAGGCATGACAAATATGTCGTGACATTTATTTATGATCATACAAAGGTTCTTGTCATAATGTGGAAGTTCACCAATGAATGAAATTTGTGTAAGATAGCTATTACTAGGTAATATCTCAAATTGAAGTGTCTTTTTATGATATTTCATTTCAGTTTGTGAATTGTAGCAATCAATAACATTTAAATTTTTTTTGTATAAGATTTGCAACAAACTATCTAAATTTAGAGAGTCTACATAACTTGAAGGATGAATTGAGAAGAATGTTCACATCTAAAGATTGGACTACTTCTAATAATAGATGGGTTAAGCAAACTAAGAGAAAGAAGTCATGTGAGATCATTCTAAAAATCACTTTCTGGAGAGATGTGGCCTATGCTCTATCAATCTTCAAGCCTTTTGTGCTTATCTTACACCTAGTTGATGATGAGAAGCCAAGTATGGGCTACATTTATGAAGCAATGGACCATGCAAAGGAAGGCATTAAGAATGCCTTGGATGATAAGTTGACAAATATGATCTCATTTGGGACATTGTTGATAGGAGGTGGGACTATCAACTACATCGTCCATTACATGTAGCGGGGTATTATCTTAAACCCTAATTCTTCTACTCAAACCCCGATATTAAGAGTGATGGAGAAATAAAACAATAACTATATGATAACATTGAAAAGCTAATTAAAAGTCCTGAAGAGTAAGATTTGATTACCAAGCAATTGAATACATACAGAGATGTTGAGGGCCTCTTTAGTAGCGATATGGTCATTAGACAAAGAAAAACATCCATTCTAGGTTGGCATTCTCATTTTAAAATTTTAATTTTTACATTTCGCATCTCACATGATCATTTTTAAATTGATTAATTGTCTTTTTTCTTATAGCAAGTTGGTGGAATGATTGGAGAAGTAAGGTTTCTCAATTGCAAGGAGTTTGTGAGCACAACTAGAATACCTTTGAACAAGTATGCATTAGTAATATTCCTCTTTTTCATAATGTTTCATCTAGAAATTTCAAGTAATTTTCAGCCATGTATTACAGATACACAAAAAGAAAAGAAATAGGTTGAAATAGAAAAGGTTGAACGATCTTGTCTATATCCAATATAATCAAAGACTTTGAGATCGTTCAATCATGACCTTATTTCTTTAGATGATACTGATGAGGCCGATGAATGGATTACTAGGGATGAGGAGGATTATGTGCATAAAGGAGAGGAGCTTACATGGAGAGAAGTTGAGGTAGCAGCCAGTGTTAAAGAAGAGGAAGATCCATCCACCAGAGCAGCAGCCTCTAAAAGGCATAGACTTGAGAGAGAAAAGATTGTGGCCATTAATGAAGATACCTCAGAATCGAATGGGAAAATTCATGTTAATCTTACTGATAATTCTTTCGACTGATATTCATGTTAATCGGATAAGGACATTATTCAAGCATACTTTTTAATGGTGTTTTGAACTTGTGGTTATTAATGTACTTCCATACTTGTTTTACAATTATTATTCAAATGTTTTCCACTTAACAAATTAATGTACTATCTTTGATGTATTTATTTTTCTCGTAGTCTGATAGAAATAAGACTAGAAAAGGGTACATCCTTCTTGCATCTTTTATCATTTATTTTCTGCATTTTTAGATATATTTTCTACATTTTATGTATTGTCTGCATTTTTATGTATTTTATGCAATTTTTGATATATTTCTTGCATTTTTGATGTATTTCCTACATTTTTAAATATATTTCCTTTATTTTTATAAATATTTTCTGCATTTTTGATATACTTCCTGCATTTTTAAATATATTTCATGTTTTTATATATTTTTTACATACTTCGTAAATAATAACAATAATAAAAATTTAGCCTGAGGCGCCTGAGGTGAGGCGAGGTGAATCAGTCGCCTCTCGTCCCTGACTACATAGCTTAAAAATGCACTTTGATTGGCATTTCTGAGATCCAATTTTCTGAGATTTTTCCAAGATCACGCTTAGATCTCCTTTTCAGTCTCTCCGAGATAAAATCAAAATACAAGATGACAATCCTTGTTTGGAATGCTAATGAGAAAAATGATTGCCAAAACGCTGAAGAGTTGGATCAAGGCCTCTTACAGTATGACCCAATAGAAGACAATTGCATTCTTGCTTAAATGTCTTGTGGTTGTTGGCCAGTCCATTGGGGCCAACATCGGTAGTAGAGACGTTGAAGCAACGTGATCTTAGGGATGGCATGCCACCAAAACAAGCGATCTTGTTCATTGAATGCCCTTTTTGAGTGGCTGTAAGAACTTGTGTTAGTCTCCTTAGAAAGTATCTTCTACCAAGTTGGGTTTATCAAAAGGCTTAGTAGAACATATGGTCAATGAAGGGGAGAGATAAGAGCATGAGAATGGAAAAGGGAGAGATTACTCAAGGTGATGATCAATGGGCATCATCTCAAAAAAAGAGTGATGGATAAATGAAAGAATACAAGGGGATATTAGAGCACAAGAAGAAGAGATGAGAGTGCAAGAAGGGTGAGATGAAAGAATACAAGAATAGAAGATGGAGAGCTGAAAACATTAGTCATCTTCCCTCATTTATAGAAGCATCTATACTTGCCAACTTTGAACTGACTTGTTAAATAATAGATGGCCACTTTATTGATTGGCAAAAGGTAAATATGTCAAAAATAATAATAATAATAATAATAATAATAATAATAATAATAATAATAATAATCCACCTAAGATAAAAACTTGATGATGGCACCTTAAGCAAAAATAGATCAAGCAACTGTATGAAAACCCCGTAAAGGGTCGTACAGATAGAAAAAAAACACAAGGCTTTTTAGGACAGCTATAAAGGGATTTTGAAGGTTTTTTTTGCTGGTTGATTTAAAGGCTTGTATAGGGATTAGCCAAGGCTTGTTTGAGGCTGCACAAAGGGGGCATAGGGCAAGCAGATAAAAAGTCTATTGGGGGTTGGCCATGGACCTCTTCTTTGCCCCTAAGTTTAAGTGAGACATTTGGTTTTTTGAAGCGAAGAGTAGAGTATCATCTCCAAACTAGAGATGAGTGACACATTCCCTGTTGACCCCTACCTCAATGTCTTTAATCAGACCAGCACTATCAGCCTTCTCCCACATGATACTAAGAACTTGACCAATAAAGGCAAAAGGTAAGAGAGAGAGGATTTCCTTGCCTGATACCTCTCTAAGAATTGAAAATGTCAAATTCCCATTAATATCCACTGAGAATTTAGTTATGGTAATACAACCCTTGACCTACGCTATTCATTTGTTTTTAAACCACATTAACTATGAAATTTTGTAAAGGTAATTCCACTTTACTTTGCCATAACCTTTTTCAAAACTTAATCTCATGATAATGCATTTTCTTTTCCCAATCTTCTAGTCATAAAGGCATTCATATGCAGCCAAATAATTATCTAAAATGAATCTTACTGGAATGAAGACCAACTGGGATGTGTTGATTAACTATATACAATAAAAATAAACTATAACTGTATAGTATAAATATAAATATAGTTTAAAAAATGAATAATGATAAAATAATAATAAATTAAAATAAAAGTATGCTTATATAAAACATCTCCAATTTTTCACTTCTCATCTAGTATAAAGTATTATTTATTATTCACTTTATTCGTCATCCATTATATGTGTTTCTCAAAGTGTTACGTCTTGAGAATAGATCACTTGTGGCCATTGAAACTTTTGGCCAACAGAAATTAATTTTTGTACACAAAAATGTTCATAATGACATGTTTTCCAAATATGAACTATTAACTAGTGATGAGCCTGCCATTACCATTCTATGAATAATATATGTCACATAAAATCGTCAGAAAAATATAAATGATAAGCACAAGCACATTTTACAGGAAAGAACATTTTTGAACACTAGAAAATCTACATCTATATCATAATAAAACTTCTCAAATGCAACTAAACATGAAGATCAGATCTCTCACCCATTATGAAACTTAAAAGATATGGAACAGCAATATGCAATTCATTTGGAAAATTCTCCAGAACAGGGAGGAAAGGTTGCAACTGTGATCTGTCAAATGATGTTGCTACAACAAAAAGAAAACACCACAAAGCAGAAACTGTTGCTTATGAAAGTCAAAAATAGAACCAAAAGAAATAAGGCACTTCTCCACAATTTAACAAGAATTCAAGTGTACTCACCAGGATTGGACAAAACCAACAAAAGATCAATTTCAGGGTTGCGAGCAGCTACAGCAAGTGCTAAACATCCACCAAACGAGTCACCAACAAGATATATTGACCTGTTTTGTGCCATACAGTGTTCATGTTTCACTGTATCTTCAACCAGTCTAACCAAACCTTTGACATGGTTAATAACATTAGACAGTGACAAACAAAAGAATAATGTTTGATGGCAAGTTCTAATCAAAATTATCAACCGAAGCAAATATCAGGCCCGAGAATTCAGGTGACAGAAATGAGTATGATTTCTATGTAAAAAGCTCAAAAAGTGAAGCAACAATTCAAATTGCAGAAAAGAATATGTTATTGTACATACGTAGTACACATCTCAGAAGCCCATAAGGAAAGAATGGGGATGATGGTCATAGGAAATTGCAAGGTGCAGTTGCAAAGCCATCTATAAAAAAGGGTAAGCTTGTCCTAGATGAAAAAATTTTAAAGCTATCATGAAAAGAAAAGATTAAAGTTAATAACTGTTGGCACCTAAAATTTTTGTGCAAGTATATGCAAATCCAGGTCCTAAATGAATTGGGATCCATATGTTTTTAAGCATTTGGTATGTTCTTATGTGAACCTTGCTTTTAAAGTTTTAAGTATCTCCTTCAAACTGCTTAGGAAAAATAGGTGATAGCCTATATTAAGTGGTCCGACGATACTTGTAAAATATATAGAACCGAAGTTCAAGTTTTGTGAAATTTTGATTGTTTTACCTCTCTCCGCCAGATGGTGCAAATATCTGGTGTTAACTTACATAGAGAAACTGCTCAAACACTATTAATTAACCATCATAGCAACCTATTTTAGAGGCATGCACATTCAGAGAACATTATGAACTCGAAAAGGTTACAACCTTTCAGGCTCAACAAGATGCAAACAATTTGTTTAAATTAGTTTGAGATTGATTTCAATTGGTTTAGAGGTGGTTTTACTTGGTTTGAAATATAAATTTCAAATTTGTGTTTGATTTGAATTTTTATGTTGACCTTGAATTGTTTGATTTTGGTTTGGTTTGATTTTGACTTGATTTCGTTAATTTGACCTTTGTTTTGATTGTTTTTTCTTGTTTTCATATTTCAGTCAGTTTTTTTTTTAATTGAGTTTGGAGTTGGATTTGATGTTTTAAGAAATCTGATTTCTTCTTTTTTTTTTGGTTGACATGTTGGTTAAGATGTTTTAGTTATCTTTTGAGTCAGTTGGTGT
Organism: Cryptocoryne crispatula var. balansae; assembly: GCA_036172225.1. Lineage (NCBI taxonomy): Eukaryota > Viridiplantae > Streptophyta > Magnoliopsida > Alismatales > Araceae > Cryptocoryne > Cryptocoryne crispatula. The sequence goes on along the minus strand of CM069927.1, from coordinate 22,220,304 downwards.
TTTGACACCGGTTTAATTATGTTCGGTATGTTTTAAGTGTTTTAGGGTTTGATTTGACTTAATTAATTTTAAAATTTTCAGATTGCTTAATAGTCTGATCTTTCTATTTTTGTGACTGATTTTTGGTATTTTGAGTATTTTAATGTGGTTTATTTGATTTGCCTTGAATTATTTAAGTTTCACTTGTGTAAGAAGTTGAATTCGATTGGTTTATGTGTTTTTAATTTGAAGTTTCAGATTGCATTAAATCTGAGTTTTCTTTTTATTCTTCCAGATTTCATGAAGTGCCTTTTAAGTTAGTTTGAATTTGTTTATTTAATTTGAATTTGCAACCCACCTCGTTTGTCAGGCTAGCATCATCAGTTGCCTAGTTGTATCCACTCAAGTCAGCACTTGAAGTTTATTTCATTTGACATGTCAATGTACATGTAAGTCGGCATACTTTGAGCCACGCCTACAACGACCTGCTTTGTAGCACCATGCCAAGACCTATTTTGAGCCGAACCAGCACCTGTTTTGGGGCATCTCTCAAGGGCTGTAACAGCAGGTTAATTGAGCTGACTTGGGCTGAAAGGGGGCTGTTTTGGGAACTGGTTTAAGGGGCTGCACCAAGAGCAGGTTTAGGGCCTGTATGGAGATCCAAAGAAAGGTTGTTTTAAGAAGTGTTGCGGTAGAGAGCCACACGAGCGATAATCTTGGCTTATCCAGTGGATTCCAAGAGGCCTCAAGCCGTCCCCTCATCCCCACACTAAAGGGAGGTTGCAGGTTTGGAGAGCCAAAAGGGAGCTGGGAATGGGCTGTGCAAAGGGAAGACTAAGGGTCTGAATTGGACCATTTTAGGGGGAGTTAAGGGGTTTCTGTGAGGGTGTTGGAGGAAGCTGTGCCAGGGACAGAAGTGAGGCTGCAAAGGGACTCTTGTAGAGGTCTATAGATAGGGCTATGACCAGGTCAAAAGAAGGGGGCAATCGGACTGCTTTTAAAGGACCAGTTAAGGTGTCTGCAGGTGACCAGAAGGGGAGGCGAACAGGGCCTGATAGGGTCTGATTTTTTGACCTGTTTAGGGATAAACAGATGGGCCAAACAGGGGTCTTTTGAGGGTCAGATTGGGTGACTGTTTAGGTGCCACACAGGGAGCCAAAAAAGGGACCGAACAGGGCTGTTTTGGGGGTCAGCAGGGGTCCATAGCAGGGCCGAAATTGGGCCTGATTAGGGGTCTGATTGGGGTGCCAAGAAGGAGAAAGAAAAGGAGGCCAATGAAGAGAAGAAGGTGAAAGAGAGAGAAAGTGGTGACATGAGACTACGTAATATATACCTTACCTTGCTTTCTCTTTGTTTTTCTCCCTCCTCCCTTGGACTGGCGCGGCAGTGGTTGCTGCCTCCTTTTTTTTCTGGCGGCTAGAGATGCAAACGTGCACCTCTTCTGTTGGCCCTAGTGGCTCTTCTATCGGCGCTGCTGCTTGAAGAGGTTGCTCACCCTCTCTTCCTTCTGTTGGCTGCCCCCCACAGCAATACGTGAGATGCTATCTCCCTCTTATCTCCTGCAGCTGTCACTACCTGTTGGCCCCGTACGTGAGAAGAGAGCATAGTTGTCAAGGCGACAAGGCGCCCAAGGCGTTGAAGGGTACCGATTCCGCTTAGGCGACAAGGCGGCCGCTTAGGCGTCGCCTAGGCGGTCAAGGCGGTATTAAAGGAAGGCTGAGTCGGGGAGGTTGTTATATATAAAAAAAACATAAATATAATTATATTTGTTTTTGTATAATTGAATTTGAGTGTTTTATCAATGCACATAAGTAAATATGATGTGTGTGTGAAAGAGAAGAAAGTTAAATAAATATTTATAAAATTTAAGTATATAACTCATTTATGATTATAAATTTTATATATGTGCAATTGTATAAGTGAAGGTAAAATATTGTTATAATATTATTAAATGGGGGGGGGGGCGCAGAGTAGTCGCGGATAAATAAGTGAGACAAAGAGAGAGAGAGGAAAGAGTTGAAAACGAACTTAATTAAGTATACAATATATGTTTAAACTATCATTAAATAAGTGTCCCTTGTGAGGGGTATCAAGGGAAAAAAATTCCTCAAAAACTTTTTTTAATGATGTAAAAATACCCAAGGCGCCTTGCTTGGGCGCCTTGGGCGCCTAGGCTGGCGCCTTGGCGGGCGCCTTGGGCGCCTTATTGGCCCCAGACAAGGCGCCCTGGCAAGGCGCCCTTGGAAAGGCGCCTTGCCGCCTAGGCGGCGCCTAGGCGCCGCCTAGGCGGGCGCCTTGACAACTATGGAAGAGAGGGAAAGAGATGGAGAGGGTGAAGGCTGGGAGATGGAGAGGATGAAGGCGCTGGGATGCAGACCAGGGAATCCTCCTCCTGCCGCTGGTGCTGCAGGGTTGTGGAATGCTGCTGCTGCTCCTCTTTCTTTTTTTATATATATGGCATGTTGTTGTGTGGAAAGTTTCGGAAAAGGACCCCTGCGAATGGTGAAGGAATAGAAGAGAACCGAGAAGGAGACGTAGGAGGAATAGCGCAGAGGCCAGAGGATGAAGAGGAAGAGGAAGAGTGACCCTCAGCCTAAAGGTGGAAAGATAAAGGCTCTCTCGGCCAATTCTGGAGAAGACGAGGAGGATAGATGGGCCACAGCCCTGAAGCAGTGAAAGAACACCCAGAAAATCCAAAATTTTCAATTAACTGTCACTATCGTCGATTACATGGGTAGCCCCTTTATAGAGGTGGCTGCACATTTAACTAAAAGACCTCATTAAAAGGAATACTTACAGACCTTTGAACTCAACATAAAGACTCTTAAAATTATTTCAAACCTCTAAAAATTATCCCCATCACCATCATATCTATGGTATCGGGTCTTCAATCGGTCCGAAGATCACCAATTTGATGGATCTTCTTATTGGTGCCATCTCGGCCCTTGATAATCACAAAAATTGTATCTAAAATGCAATTAAATATTTATGTCTTGGAACTTTGATCTCCTCATATAAATAAGCATGTTCGGGCATTATTTGGATGAATTTGTCCCTGCCTCAACATGCGTTCAAGCTCCAAAAAGTTTTTTTTTGAATTTTGCCAATGACTTCTTGAATATGGGTCAGAATCACAATCCGACTTCGTCATTCTTTATCTAGAAGTCAGGTGGACATTATGATAATGTTGGACGGTAGTGGGTCAGCCCCAATTTGTCTAGATACGGTAGGGGCAAAACGGTTATTTTGACATATGAAACTAGATTTCGTCATTTAAGGCACTAATGTGAAGATCTCAGCTGGTATAATTATGTGGATTCACTTATTTGGTCATTTGGACCCAATAGGGGCAAATTGGTCATTTCAACACCCAAAAATGGATTTTGATGTTTCAGACACCATTGTGGAGTTCTTGATCAGGGCGATATTGTGGACCTGTTGGCTTGGTCATGCGGGCCCATTGAGCCTTGCAAAGACTGCCTAGAATTCTACTTTCATAGTTTTGCCCAAGGAAGACGGGGTCGGGGGTCGGGACCGGGTCAGTCGAGCCTAAAACCAACTCGAGTCGGTTGGGGTCGCAACCTAGGTCGGGCCGGGGTCGGGTCAAGGTAGAAAAAAAATAAAAAAAATCATTTAAATATATCAACTGGGTCGGGGCCGCGGGGCCGGGTTGCCGATCGGCACACCATGGTTTTGCCCATATATTGTCAAATACAAGTCGGATTTTCGATATAACTCCACCGTTGCTCAAGATGGAGCTGGGTGGAACTAATGACATGCCAATATGTTATTGGGTCTATCTTAAATTGCCTAGACCCAACAAGGGCGAAAGAGGCCATTTTACAGTCTGAGATTCATCCAAAGTTGGATTTTGATGTTCGATGTACCGTTACGAACGCCTCAGCTGATACACTCCTATGGACCCATTTGTTTTGTCTTTCTCACTTGATATGTCCCCAAAAAGGCCATTCAAAATTGACTTTCAGTATTTTCCCAGTAACTTTTTGAATACAAGTCGGATTGCCGATCCGACTTCAGCATTGTTCATTTGAAAGTCGAGTGGACCATTTGGTGGTGCCACCCTTTTATTGGACCTTCCTCGGATTGTCTAGACCCACCAAGGGTAAAAGAGACATTTTACTACCCATAGTTAGATTTTAACAATTAGGGTGCCGTTGGAAAGGTCTTGACTAGTACAGTATCGTGGACTCAATTGTTTTGTCATTTAGACCCATTAAGCCTACCAAATGTCAGTTAGGAGTTCTACTTTTACCGTTTTGCCCGTAACTTGTCGAATAAAAGTCAGATTTTCATTCGAACTTCGGCATTACTCAAGTTCAAGCTGGGTGGGCAAGATGATGATATTTGATCATTATCAGGCCATTGTCTGGTCAATAGGGCCCAATAAGGCTTGTTGGGCATGTTCGGCATATTGGCCCTAAATATAATGTAAAGTGGGTCCCACTTGTCTGTTCAGTTTTTTTATGTATTTTGCTCAAAACTTGCTATTTGTGGTAACTTAGGCAAATTTTGACGCCAACTATTCTATATGTATGCTAATAGCTAATAAGATGTTTGGTTGCACGATAAATTTTTATACACTCACATGACAAAATATTATATTAAAATAAATTGTAAGCTAACCAATGCCATAACATTATCATGTTTGGGGAGATGTGATAACAAAAAAAGTCAGCCATATGACCAAAAGAAGTGGGGGCCACTAGATAAAGAAAAGGTCTCACCTTTTTCTTATCCAAGAAATAAACATCTTTAAAAACATAAATTTGTAATGGTTGCTTAACACTTCTTTTAACAAGTTTTGTTACAAAAACAAAAAAATGCAACAAAAATTAAATTTATCATGCAACAAAACCACGCAAGATACATGATATGCTACTACTTAGCATCGTCCATCAAAAATCAGATGAGAAAAGGAGGGCAGACTTGAGTGGTTTCAAAAGAAAAACTGCCAAGGCAGTGGAGAAATGGAACCCCTATAGCCCCATGAGCATGTGAGGATCCATGCACGGCTGAATGAATATGAGAACCTTCAATATGAAATTAAGACAGCAACTAATTGGCTGGCATGACATATTCGGGCCTAGCATCAGCTGATGGAGATGACCAAGGTGCAATTTAAAAAAACTGAATGTTGACGGGTCGAAAGAAGTTTAAAGACTAGGGGGTACGCCCCCTCTTTTAATCTTGGTATCATAAATGCTGATTATGGACCTAACATGAAAAGAAAATAAAATGAATGGGAACTGAGGAGGACTGATAGCACTTAGAATTAAGAAAGGACATACCCCCTTCGATTACGTAAGCCTAATTACATTTGATACATCATGGTGTGTGAACCTCTTTTTTCTGCGTCTGTTCTTTAGAAAGAAAGACATCTCCGGACTTTTCTAGGAAAATATGATATCCTAAAAATATTAGGTAGTCCGGTGATAGTTTTAAAAATATTAGAACCGAGGTTCGGGTTCTTTGAAAATTTCATTTTTTGACCCTTCTCCGCCGGATGGTGCGAGTATCCGGCGTTAACTTACATCGAGCAACGGCTCGAACGCCTTTGATTAACCGTCGCGGCAACCTATTTTTGGAGACATGCACATCCACAAAATAAAGTAAAGAACTCAAAAGAGCAGCGGCCTTTTGGGTCCGATCAGATGCAAACCGTTTTGTTCGGGTTTGTTTTTATTTGTTTGTTGGTTGATTTTTTGGGTCGACTTGAAAGTCGGTTTTGAGGGTTTGAGTTTAAATCAATTTGTTTGATTGATTTGTTTATTGTTCATTTTGGTTTCGGTTTGACTAGTTTGGGTTGCTTTGAACCTGTTTTGATTTTGATTTTGATGTACTTAGAGTGTTTTAAGCATGTTTGGTATTTGTTGTTTGATTGGTTTGTTGAATTTTCAGATTCTAGATTTTTTCAGATTTCGGGATTTTTGGTTTTGAGTTGGTTTTTAATCCATTTTGGGTGTTTGGAGTTGTTTATTTGATTTTTTTTTGGGAGAAGTTTAGTAAGTTTTAAATGGATTTTCAGATTGCAAAAAATCAGATTTTTGAAGTCAGTTAGAATTTGTTTTGATAGATTGTTCAAATCTGAATTTTGTTTTGGCAGATTTAATTAAAATCTGGTTTTTTGTGGTTGACAGATTTTTATTGAAAACCTGATTTTTGATGTTCAGTACGGTTCAGAATCTGATTTTTTGTAGCTGACAGTTTTGATTTGATAAAAATCTGATTTTGATTTGATGTGTTTCAAAACCGGTTCAATCTTGTTGAAGATCGGTTGTTTGTTGAACCGGAATAAGTTGAATTTCAGATTTTGTTTAGTTCTGATTTTTTTGACTTTCAGATTTGATTTTCTGTTTTAATTTTCTGTTTGAATTTCCATATTGACTTTGAAATGGTTTTATTTTTTGTTTGGCGGTTTGCATCGCCTCCGACCCATCGGGCTACCATCGGACGCCCGGTTTCATGCATCAATATGAACATCAAAGCTTCATTTCATTGAAAGATGGGATGAAGTACATCGGTGTACAATGTGATTGATCCTTCCCCCAATATAGGTTTATCTTCACTACTTTGGAAAAATTTTGGCATTACGACGGCATGTCGGCTATTTTTCCAACTTAGTAAAAATTTACCCATCCAAAATAGCCAGCCTTAGCTTAGCCATATTGGGGGAAGGACCGCTGGCTACGGGAGCATGCCCGCGCCACCGTCCGGATCGACATTCCGGGGCGGACCCGGGGGGAGTCGTCCAAGGTTGGAGTCCCCGCGAAGGATGGATCTCCTTAATTTAATATTGCTTTCGCATTCTGAATTTTTATTTGTTCATTTTTTGGAACAAGGCCATGGAGGCCGGTTCAATTTCATCGGCGTTTCGAGCCGGCCTTCAATCTTCATAGGCCCGCCAGGCCTGGCTTGGACTGTTTTGGGCCGGAAGGGCCTGTTGGGAAGCTGCTGCACTGCCGGAACTGCTTGGCTGGACCGACTTAGAAGGCCACCCGGCTGTGCCCTTGGCCCGTCGGACGGTTTCAAAGGGGTGCCGGGCCGTCACCTTCAAGTTGGCCCATCTTCAAACCTCTATCCACCGCTTCATTGGATCTCTGCAGAACCTGTTTTGGGAGTTTTTCTCCCCTGCTGCAGCGGCCTGGGGTGTGGGCAGAAGAGGCTGAGACATGACCTGTGTAGGGGTCTGATTTAGAGACCGAACAGGACCTGGTTGGGGTCTGATTTAGGGGCCTGTTTTGGGCCTGGATTGGGGGTCGGATTGGGGACCGAACAGGACCTGGTTGAAGTCTGATTTAGGGACCGGACAGGGGCCTGTGTGGGGATCTGATTTGGAGACCGCCTGGGACCTGTTTGGGGTCTGTTAAATGGGCCACAAGGAGGGCCAGGACAGCAGGTTGAGAGGAGGCCGATTGGGGACCTGTTTTGGGCCTGGATTGGGGTCCGGTTTTGGACTAGCAATGGACCTGGATTGGGGTCAGTTTGAGGCTGGGAATGGACCTGTTTGGGGACCGGAACCGGGTCACAAGGGGACCTGTTTTGGGGTCTGAACGTGGACCTGCAGGTGGGCCGAAACATGGGCCTGGGGATGGGCCGAACATGGGCTGTATATGGACCTGGATTGGGGCCGAGTATGGACTGGAAATGGACCTGTTTGAAGACCTAAAAATGGCCTGTCCAGAGGTCAGTGTAGTCCACTCTAAGAGGGTTTAGCTGGGCCGAGATGAGGCATTTTCTGCAGATGAAGAAAAGGCAGAAAAGGGCTGCTAGAACAGGTTGAAAAGAGTGCCCTTAGAGGCTACATAGCTAGTACGTACTACTCCTTCCTACCTTGTCTTCTTCTTCTCTTCTTTCTCTTCTTCCTCTTGGCGGCAGGCAGCAGGTGCAGTGGGCAGCAGGTGCACAGTGGGCAGCAGGTGCAGTGGACAAACCGGCAGCCTATCGGCGTCTGAAGAAGCCCCCCCCCTTTTGCTGGTGCGCACCTCCTTTCTTATAGAGGGTGGGGGCAGATGAAGAGCCAGGCTATGTGCTGTACGTGGATGGCTTTTGGCCTTCCCCACGGTGGTTACACCATTAATTCCAAATTAATGGCTGGCTGTCCCTTGATCTCCCCCTGGCCTCTTCGGTTTCCCCCCTCCATAAGCTGACTAATGAATGGGCTGAGGTGGCAGGTGGCTGGTTTGGTGCGCACAGGGGTGCTGATGTGGCTGAATTGGGCCTGTTTTCAATGGCCGCGGCCCACTTCTTCCCTTTCTTATGGGCCTGTACGTAGGTGGGCTATAGGAGCTGAAAAATAATTATATTAAATGAAATAAAGAGCTGGACAGCTGGAAATAGTGCCCCTGGGTCAAATTGAGGCCTGCTTTGCCCGATTAAGGTCTGGGCCAGCTGGAGCCTAGTCCGATCATGCCATTCCCCTTTTTTGCTGCTTCTGTTTTTGTTTCTTTGTTTTTTGAAAAATCTGATGCCAACACATGGCAATTAAAATAGAAATGAAAAGGGAAATACACATGCTTAATATGCCCGACAAAGGCTTAAAATCAGGAAGAGACACCTCCACTTCATCTTCGATCATAATGTCTCGATGTCAAAAGGGGAACGCACTCATAATATCAAGGGCAGAAAAAGAACATGCCTTTATCAAATCCTTCCCAATCCAATGGGCAATTGAATGCCAAAGAGAATTTCCAAGATTGAGCCTGATAATTCCTCTTCTCCAGTTTAAGAGAGGACATGATTAGAAGGGTAACCAAATTCCTCTTCTCCAGTTTAAGACCATCTAATGGATGCATACAGGTTCGAACACAGGCCGAGCATGGATAGAAAAAAAAGGATAAGAAAGATAAAGAAAATGGGAACTGGATGGACCCGATATATATTTAGGATTTGAGAAGGGCATACACCCTTCAGTTTTAATCATGTTTGCTGCAACTAAAGTAGAAAAGATAGAAGGCATACCTGCTACCTCCGATATCCAAATTTCTCCTTGGAGATTATACCTAGTAGGCAGAATAGTAGAAGACCGAAGAAGATGATATCAGGACCCAATAGGCTCTGGAGGAAGATCAGACCAACAGAAGATTGATTTCTCTTCTCCAATTCACATATGCTTAGGCAGATGCTAGAAACAGAAATATGGCAGTTCGATAGGTTAGGTACCTGAAGATGATGACTGCGGATAAAAAGAAGATAATAGATGGCAGAAACCAAAGATTCACTTACTTTATGACCCCAATGGGGATATGAACCCGCAAGAAGTACCTGCTCTCCGATTCGGCACCAGCAAAGGGTTAGTTGCACTCCAGGACACTCAACAGCAAGGCCCGATGACATCTGAAGGACGAGGAGGAGGAGGAGGAGGAGGAGGAGAAAAAGAGAAGAGCCGGCTTCTTCTTGCACCAAAACTGCTAAAGAACTGTTTTATAAAGGTCTTTGAAGCATTTGAATATGGTTGGGAGTCAAGATGATGTCCAATTCCCAGTCAAACATAAAGGGACCAGCTGCCTCCTCCATTTGATCCTAATAGAGTAGGATCGATGGAAATTTAAATAGATAATGAGGAGATAATCATTGGCACATGAGCCAATGGCTAAGAACTTCAATCATTTAAGTTTTAGATCTTATGTTTATCAAGTCCTTAATGAATATTGGATCCTACTTAATAATGATTGGTCATTATCAAAATGAGATGATGAGATGGCAAGAGTGCAAGATCCAAGGGGTATGACGCATTAATGACTTGTGTTTTTTATCCTACCCTTATTGGGTACTTGAAAAGATACTGGATCCTCCTTGATTATGATTGGTCATAATTACATGAAGCTGATGACAAGATGATGGGGATGGCGCTAGATCCAATGGCTAAGATACATTTATGACTTAAGTTATGAATCTTATGCTTAATAGGTCCTTAATAGAATCCAGATCCTACTTAAGCAATAAATGGCTATGATTAGATGATACTAAATCATGAGATGACCAAAGATAAATCATAAACAAAAGATATGATGGATGAGATCTCATAATAAGTAAAGTGGATCTTACTCTTACTGGGTCGTTAATAGGACCCGGATTCTACTTAAATTCTGATCGGTCATTATTGATAAATAAATAAGATGAATTACATATCAATCATAAAAATAATGAAATTTTCGCATGATCTAAGGGCTGAGATTTAACAATAGGAATTAAATCGATTTACCAAGGTTTTGATGCAATCTATATGCTTATATGGATGGGCCGTGAAGATATATGAAATCAAACCTAATTAGAACTCAATTACATCTCATATCATAGTCATTTGAGCATTTATTTAATGATCCTAAGATCTAGGATGTAATGATGAATGTGGACATTTAGATCTTGCGTCACTTAAAAGAAGATCCTAGGCCAAATGATTGCAGCCACCGGGAGCTTCTAAGAGATGAATATCTGATAGAAATGAATCCGCTTGGCAGCATATTTCGGCCGCATTTACTTCAGGAGGAATCATCTCATCAGATGCTCCTACAAGATAGGAAGGGGAAGAGATGGATCCTAGTGCCACTTCTCTATCTTCTCAAGCTTGATCAAGTCACCAGCTATGGAAGAATTCCATACATGCAAGGACTTCAACTACTCTTCAAAAGAGGCCGTGAGGAGTGCTGGAAAATAAGAGAAGATTGGGTCTTTCTCCTCCTCCCACCTTTTCACTTCGTGTACTAGTAAAGGAGTCCCCCATCAAGACTGTTTCTTCATCACCTATTCTATAAAAGGAGACCATGGGCCATTGCCCAGAGAGTTAGGAGGACCAGAAAAAGAAGGTGTCAGTAGTTGTTGTCTGAACCATAGAGGGAGAAAAGAAAAGCACTTGCAAATCTGGTTGTGGAAGCTGCTGTTGCTGTGTTGTAACTTGTGAAAGTGAGGGGAAGAAGAAAAGGTGAGCCAACATGGCCATAGATGACACCCTCTCTTCATGTCTATACCAAGGTTCTATCAACCCTCTCCTCTCATACCCACAGACAAAACTCCATGCATAGCCCACTGCTTGGCCCCACGATCATGGCCATATAACAGCCCTTATACACTTATAACCAAACTATCTTCCATGGTCATGATAACCCCATACGCATAGTCGTGTCTGGTCATACAGCAGTCCCCATACATGGCCTTGTTCAACCCCTTTTCCATGGTCTTTGGGGCCTCCCACGCGTATCACCACATGCTCATGATCTACAGACTGTAACCCCACAAAAAATAGTCCCCTTTGACCTATGTTCGGCCCATCATCTATGGTTGAATTTCATCCCATGCACAGCCCATGCAACGCTCATATTCGATCACCCACCTCCATGAAAATGAGCCCTCCATTGACCTTCACCAAAGGGTTGTGTGACAATCCCTATGTGGCTTCTACATGTTGGGCATAAGACAGCCCCATTTTAACTCTCTGTTTGACTCCTATACAGAGTCATATAGCAGCTCCTATATTCACACATAGATTTATAGAAAACCAAGTGTGACCGGTCCTTTTAATGCTCAAAATGGTGAGCATAAGAGGGTTACCCTGCCCACTTTGATACCATGACTATATAAACCCCTCAGACAAATCATTTTCTTGAAATAAACCCATTTTGGATCCCCACAGCCCATATAAACAGCAGCCTACAAGGCATCATGGAGGTTCGAAATCAAGTAAAGATGAAGGTAATGACAAGATTGGGTATGATGAAATAGGCCGAAATGAAGCTTGTGATCAAGACAAAGATGAAAAGGCCATCCAGGCCTAAATGACATCAAAATAGGCCAACAGGGCCAAGATAATGCAAAACAGGGTCTTCTATCACCGAAAATTACATGATGATGGGCCATCTAAGGCCAAAGTGATAGGAAGACTTGATGATGAGCCAAAATGGCCAAATGACAAAATATGAAATACATTTCTTAAATATTTATATAATATGAAATATTTAATAAGTCAGCATATTAACTTAGGCCTCCTCATAATTTTGGACAGATACACGGGCATGTTCCCGATGTGAATTGATTATGGATGGGGATGTGGGCATGCACCCATCATAACTGATCATTCCCGATGTAGGAAGCAGGGGAGGTCCTACATGTCACCATATTATACTAATCTTTCAATCTTAGGTAGAGAATTGAGATATTCCATGCCCACATGGGGTTATAGGAAATCTCACATGAGGCAATTTTGAGAAGATTATAGCAATATAAGTCTCCCCTCATATTGATGTAATCCAATAACTCCATATCATTATAAAAGACATTACGTGTCAAATGTCTCCATGGTATGATTTGGGATCATTCTTATAACCTATATATATAATATGGAATGCAAACATAAAAAGATAAAACCTAAAATGGCTAAATCTGAAACCGAAGATGAGAATTTTCATAGTTGTCAAGGCGACAAGGCATCCAAGGCGTCAAAAGATGTCAATTTTGCTTAGGTGACAAGGTGGCCGCGCAAGCAAAGCATCGCCTAAGCGGTCAAGATGGTAACATTGGATGTTTAAATATACATGTATATACATATGCATATACAAATACACAATCATATTTATATATAATTAGATGTTAGTATTATACATATTAATGCATATATGCAAATATATACATAAATATAATTATATTTGTATGTTATAATTGAATATGTACATTTGTGTTCATAATTTTATTTTTGTAAATATATATGCATATGTATATATTTATTTTAAGAAATAATTAATCTTCATAAACTTAATGTGTGTGAGAGACAGAGAAGAGAATTAAAATAAATTTTTATAACATTTAAGTATATAACATATATTTAAAATTATGAATCTTATTTTTATATGTGATAGTATAAGTGATAGTAAAATATATTAATATGTTTACATAATCGTAGTCAGGTCGCAGGAGTCAAGAGAGCAGCATCCCTTGTGGGGGGTATATCAAGGGGGCAACCCCCCCCCCAACAAAAGAATTTTTTTTTCTTTGTATATAAATATTTGGGCACCTCACCTAGGCATCTAGGCAAGGCGCTAACAGAGTAGGGCCTTGCCACCTAGGCAAGCGCCTTGACAACTAAAAGAATTCTCGAAGATATCAAGATGCTAAGTTTCAAATTTAATATAGTCAATCTATATCAAATTTGAAATCCATAATCTGCAATATGATAATTTAACCAAGTCGGATCTGAAATCAAAATGTTTAAAATCTGATTATGCATATTTGAATGACGTTGGTCGGAATGGGTCACTGTGGCTGAATGAATGTGTCATATGGAATCTGATATTGAGATGAACACAAATTGATCATATGAATGGCAGTCTAAATAGCATGTTTCAGATTTAGACAAATTGTGAACTGATAGAATCTGAAATTGATAACACTAATGATGAAATGGAGAGGCTTAAATTAGAGCATAAGTACGTACATGAGACAAGATTCTAAAACTGTCAATTTTAAGAATTGGGAATTGTCAAGTATGAACCATGTCAATCTCAGATTAATCTTCTCTGGGAATGATATATGATTGATGACAGTTGAGATGAGTAAATGGTGATGAATGGAAAATAGGTCAAGATAATCAAATTTGAACATTTAATCCTAAAGTCCTTAAGATTTGATCTCAACTGGCCATTGGGTCCGAGATCACTAAAAGGCTTAAAATTATGATAATGAATATAAATGAATGAGCCTATGTTGAAAGGGGCACTAAATATGTTGATCTAAAAATGCATAAATCAGATTATACCTAGGCCAGACTGGCATGTATGGGGAGGCCTATCTTCTAGGTCTAAATATGAAGATACGATTCTAAAAATGTCAAGATTGGCTAGTAGAAGGAATTTCATGCCTCTTGGTATGGTTGGAACTTGAGTCCTATGAGACATTAGATATGAACAATGCATGACCTCATGTTTAGATAACTGATATGAGAATTGGTTCAGATCTAAACATACACGGTAATGGGTTCCCAAATCTGAATGGCGTATGATCAGAATTTAATATGTTGACTTTGGATCCATTCAAATTCTTAAGTTCAAGAAACATAATGCCAAGATTTAAAATAAATGCATAACAAATCTTAAGTCTGGTGCTGAGATTTAAAATGAATGCATCCTAAATCTAAGATATCTAATGATAAAAATTAGAACATGATAAATGAAATGAAAACCCGACTTAAGTAAAAGATGCTAGACTTAAAATAAAGACGAGATGAATCCAAATACTTAATGATAAAAATTAGACCATGAAAAAGATGGACAGGTATCATAAAATTCTGATTTCACTAAGTCTAAAATGTCAACACTTAGACAAAGAAAGGAATGGAGTCAACAATTAAGTCCAAAGATAATTGAAACATGAAACTTGGTATGAACCATATCTTTTCTAGGCATCGGATCCAAATGAACTCAAATAATTCAAAACATGTCTTAATGTCAATAGTTTGAATTAAAAGAGTTAAACCTATATCAAACAAGCCAAATATGTTAGTAATCCACTATGGAATCGTAAAACACATCCTTATGAGGCATAATGAAACTCAAATCAAACTTAAGATACTGAGTTCGCATTCCAATATGTTTATGGGTTATAACTCCCGAACGCATTTATACTTTGTAGATGTATGTTTCCATTTCTAAGTTGGTATGGTGCTTAGTCAAGGATATTCAAGTGTCTTGATGTATTTAACATCGGAAATTCACACCTTCCAATGAAGAGAGGTCCAAAAATAGTTTAATGAACCCCAAACCTCAATATGTTTATATTTTTATGCATATCCTGCATTTTGGCCAAAACTTCTATCAGATATCATCGGTTTTTATAAGCAGCATCTGCTAGCCAAAGATAAAAAAAATTCTTTTTCAAATAAATGAAAATCGAATGAATTTTCAAACCACGCCATACAACTTATATTTGTATGTATATCTTTATAAAAAAACAAGGTATCACGACTACCAAAAAAAGGAATCTACATACTAAGATATTGATGAACTCATTATGAATACAATAGCACATAAATACTGAAATTACAGGTACGCAGTAGGATTATACCAAGGATTCAGAGTTATGTGTATTGCAGGAAAGAAAATGGAGATATTTCATGTCCACAGAGTTCTCGACATTGTTTCCCCTGCATCCACTACATGAGTTATTTTAGCTAAACTTCCAGTAATCTCAGGACCATTGTCTAGAACATGAACTGTTAGTTCTGGGATTATTTGTCCTTTCAAGCTCTTATTCCTGTCATATAATCAATCAACTGACCTGGAATTCACTTGCACATTTGTAGTGATGAAAGCCACAGATTTCAATATCCCTAGAACAAATCTCTCTCCATGTCCCTAGAAATGGGGCCTTCAATATCTATTTTGGTCCCTCTAATCTCTCCGTCCTTTTACCTCCTCTTGCCATCCAAGTCTAAAACTCTCCTTCAAAATGCCAGAGGATAGGTAGTGTTCTGTTCGAATGTGATTTTTTTACCCAAGAACAAAAATTTTAGAGGCATGCCACACAATGAATTAAGTTTCATATTCAAGCTTTAACAGGACAAGTCATACAGATGCAAAAGAGACTTATCAGCAGGTCGTATTGTCATGGGGGAGAAGTCAGCATGTAAACAAATAGTTTGTGTATGTAAACAATATTCAATAACCACCCTGATTTAATTATGCCAATGAAACCTATACAAAACCAGTATCACTCACAAGGGATGTTAGAGGCAAACCCTCAGGTGGTTATTTCTAGTAAGTTCCAAGACAGTAGGCACCAGAAGAAGTTTGCAAAGGAGGGGAACTTCTGCTATTAGAGAACATTGAGAGACCCTACTTTAATTTGAAATCTAAATAATTGTCTTCCCCATATCAATCCCTAGCTACTCAGTTTCCCTTTGTGACCCCACTCTGTATACCATGTTCAATGCTGCCACATTAGCTAAGGCTCCGGTAGCATAGTTATAACTAGAAGCAACCATTGAGCTCAGGGAAGCCACTGTGACCAGATGATGAGGGAGATGATTGCTGGTGCCTGTAAGAACAGTAACAAATTGGGAAGAGGTGTTGCCAACATCCGCCAATAAACATGGTGTCAATTAGGAGTTTGACAGGCCATTGGCAATGACTGACTGGTGTGGTGTAGCAGAGGCCAAGATTGAAGTAAGCAGTTGTTACTTCTTTATTATTGGACACTGTCACATCGAGGATGAGCAATAAACTAAACTACATTTCATTATGTATTTCAGATGACATCATACAAGCATCAACTTGAGGTGTACGAAGATCCAGATCTTATCTATTCACGTGACAAAGCTTCTCTTGGTAGGATATCGCACATGTCTTGTATGTTTAACATTTTTAGCTAGAAGTTTACTAGTTTTACTTCTTTTTTTTGAAGGACCAGTGCAGTGATCGCAATGGACGGTCTCAGGTTCGAACCCGAGAAGAGCCTCCCCATGGGGGAGGTCGTGTCCACTCAGCCACAAGTGAGGGATGTTTACTAGTCTTACTAATTCCGCGATATTTATCCTTTTACAGTTGAATAGTAGATCCTAATGAATAATAAGAGTGGATGAAATCCACCAGTAACTATTGCAGTTAGGGTACTGAGCTAGAGTACCAGTTTTTCCCATTGTGAAAGAAATTGAAGTACATTCAACCTCATACACTCAAAGAGAAGGAATATGTTGAAGATGGAAAAATTGAAGACATTAGTTTTCTGTCATTATAACATGAGATTGAGAATTAAAAACATCAAGGATAGGAAAAATATATTTGAGGAGAGATTTGCTCGATTTACAGGTAATTTGTATTAAAAAAGAGTTGAAGCTGAAACCAATCAAGGACAACAATGAGACGTGGACTAGGAATACCTCTTCCATAAAAAATATCCACTTGATGCATGGTTGGATGAGAAGGACGTTGAGGTAGAGCCAGATTTTGATATGAATGATAGATTTAAGGCCAAATGCGAGTTTGACAGCATCATTGATGAGGATGAGCAGATGGAAGAAGAGCAATAAACTCAAGTTCCTTGCACAACTCCAATTCCACAAAGTGTAGCTCCAGCCGATTCAGCTCATAGCGGACATGTAGGGCCTAGCACTAAATAGGCAGCACTCATTGACAACTTCAAGTCATTTAAGAGAGCAATACAACCGGTAAAGCTTAATACTGGTATGAGTACAAAAACAGAAGAAACAGTGAAGAGGAAGAAGCTGAGTATCAAATGAAGGCATTTGATTACGGATAATGACAGTACCCAGGCACCGTAAGATGATGATGAAGAGGAAGAATTTGTTCCACCTAATCAACAACAATGTGTACGTGATTCAGAATGTTTAGGTTTAGGGGGTGCAACATCACAATATCAAATAAATGAGATGAGCTTCTTTGATGAGGTGCATTGAGGGACAATATCCAAAACTCCGTTCACATTATGAACCTTAATCTCCCCCATCACCTCCAATAGCTAGATCTGAAGCAGACAATGTATATGATTTTACCCAGATAGTCAACTCAATATTTTCATAAGGGTATGACTCGATGATCAGCCAACACACTCAATAGAGTCCAAGGATCAATCACCCCTCCCTTATGAGACTACGCATTACAAAGACTACGAGGAACACTTTCCTTCATGGTGGTGAGAAGATATATTTTCAGTTAAATTTGAGTTGTATGTATGTCGTCTTTTTAACCCATCACTTAATTTTGAAAGCTTATACCATCTCCTTTATTTAATAAAATGAATATTAAATTGTTACTTGTATGACAATCAGAATAGTCATTAGCCGCTGCATATGAGACTTCATTTGTATGATATTACTCTTCCCAACATCATACCAATTTTTTAAATGTTTCCTAATATTTCAGTATTTTTTAAAAAAAATTTAATCTTTATGAATTTGTTATTGAAAAAAATGATCCCGACTGATTCCAAAACGATTTTTGTTCTAGAGAATCAGTCGGGATCGGACCAATCCGATCCGACCTAGATTGGATCGATATCCACCAATCCCAATTCTGATCATGATGCTTCGATCTGGTTACAAGATATATGTTGTCATTTTGAGCTTTAACCTAAATTTGTTCTTTATGTGAGAGCAATAGAACATGAAACTAGCTTCATTCAACTTGGTTGTTATATGAGACTATAAAACTAGCTTTAGTCTCCAGTTATTGCATTAATTTGACATTTTAACCACTATCAGAACAGAACACAAAGGACAAACGTCACGTGAAAGACAGCAGCATATAATACATGTAGATATATGCAAAAAGAATTAAATATTAAACCTTCAAATGGTGTTTGATCATAAACAGGAATGTGCAAGCACCTAACCTCGAAAACCCTGTATTTGTATAACAGAAAAAGAATAAAATCAGATACATTCAATCTTTAAAACCTAAATCACATGTTTACAAGATAGAAGCATTTTAAATATGTAATAAGCTTAATTACCAACAAAAATCAAGGAGTCACAAATACCACTGACAGGAATGAGTAATGTAATGTGAATGTCAAAAACTATGTAAAACCACGTATATGTCAACAGGACTGAAATGCTTATGATATTAACATAAAAGTTAACATCATCAAAAGAAACAACAATTTAATGCAGGAAAAGATGAGCAACTGCCATTACCAGTGCCTATCAGAGCAATCTAATCAAGTACAGATCAAATTATCATACATTCCCAGAAGACTAACAAAAAGCGACTGTCCTTCAACCTAACTTGGATTTACCTAACTCCTGCATTCCTATGGTTGTTGCATACTCAAAAATCAAACCAAACTTGACACTGAAATTATACTCAACTCAAACCTTAATCCCAAATTATTTGAGGTCCACCATATGATCTCTTTCAGCACTTGCATCAATGTTAAGTTATTTCTTCAAAAATATTTAAATCATCGCAAGTATGTTGACTTACTTATGTAATCTCATTTTTTTAATTTAATAAAATATAAGTTTCCTTTTTTAAAAAGTATTTCATTTGGATTTAACTTTGACAATTACAAAAATAAATGATATTCCATAAGAGTTTTAGTTAATTTGATGTGGCATGGGTATCTAGGAACTTACAAAGTAGGTTCTACAAATCTTCCAAGTGCTGACATAGGAATTGCCCTATCACTTAGACTATCTGAACCACATTTTTTTCTTTTTTAGGTTACTTGAGTTCTTTGAAATTTTGACATCTCCCCACCAAATTTTCAATATTTTGGTGTTAATTATATCAAATAACTACTTGAATACTCTTATTTAACCATCATATAAAATCATAGACAGAAGTTATACATTCACAAAATAAGCACAAGGGATATAGAGCCCCATAACATTAATGGAATGCAAATCTTAGTGCATGGTTTGTAGAATCGATGGAATCGGATCAATATCGGCTGATTCCGGATCGGTCTCACTTTAAGGACCAATTCAGGCATGAATTTCGTCAAAATCAATCGAATCAGCCTAAATCGGTTAAGAACGAATCCGATTCAACCAATTCTCACATGGAATCAGTCAATCCGACTGATTTGACCGGGACAACTTAAGTCTCGGTCCGAATCGATATCGGGCCCGATTCTTACCCAATGTCAATCCAATTTCGACTCTTTAAAGGTCGATTCTAGCCATAAAAGATCGATTGCACTTAGGTCTTGGCGATTCCGGTAGGAACAGGCGATTCCAACAACTGGGGCTTGCAATTTCGGTGATCTATATACGATTCTAGCATCAGAACTAAAAAATTGACAGCGATCTAGGAGATTCGACAACAATTCTAGCGATTAAGCATCGATTCGGGTGATTCAACGTTGGATTCTAGCCATTCCCTCCTCTGACAATTGGTTCTTCCTCCTGTTAGTGAGCCTCTCTCCTCAAAAACTTGGTTTTAATGAATTATAAGCCTGGATTGACTCCCACAAAGTTAATTTTCACCGTTTACTAAGTTGTTACCATCCAGAATTGACTAGAAGGTCTAGAACTATCCCATAAAAGGTTGTTTTGGTCTCCCTTGCCTTGACAATCACCGTCAAGGCCGAACAACCCCGTGAAGGGGGTTGTCAACACCGAACAACCTTCTAAAGGGATTGTTCAGTCTTCTCCCCATCATGGTTACCTTTTTCTGATTCATTTAATACTTTATTTAATATTTTTAAATTGTTGGCATTGCATGACAAAGAGTTTAAATGACGGAACAAGAAGCACCAGATACACCGGGCCACTAGCTTCCCATGACATTGGGTGAGAGCATGGTCACATGGTGGAAATAAAGAAGAAAAGAGTGCAATGCAACTAATGTAGAAAGCAAATGAATGGAGGAGTGTTTCGATTGAAACAACATATAGGGTCCGTTTGGCAACTTAGTCGAAGTACTTCTGATAGAAGTACTTTTATTTATAAGTCATGTCATATAAGAGGTATTCTCATTTATAAAAGTGAAAGTTGTTTGGTTACATTTTTTCATCAAAATATAGAAGTACTCTTACAATAAAAAAAATGAATACATGTTATGACATGATCGAGTCGTATATCACAGTACAGGTCCCGGTTGCTCTTCTCTCGGCTACGGGGCGATGGAGGAGCTCGGACCCTTCTGTGTCGGGAGCGATGGCAAGATGCTCTTTGAAAACCCTTATGCCTGGAACAAAGGTACCATTTTTTTTCTTTCGGGGGAAAAATTCATAACTTTCGTCATCGCCCGGCCGGCCCATTCTCCTCCGGTGCCGGCGCCGGCGCGTTAATCAAACGATAGATCAATCAATATGCAGCGGCGAACGTGCTCTTCTTGAAGAGCCCCGCCGGCGTCGGCTACTCCTACTCCAACACCACCTCCGACTACGACGTCAACGGTGATGGTCGGACGGCGGAGGACTCCTACGTCTTCCTGGTGAACTAGGTGGAGAGGTTCCCCGAGTACAAGTCCCGCGATTTCTACATCAACGGCGAGAGCTACGCCGGGCATTACGTCCCCCAGCTCACCCACGCCATTCTCCAGCACAATCGCCTGCAGCTTCCCCGCCGGGGCGCTGCTGCCGCGGTCATCAACCTCAAGGGAATCGCGGAGGGAGGCGGACGGCGCGGTGGGGGCAGTCACGGAGGGAGGCGGACGACGGGGGGGTGGGTTCTCGAACGGCGGACAGCGGCAGGGGGGCCGTCGCGGAGCGAGGCAGACGACGGCGGCACCGGCAGGTCGCAGTCGGCGGTAGGCGGGCGATCGTGGAGATAGGCGGGACAACGACAGGGGGGCGGTTGCGGACGGCAGAGGAGGAAGCATCGCTGGAGGGAAGGGGGTCTTCGCGTACGAGAGCGGGGTGCACGGGTCGACGGCACTCGCGAGGCCGCTCGGAAGGGAGATAAATCGTCGTGCGATAGATATCGGGAGGAGATTTTCTGAAGTTAGAAGGAGAAAAAAGCTCCTCCTTACTTCTACCTTCCGTGAGAAGGAGAAGTGCATAATAATAGATATCCAAACGCTATACTTAAAATAAAAAGGACTTTTGACCGGAGGAGAAGTGAAAAAAAAGTACTTCTAGACCGTTCCCAAACGCACCCATAGTTGGACTGAGTGGCAATGTAAAAGAAATGTGACAAGGTGCATAGGGAGAAGAGTAGTGAGGATATGAGGTTTTATATGTTAGGAAGAGCCTCACAAAGGCTGATCCGTATGAGAAAGAGGGATGAGCTATATGACAAGCTCTTGGGGAGAGGAGATAAATATCCAACCCACAAAAAGAAGATGAAAGGGAAAGCAACGCCTATATCTGAGGACGAGAAGGATAAGTCTTCCACAAATCCTGAGCTAAGGAAAACAAGACATGCAAAGAAGTATGCACAGAGAGAGAAGGTGGAGAGAAGAAAGGGAGCAAGAAACTCTAGAGTTGGGAACATTCTATTACATCGTTCATAGCCCAGCCGACCCCCACCTAGTGAAAGTGTAGGAGTAAGAGAGGGGACATTTGGGACTTATCGTCATTCACATTCTACATGCCCGGACACCGCACTACCAGTGGATGACTCCTATTGCTTTAGAAAGTAGAGTGCTTCTCAGAAGACATTAAAGCAACCATTTAAAGGACTCAAAGCAATTAGCATAGTTGTCAAGAGAGCAGTAAGACATTGTAAAGTTTTTCTTACATTCAAGTATAAAATTTACATTGTTAATGTATTTTCTTAAACTTTTTTCTTAATTTTGTTTATCCTTTACAATATGTATGTTTTTGCATATATCCTTACACATATATCCACCAGTTCCTACTTTCAAACTAAGGTGGACGCTATAGTTAAGGCCAGACCAAGAATAAAAGTCTCCAACAATCGATACATATATGGAGCCGGCCTAGAGGAGGAGGTAAAGGAGCTGAAGTCATAGATAGATGGCCTCAAGCTAGTCTGGAAGGAGAGAGGCTGCACAGTGATGTGCGATGGATAGATGACATTACAAAGAGGTCCATAATTAATTTCTTGATTAATGTTCAGAAGGCACCACATTTTTTAAGTTAGTAGATGCTTCTAGTCAGATTAAAAGGGCTGACTATATATTTTCTTTAATGGATATCATTGTAGAGAAGATTCGAAAAAAAAATGTTGTGCAAATTGTGACCGATAATGAGCCATCTTACAAGGCTACGAGAAGAAAATTGATAAAGAAGAAACACCACTTTTTTGGGTTCTTTGTGCTGCACATTCTATAGATATTATGCTGAAGGGTATTGGTAAGAAGCCATCAGTGTCAACACTTGTCAATCAGGTAGAGTTTATCACATCTTTTATTTATTCGCATCTCCGTTTGCTCCATATTATGAGGCAATACACAAAGGGGCGCGATCTCATTAGGCCTGGTCCCACAAGATTTGCTACATATTTCATTGTCCTAGAGAGTTTACATATGCATACACATGCACTGCTGCGATTCATTGCATCCCAAGAATACATAATGTACATGGCTGGTGGGCAACACCCCAGGATCTCTCCTAAAAGGGTTCCCCTTGATCACATCAAATAAGTCTTTGTTTTTAAATCCCAACAACTGTCCACATCTTATCATTTCTTAAATAGGATGCCAACATAAAGAAACATGGTGATGTCCCAATGAGATATGCTATGCGTGTAGGCATGAGGACTCCATAGTGGGATGCTTTTTATATAAAGGTTTTGCTAGATTACTTCGAATATGTGTTTACTCTTAAATCCCTTCATCCGTCCACATATCTTTCTTTCTTGAAAATGATGGGACATAAGGGAAAATGATGAAATCCCAAGAAGATTCACTTCATGTGAGGTAGTGAAGTTTCGTCATGAGTTGATCTTCATAAAAGGATTCTCCTTGAATCACTAAGCAAGTGTTCACTATTTAAATCTCTTCGTCTATCGACATCTCTTCATTTCTCAAATATGATACT
This sequence comes from Cryptocoryne crispatula var. balansae, assembly GCA_036172225.1. Taxonomy (NCBI): domain Eukaryota; kingdom Viridiplantae; phylum Streptophyta; class Magnoliopsida; order Alismatales; family Araceae; genus Cryptocoryne; species Cryptocoryne crispatula. Next base: position 22,196,910 of record CM069927.1, on the reverse strand, counting down.
GACATAAAGGGGCATGATGATATCACAAGAAGATTTGTTCTATGCGTGAGAATAAGGGTCTTATAGCCATAGAAGGCACAAAGTTTTGTAATCTCGCAAACATAGGTGCCATACTGACGCAAAGAGCATTGAACCACAGATAATGGGCATGATAAACTAAATAGACATACACATCATGGTGACACAGAGGCCATATTGTCATGGGTATCATGGCTGTTGTATGGGTGTAAAAGCCATATAGGCACAGGTATCAAATGTAGAAGCATGTAAATGAAAAGACCATATAGGCATATAAGCAACTTGAGCATGTTGTCTACAAAAGGTCTTAAAGGTACGAAAACCACATAGGTGTAGATGTCATATGAACATGCAAGTTATGCAACCATCGTTAATGGGATTTTATGAGAATGAGAACTATGTAAGCATGCAAGTTGTATATACATTTTGTTTAAAGCCATGCAGATGTAAAATCCTCGTACGCATGAATTTGAAGTCATGTAAGCATGTAGACCACGCAAACATGGAGAGTTTTGAGGCCATACAATTGTGGGAACCATGAAAGCTTGAAACTTGTGTATGTACGTAGCTTGATGTCACGTAGGAGTGAATTTTAAGGCCATATAGGTGTAGAGGCCTTACAAGTGTAAATCATGTTGGCATGACATTTGATGAGTTCAGACATGAAGTAATAACAGACTCAGCTATGATATTTTTTGTTTCTTTTCTTCTTCATCCTTTTTGTTATTAGCCTAACTGTCCTTGTTATCCATTTTTGACTAAGACATCACCTTTGCCTAATTTGTTTTTGACCTTTTTGCTCTTAGTCAGTTAATTATGGGTGATCAATCAAGATCGTTAGGACAATTCTACTTTTAGCCCTTTTTCTTCTTTTTTAAAGAAATTTAAGCTTCCCTTAGGCTGTTGAATTTTTTTTTTATCGGTGGGACTTGTGAGACACAAGTAACATGGGGTTTCAAGCTCGATCCTAATGATGTATATTTTATGGAAATGGAAACCCTAAAGTTTTTTAACCCATATGGTGTGGGAGCCACGATGACGTGAAGGTTTTAAGGCCAAATAGATATTGAAGTCATGATAGTAAAAAAATTATTTATAGCTATGTAGACACAGAAGGTTTTGAGATTTTTTAAAAACTATCTCAACCATGAACGCATAAAGGTTTTGAAAAATCATGTAGACCAGAAAGGTCATGATAGTTTAATAGTCATAAAGACCTAGAGATCACGATGGTACGAGATTTTGAAAACCATATAGACCTCGATGATCTTGATGGTATGAGGATTTGAGAACTATATAAATATGAAAGGTGATGGTGGTGTAGGGATATGAAAACCATATAAATCGAAAGGGTCATGATAGTACAAATCTTTGAGAACCATAAAACTTAAGGTCATGATGATATAAAGATTTGATAACCATATAAACCTAAAGAGTCATGATAGTATGAAGATATGAAAACCACAGACGTAAAGGGTCATGAAGGTATGAAGGTTTTAAAACTAGGTAAGATGTGAGGGCCATGATAGCATAGAATTTGTTTGAAAATGATGTAGATCAAAAAGGTCGTTATGGTACGAAGGTTTAAAAATTATGTAGGTTATGAGAGTCATGGTAGCATAAAAGTTTAAAAATCATATAGACCAGGAGGGTCAAGATGGTGTAGAAGCTTGAAAACCATATAGATATTGGTGGTCATGATGACATGGACTCTCAGGAATCGTGTAAACCAAGAGAGTCAAGATAATGTGAAAACTTGAAAAATTATATAGACCTTGGTGATCATGATGGCATGGAATTTTAAAAGCTATAAAGACCTTGAGGGCCATGATAGTGTGAAATTTTCTTTTAAAATCATATAGACCGTAAGGGTTACGATGGTATGAAACATGACAACCATGTGGGCATTGATTGAAAAGCTATATAGGTTGAGGGCCATGATAGCATGATGTTTTTTTTCTTATGAAATTCATATAGACTGGGAGAGTCATAATAGAATAAAGGCTTAAAAGTTATACAAGCCTTAAAGGCCAAGATTACATGAACATTTCTATGAAAACCTTATAGACTAAAAAGGTAGAGGTTTGAAAGCTATGTAGGTCATGAGGACCACGATAACATAAGATTTTTTAAAAACTATGTAAATTGAAATGGTCATTACGGTATAAAAGTAACTATGTTCGCCATGAGGACCATGATAGCATAGAGACTTTCTTTTGGAAGGCTATATAGACCTTAAAGGTCATGACAACATGAATTTCCTTAGAAAGGATTGCCCTATGAGACACTAATGCACTTTGAATTAGAGATTTCTTCCCTAACTAACCAATGAACGTCATATATTGAGAATAAGAATCAATTCCTCACCTATGTAAAGGTAGCTTGAACTTCAGAGTTAATTCCTTGGAACCCAAACTTGTTTAACTTCTTGAGAAGGGTTCCCCGCATGCTTTGGCATATCTCAAGACAAGGATTCATTTCACTTCTGGATAGTCATGGCATTGGCTGCTAATCGGCCATTCACGATTTCCCCTTTAGCGAAGGATTTATTTGTAGCCAAGGTAGTAGTAGTAGTACCATTCTTTAGGTCGATTGGGGCATGACATGGTGTAGCACGAATATATATATATGCACCTCACCCAATGCCTCCAACACATCTTGTTTTTATAGGCCATTGGTTGGATAGATGAGACAAATTACTAGTTCTCTTTTTGTTGACCTTCTAGTTGGCAATAACTTAATAGCCATACGTAACTTCTTGTTGTTGGGACAAAGTAAATTGTATGACGGGTCACTCAAGGGCATGCCCAAACCGTGTTGGTGAATTGGGATGCAGGCTGGAAGAGCAACTGACAGTATGTTTTAGACAGGTATCATTCAGTGATGGACCCAAAGTAGGAACCTCGGCCTTAGGCACCCATGCTCACTTCAATTTAGAAAAGTGCTTCCCTACAAACTTTTGGACAAACAATTCACTTCCCTAACCCCTATCAATGTTTCATACAGAAGGTTGATATGTGACCTATGCAAACATAATTTAACCAAGGGCTTTACCACTATTCAGTGTTGGTTAAGTAGTCTTTTGGGGGCTGATTGATTAACCAACTAGTTGAAGTGCATAAAGGGCTAAGAATTGCCTTCTCACCCAAGTAAGATGTGGTATTGTCATATATAGGTAAAATTCAGTATGAGCATAGGATTTATTCTGAGCCCGGTTAATGTCTTCAGACCGAACCGATAACCAGTCAACTATAGCATATGAGCGAATGGAGGATTGATTCCTCGCTGATAGGAGAGTGTCAAAAAGTCAAGCAAGTAATAAGATGAGCTTCTTGAAGAGTTGGGTTGAGGGCTGACCATTCACCTGCGTAATAACATTATGGATCATTGATTAGCCAAATCACTTAGAACGAAAGGTTGAGGTTTCTCCTCTCACCCAGTCAATAATATCTTGAGCCGCTGATTAGTCAAATGTATTCTTCTTCTGGGCAGAGGATTTATTCCTTACCCACCTTTGCAATAGCAATGCTATCAATCTTCAATTAAATAGTCTGGTTATCAGTCCAGACATCTTATATTTTTACCGAAGTAGTGAAACAGTGATTTCTTATAGCATTCCAAGTAGGAATCACTTCATAAAGATTGGTTCGTCATCTATACTATAATATTGATGTGCTTGACATCTGATTGGCTAGTCACAGCATGTTGACAGACTTAGAATTGATACAACATCTGTTGGAAGTGTTAAAGGAACAGGTCTCTAATTAACCAAGCTTATTGAGTTGGCAGGAGAAAGGTTGGTCCCTTACCCTAGTAACAACAATGCAAAAATGATGATCGACCATCATGTCTTCTTTTAAGCAAAGGATCTATTCCTCACCCTCTTAAGCAAGAATGTTGATCATCTTCGTTTACTTAGGCTAACTTTTGATTATTGGCATTATGAATGTATTGGGTTAGGAATTGTCTTCTCATCCAAACAGAGTTTGATGATGGGACCATAAACATGATATTCCAAGGTTGGACTACTGGTCAGCCAACCACAATGCTTTCATGAGTTGAGGATTGATTCCCCTCTCTTGTATGAATGTTGACAGGTCAAATCTCTAATTGGTTAACTTCTATGTAGTCAAAGGCGCGAAACGAGTGAGGTGAGGGACCTCTTGCCTCACCTCACCTCGTCACCTCCAATGACAAAGGAAAGACATCCAACAACTGCCACGGCATGTACTCACCAGATCTAGTCATATCAGGTCAATCTAGACCCATACAACTATAAGTTACTAGAACACCTACGTAAGTGGTTGCCTAGGTGACTGAGGTGCTTGCATCCAATAACATAGGTCAACATGTATAGTTTGATGGGCTGAAGGTTGATCTCTTGCCTAGACAGCTTCAGCATGGTCATCTAGTCAGACAACCACAATATTCGTTTAGGTGAAGAATTTGTTCCTTACCCATACATTGTTAATAAGCCAAGCCTTGAGTTGCCCAATTGTAGTAACTTGACGAGTTGAGGGTAGATCCCTCACTCGAGTAACTTAAGCATGGCTCACCATTCAGATGACCACGAGATCATTTGAGTAGGGGATTTGCTCCCCATCTTTGTAATACTTTAGGACTGAATAGGGGCCGCTTAGCCCTAACATTCATGGGAGTCTAAGATTGATTCCTTACTCTTTTGTAGAAGTTGATAAGTTGATCCTTGAGTCAGTCAGCCATGATTGTTTGTACAATTGAGGGTTAATCTCATTCCTGAGCAACTTTGACACATATTGCATCAACCACATTATTTTTCTGTTGGCTCTTAAAGTTAGCCCACTATGGTAGTTTTTTTGCATTGAGGATTGATCCCTCCTCGAAACAACCTTGACATGAACCATTGACTGGGAATCATAGTATAATTTTTTTTTTCAAGTAGAAGATTTATTCTTTGCCTAAGCAATTTATTGGGGTTGAACCGTTGGTACTAATAAACTATCTTCTAATAATAGTGCCATCACATATGTGATTGGCTTGTAAAACAGAATTACTAACATTAATCACTCTATAATACAAGCAATCTTGTATGTCTCTTTTTTTCTTAACAATGGATATGATGAAGCTTTTTCTCTATTAATAACATTTTCTTAGCGATTAATTTTTTAAAAAGTCAAGTCAATCATTGATGTAATCTCAAATTTTAAAACTTTAAGATTTTTGGAAATTCGTTTTTCATTTGAATTCGATTTGACCTTAGCATTGACTTCTTAAGAAAATAAATGATATTCCATAAAAATATTAGCTATGGTCCATGATATGTATAAAATTATATGTTGAGGTTTTAGGTTCTTTGTAAATTTATTTTGACATCTCCCCGTCGGATAGTGCGAAGATCCGACATTAATTATATCAAGAATGCTCGAATACCCTTGATTATCCGTCATAGCAATCTATAAGAATAGATGATGAGGGACAAATGAAGAACCGAGAGTAAAGGACTTGCAAATCAGCTCACTAAAAAAATTAAACAGATCTTATTAACGCCAGGTTTTAAAGTTCCGAAATCAGTGAGAAAAGTTATTATTAGAAATTGGACCAGTGACTTTTCCCTTAAAAGAATAACAAAAGAAATCTTAAACAATTCCGCTCTCAACCAACGACGGTTACCAAATCCTCAAATAACGAAACTGATTTTGAATAGTTTCAAAATTAGGAAAACTCAATTTAAACTCACAGTACGCCGACTAATCTTGAGAACGAGCTAGGATCCTACGCACGACTGAGCATAGCTTTCAACGCATAAAGGATGAACAGAATAAACATCCAAGGTTAAGGGTTAGAGATATACCTCCACGTCAAAACGTGGGTGTCGGCTCGGCTGACTGTGAACACCACTTCCCTGATACAAATAAGGGAATTAAAGGCTTACAGACATTTCAGAAAAATAAAGATCCATGTCTCGCAGGACGGTATAGGATCAACAACTCATATTGGGGGGTGTTAACAGCCAGGTTGACGAACAACCTCCAAACTAGCTCGAAACCCTGTGTCAGTCCGAGGAGAACTCCAACTTGACTCCATAGAAGCCAGCCGAGAAGTAAGCAGAGGGCGGGATAAGAAACCCTAAGCAAATAGGGAGGTGCTGGTCCAGGCCGTCAAATCTGGCATCTCCAGGGAGTCGCCCAGTAAGACAAACAATGTAAGAAACCGGTATGACAGAAAATGCCATCGGCCGTCAGGGGACTTTGTCCACTCTGAGGGGCGACCACTGGAGGTGGACCAGTGTAGCAAATCACTAGAAATCTGTCATATAAAATGCTCGGACCAAATCATTAGCAGTTCATAGGACGAACAGCATCATTCATCATTTCCCTGGACCGAGGGAGGGACTTAGAATCATCGATCGTTCTAGATCTCAGTCAACGTTGATGTCACAGCTCAAAGAGCTCATCAACTAGGTTGCAGCCGAAGAAGAGAAGGTAAACAACCATAAACAGCTTCAATAAAGTCGCAGGACTAGTTCTGGGATCGTCTCCAGCCCATTGTCAAGGCGAACAGTCCTCTGAACTAGAATAGCCGAAGGAACTCACGGAACCGACAGAGAATGGGAGGACCAGGTCTAAAATAGCTTTGTATCGACATAGCTTAAGCCATAGTCGGAAGCTATAGATCTGGAGTGGAACCTTCGGACAAATCGGAGCATGAAGCAACCAGAATAACCACAAGAACCCCCAAGGTTTCCGAGTACTTATCTGTGCGAAACATCCAACATGAACTATGAAGAAGCCAGATCCGGAATGGATCACCAAGGGACACCGAGCTAGATCTGCAACTGTAGAAGTTTAAGAACCTGGAGCTCGTTCCACGGGAGGACCGCTTGAAGTCAAGGCACCGTCGAATGAACAGGAGGATGCCATTGGAACTCTTGCTGTCAAAGGAATATAGTCGTAGCCAGGAGCCTCCGAGGGAGAGACCACGGGTAAACGAACACTCCAGCAAGATCAGCTCGTTCGCATCGGAGTACCAGAAGAAGAAGATAAACTTCATAGGTGGACGAAGGGACTAGGTAATAGGAGGGAAATATTAGAAACTACACCGCGGTGAAGAGATCCGGAGATCCGCCATTGCCGTCGGACGAGAAGCTAGGGTTCGCTCGCAGAGACGAACGAAGAAGACTGACACCACTGAGGGAGAGAGAGAACTACCGGCAGAAATAAAAGCTATGGAGCTAAAGGGCAAAGCGGGAAATGGGAAAAGCAACGGAACTTTTCATCTCTTCATCATACGTAACCATCGGATGTACATGGCTTTATAGGAGCGTGGAAACAAAAGAAAAAAGAAAAAAAAATAAGTGAAGAGTGTAATGGGCTGCGGGCGGATGATAGTCCAATACGCCCGTGGGCGGATGATAGCCCAACACAAACGGCTCCATTTGGCACAAAGAAAAGCTAAAAAAACAATTCCAATGTCTCCTAACCACAAGTTGTCTTTCCGACGACTGTAAAATTTTCCATAACGATAGTTGGTGGGGACACCCGATTTCAAAATCGGTATGGAAAAGTCTATAGCCGTCGGAAGGACAATTTATGGTTGGGAGATTTTGGAAATAACATTTAAGCTACAAGATTGGGCTTCTGGAGTGGGCCAAACAGTGTGCTGTTTTGGGTTGAAGCCTCCTGCGCAGGTGGGTTTGACACTTGAGAAATACGGGGTCCATTACGCCATCCGCGTATTGGGCTTTAGGGAAGTTCGGGGTCCAATACGCTCTGCGGATTGTTTTCTTTTCTTTTATACTTGCTTTATATAAGGCCTTGTACATGGTGATGGATGGACATGAAAGAGAGGATTGAAATATTTCTCCCGTTGGTTTTGTTTCCCTGCTTTGCCCTTATTCCGTAGCCTTTTCAGTCGCGACCGTAGCTCCCTCTCTTCCCCATTCTCTTTACCTGTTCATCCCGTATCACGAGCGAACCCTATAGATGCTTCCCGTCCGCCATGGCTGTCTGCGTCGAGCTCCTCTCATCTCACCATAGTATAGAGTATTTCCTTAGATCCATTTCAGTACTTGAGCTTCTAGTTTAGTGCTTGTGGACGATTCTGCTCGTCTACCAGAGGTCTGCGCTCGTTCTCGTTCACCGTCTGCCAGAACCAGAAGTTCTGCAACTCACTTTCGTTCATCGCGACGCCACCAACTCTTGGCTCCTTGGTGTTGAATCTGGTGGAGCTTGGTAGATACGGCGACCTTCTCGAACTTCTACGGAATCTACTCCGAGGTCTTAGCTAAGCGAACACTCTGTTCGCTGTTCTGCGGTTCGATCTATCAACCGGAAGTAAGTTTTGATGATTCCGATGGCAGAACTGGACCGGTTTCTATCTGGATCTGGTATTTCTATCAGTTGGCACCTTGAGGATCCTCGTTCAGATAAGTAGCAGAACTTTGTCGATTTGCTTGAGGATTACCGGCTGTTTTACTTTCTGTTCTGGTTCATCCGAAAGTCATACTCCAGATCTATAGCTTCCGACCTCGACTTCATTCTATGTCGACGGATAGCTAAATGGAACTGGTCCTCTTCTTCCTGGTTGGCACCGTGAGCTCAGTGGCTACTCTAGTTCAGTGGATTGTCCGCCTTTGACATTGGGCTGGAGACACATCCCGAACTATTCCTGCAATCATTTGAAGTTGAATGTGGCATCTCCGTCCGTTATATTGATGAGCTCTTCGAGCTATGACATCAAGTAAATAAATGAGATCCAAGGGATCAGTGATCTGAACGTCCCTCCCCTCTGTTTATGCTCTCTAGTCCCTCCCTGATCCGGGAAATGATGTTTGGTGCTGTTCTATCTGAATCTTCTATGATTCTGGTTCGGATATGATGATGACAGATTTCTAGTATATTCTTCTACACTGGTCCTTCTCCAGTGGTTGCCCTTCAGTGAGGGCTAGTCCCTGGCGGTAGCGGTTTCGATAACGGATATCTAGTGTCTTCACTACATCGGTCCTTCTCCACCGGTTGCCCTTCGGCCGTGGACTTAGTCCTCGATCACGGTAGCGATTTCGTCATTTTGGTTTATCTCTTTCGACGATCTTGTTGCCGCGCGACTCCGAGTCGCAGGCGACGTCAAGTTCAAGACCACCCTGGATGTCAGGGTTCTGATCCCACCCAGTTTAGCATCTTGCTGGTTATTTGATTACAAGCAGAACTACTCCTACTTGGATTACTCGATGGAAGCTCGTCAACCTGGCTACGAACACCCGCCATTGTTGATTTGTTGATCCTTTACCGTCCTGCGAGACGTGGATCTTATTTTCCATTAGAGATTTGTAAATTCCTTAATCCCTCTAAAGTGTATAAGGTCGGGTGTTCATAGCCAGCCGAGCCGACACCCACGTTTCGACGTGGAGGTACATCTCTTACCTTATCCTTGGATGTTTACTTTTGTTCTCTATTATGCGTCGAACGCCATGCTCAATTGTGCATAGGATCCTAGTCCGCTTATTTCAAGACGTTGGCGTGTTGAGAGTATAACTGAATACGAGTTGACCGAATATTTTTGAAAACTACTAAAATCGCCGTTTTAAAAAGGTTTGGTAACCACGTTGGTAGAGAGTAAACTTGTTTAAGATTTCTTTGGTTAATCTTTTTGGGAATAGCTACTGGTCCAATTTCTATTAATAACATTTTAAGCCGATTTTGAACTCTAAAATTAACGATTAAACATATTTGTTGGTAATTTTAGTGAGCTATTAGTAAATGCAAGTCCTTTTCTCTTGGTTCATTGTTGTCCCGCATCAACTTGGTATCAGAGCACAGTTAGAGTCTAGGACGTTGCATTGCATTTGTTGCATTTAAAATCTGTTTCCAAATTTCATTCATATAGTTGCATGACCACTAGGAGGGGAACAACCTACCAGGTCAACATGTCAGGGTCTAACAGTGATCCATCCTCCTTAGAAACCCATTTAGCCCAGTTAATTGATCGATTTGAACATTTTGAGGGTTTAATGAGAGGAGTGAATGAGAGGTTTGACCACTTTGACCAGACTCTTCATGAACTTAATGAAAGAGTCACCGGGTTAGAAAATAGACCTGGTTTAACTGAGGTTGTAGGACCTAGAAATCTGAATTTTCCAGTTAGGCCTGAACCACCTCGGTTCCCTCAGGATCCTGGGAATTTGAACTTTCCAGGGAGGAATCCCAATTTTTGTGACTTTCCTCCTCAACAACCTCCTTTTATTCCACCTCCCCCTTTTATTCCTCAGCCTCCAGGTTACCCACAACCACCATTTCCTTTCCAACCACAATATCAACCACCTGAATTTCTGGGTCAGGGAATGGTTGGTAGACAAAGGAGAGAGCAGGAAGCTGAAGAGAGATGCCTCAGAAACATTAAGGTGGATGCCCCAACTTTGAGGGTTCATTAGACCCCAAGGTCTATACGGATTGGGAGGCGAAATGGATCATTACTTTGATTGGTACGATCTGTCAGAAGCTAGAAAGGTTAGGTTTGCGAAAATGAAACTCCTAGGCTAGGCTAAGGTTCATTGGAACAACATTGAGTCCTTGCTTAGACAGAGACAGCAGGAACCTATCCAGAACTGGGAGGAGATGAAAGCCAAGTTGAGGGAAAAGTATCAACCATCATCTTACAAACAAATGTTGGTTGATAAATGGCAGGGTATTACACAAGGAAATCGTAGTGTATCTAGCTACATTGCAGAATTTGATGACTACCTCCTTAGGTGTGGTATCCAAGAGGATGAGATGATGACCTTATCAAGGTTCAGGAAGGGACTTAGGCCAGAACTTAAGAGAGAATTGTTTAGGCAGTCTGTCACAACTCTTGATCATGCTTATGAGGTTGTCATACATTTTGAGCAGTTTGAGAATATACAGGAACCTCCTAGGCATAAATACATTCAGGCCCCTAGCAATGATTCTCGTGGCCAAAGATTTCCTCAACCTTCTCCTAGGATTCTAGACTTCAATAATCCTAGGCCTTCATTTCCACCAAACCGGGGAACTCAACAGAATATTCCTCGAGATGCCTTAGTACCTATACCTTCTTTCAAAACCCCTCATGATTCCACTTACAAGAGAGAAGATAGGGGAAAACAACATGTTGTTGCTGAGGGTAGCAACAGTAAGATTCAATGTTTTGGCTGTGGAAAAATGGGACACTACAAGTCTCAATGCCCACAAAATCGTTCTTTATGCATTGAGGGTTTTTCTGATGAAAACCAGGACCCAAACCTTCTACCTATGGTATATGAGGCTGACCAAGATTTGTTGAAAGAATTTGAGGAAGAAGAGAGTGATCCTGCTCATCTTACACCCTTGGATGAGGAGACCAGAGTAGGGGTGGTGAGGTGTACTTTTACCCAGTCTGTTTCAAATGATGATTGGAGGAGAACTTCTATCTTCCATACTTTCTTTAGGGCCAAAGGAAAGGTCTGTAAGCTCATTATAGATAGTGGGAGTTGCATTAATGCCATATCCACTAATACTGTTTTGAAACTTGGGCTTACTCCATCTGACCATCCTAACCCCTATAGAGTCTCTTGGGTAGATTCCACCTCCATTCCAGTGCATATTAGGTGTTTGGTTCCTATCCAACTTCCTCATTATACTGCCCACATCTGGTGTGATGTACTTCCCATGGAAGTAGGAAGTATCATCTTGGGGCGACCATGGCTTTTTGATGTTGATGCTACCTTGCATGGTAGAACAAACATCTGTGAGTTCACCTCTGATGGGAGACAGATTATTCTCTCTCCTACCCCACCTTCTTTATCTAAGAATTCAAATGACTCTTCCAGTTCACAAACAGTACCTTCCTTAGGTCCAGATGACTCCTCTAAGAAGTTAGAGGAAAAGCTTCCAAATCAAAAATCTGTTTCAGAAATTGATGGCTTAACCAAATCCAAACTGGTTAACGCTCAACCAAAATCCAACAGTAGAGAGGTTTCTTTAGCTACTATAGGAACACCCAGACTTCTTCACATCCTTGGTGAACATGAATTCGAAATTGAGAGTAGAAATGGTCCTATTTTTGCTGTGGTAGCTAAAGAAGCTGACAAAACACCCCCCAAAGCTGAGGTTGAACCAGAAGTTCAAGAACTTTTACATGAGTTCACTGATGTTTTCCCTGATGAACTCCCTACTGAGTTACCACCCATGAGAGAAGTACAACATGCCATAGATCTGGTACCAGGATCCACCTTACCAAACCTGCCACATTACAGGATGGATCCAAAGTCCCATGAGGAACTCAAGAGGCAAGTAGAGGAGTTACTTGAAAAGGGATACATTAGAGAGAGCATGAGTCCATGTGCTGTTCCTGCATTGCTTGCTCCAAAAAAAGATGGAACATGGCGCATGTGTGTTGACAGTAGGGCCATAAATAGAATTACTGTCAAGTACCGCTTCCCTATACCACGTTTGGATGACATGTTTGACATGTTAGCTGGGGCGGTGATTTTCTCTAAAATTGACTTGAAGAGTGGTTATCACCAAGTGAGGCTTAGACCCGGTGATGAGTGGAAAACTGCCTTCAAGACCAAGGATGGACTTTATGAGTGGCTTGTGATGCCATTTAGGCTTTCTAATGCCCCTAGCACCTTCATGAGGTTGATGAACCTTGTCCTTAAGCCATTTATTGGTCAGTTTGTGGTAGTTTATTTTGATGATATTCTGATATATAGCTTATCACGAACTGAACATTTAGGACATCTTAGACAGATTTGTCAAGCCTTAAGAGAAGAAAATTTGTTTGGAAATTTTAAGAAATGCTCTTTCCTCACTCCCACTGTCACATTCCTGGGCTTCATAGTCTCTAAGGATGGTGTATCTGCAGACCCAGAAAAAGTCAAAGCCATTCTTGATTGGCCTACTCCTAAAAACATCCATGATGTTAGGAGTTTTCATGGCTTGGCTACTTTTTACAGACGTTTCATTAGGGGATTTAGCACAGTTACAGCCCCTATCACAGACTGCCTCAAGAAAGGCAATTTCCAGTGGTCTAAAGCAGCTGAAACGGCATTTGTCTCCTTGAAATAACTTATGACTCAGTCTCCTGTCCTTAAACTTCCAGACTTCTCTTTAGTCTTTGAGGTTGCATGCGATGCATCTGGGATTGGCATAGGAGGAGTTCTCTCACAGGAAGGTCATCCAATAGCCTTTTTTAGTGAAAAATTGTCAGATGCCAGACTGAGATATTCTACCTATGATAAAGAGTTTTATGCCATTGTACGTAGTCCGAAATCTGGCGGCATTATCTCTTGTCTAAGGAGTTTGTCTTATTTTCGACCACGAAGCTTTGAGATACCTTCGGGGCCCAAAGAAATTGAACCCTAGGCATAGCCGTTGGGTGGAATACATTCGAGCCTTTACCTTTGTTTTGAAACATAAACCGGAACGAGGAATAGAGTGGCTGCACTTAGTAGGAGAATCATTTGCTTAATTCATTCGGTCATGCCATAGCTTTCCACAAATGTGGAAGAATACCATTCGTCAGATTTTCGTGAAATTTATGCAACTCGATCCGTGGTTAAATCTAGGAAATTTTGATTTTTTGATCCATGAGGTTACTTATTCCATGGTAACCGTTTCGCGCATTCCTAGAACTTCTTTAAGAGATTTCCTAGTTTGGGAACTTCATTGTGGAGGATTGGGTGGTCATTTTGGTCGAAACAAGACCATCAATTGGAGTCATGCATCGTTTTTATTGGCCTAGCCTGAGAAAGGATGTTGCTAAAATTGTGTCCCAAAGTGTTACACTTGCACTACATCAAAGTTCGTGAAGCGAACATTTGGATTATACACTCCTCTTCCCATTCCAGAAATTCCTTAGGGATTTGGTAATGGATTTTGTTCTTGAAGTTACCCAAAACTCCTGAAGGTATGATTCGATCTTGGTAGTGGTGGATAGATTTTCGAAAATGGCACATTTCATTCCTTGTGCCAAAACTTCTCGACGCTTCCATCATTGCTGAAGTTGTTATTCGAAAGAAATTGTCGAGCTCATGGGCTACCAAAAACCATTGTCACTGACCGAGATGTGAAATTTGTGAGCTATTTTTGGAAAACACTTTGGCATTTGTTGGGAACCAAATTGAAATTCTCTAATGCTTACCATCCTCAAATCGATGGGCAAACTGAAGTTGTGAATAGAAGTTTAGGTGATCTGTTGAGATGTCTTGTTAGGGAACATGCTAGAACTTGGGATTGCATCCTACCTTTAGCTAAATTTGCCTACAATGACTCTGTCAATAGAACTACCGGTTTGTCCCCTTTTGAGATTGTATTAGGCCATAGGCCCAGGAGACCTGTTGACCTGGTTGCTACCCCACTCATGCATAAAATGTCTGCATCAGCTGAATCACTTGCCGAGCATATTAGAAATCTGCATGGCCAGATCAGAAAGCATATAAAGAGTCAGTATGCTCACTATAAGAACCATGCAGATCTACATAAACGTCAAAAAGAGTTTAAGGTTGGTGATTCTGTTATTATCAGGATGCGGCCTGAACGGTTTCCCACACGAACCGTTAAGAAATTGCACAACCGGGGTGCTGGACCTTTTAAGGTAACTAAAAGAGTTGGTAACAATGCTTATGTTCTCGATTTACCAATGGACTATGGTATCAATCCGATTTTCAACGTTTCGGATTTAATAGCTTTTCAAGCGCCTACTTCTTAACCTAGTGAGTTCACTAAACCATATTTTCCCAGTTTGAGTGAACCTTCGGAGAGTCCACAAAGCCAATCTTCTAGAACTGAGCATGAGCAAATAGACTGCATAATTGATGAACAGGTAACTACATCAAAGGATGGTTTGAGACACCGTTACCTCGTACGTTGGAAAGGTCGGCCAAACAGTGACGATTCATGGATATCCAGAGATGAATTACAGAAAATTGAGCCAGATATGGTAGAAAGATATGATTCGACGGAGTCGAATTCTCCTCAGCCGGGAGGAGTTGGTGGGGACACCCGATTTCAAAATCGGTATGGAAAAGTCTATAGCCGTCGGAAGGACAATTTATGGTTGGGAGATTTTGGAAATAACATTTAAGCTACAAGATTGGGCTTCTGGAGTGGGCCAAACAGTGTGCCGTTTTGGGTTGAAGCCTCCTGCGCAGGTGGGTTTGACACTTGAGAAATACGGGGTCCATTACGCCATCCACGTATTGGGCTTTAGGGAAGTTCGGGGTCCAATACGCTCTGCGGATTGTTTTCTTTTCTTTTATACTTGCTTTATATAAGGCCTTGTACGTACGGTGATGGATGGACGTGAAGAGAGGATTGAAATTTTCTCCCGTTGGTTTTGTTTCCTCGCTTTGCCCTTATTCCGGTAGCCTTTTCGCCGCGACCGTAGCTCCCTCTCTTCCCCATTCTCTTTACCGTTCATCCCGTATCACGAGCGAACCCTACGGATGCTTCCGTCCGCCACGGCTCGTCCGCGTCGAGCTCCTCTCATCTCAGCTCCATATAGTATAGAGTATTTCCTTAGATCCATTTCGGTACTTGAGCTTCTAGTTTAGTGCTTGCGGACGATTCTCGCTCGTCTACAGGTCAAGGCTCGTTCTCGTTCTTGTTCACCGGAGCTGTAACTGTAGTTCCCAAGAACTCACTTTCGTTCATCGCGACGCCACCAACTCTTGGCTCCTTGGTGTTGAATCTGGTGGAGCTTGGTAGATACGGCGACCTTCTCGGACTTCTACGGAATCTACTCCGAGGTCTTAGCTAAGCGAACACTCTGTTCGCTGTTCTGCGGTTCGATCTATCAACCGGAAGTAAGTTTTGATGATTCCGATGGCAGAACTGGTCCGTTTCTATCTGGATCTGGTATTTCTATCAGTTGGCACCTTGAGGATCCTCATTCAGATAAGTAGCAGAACTTTGTCGATTTGCTTGAGGATTACCGGCTGTTTTACTTTCTGTTCTGGTTCATCCGAAAGTCATACTCCAGATCTATAGCTTCCGACCTCGACTTCATTCTATGTCGACGGATAGCTAAATGGAACTGGTCCTCTTCTTCCTGGTTGGCACCGTGAGCTCAGTGGCTACTCTAGTTCAGTGGATTGTCCGCCTTTGACATTGGGCTGGAGACACATCCCGAACTATTCCTGCAATCATTTGAAGTTGAATGTGGCATCTCCGTCCGTTATATTGATGAGCTCTTCGAGCTATGACATCAAGTAAATAAATGAGATCCAAGGGATCGCTGATCCAACGTCCCTCCCCTCTCGTTTATGCTCTCTAGTCCCTCCCCGATCCGGGAAATGATGTTTGGTGTCGTTTCCATTCGAATCTTCTACGATTCGGTTCGGATATGATGATGACATTTCTAGTATATTCTTCTACACTGGTCCTTCTCCAAAGTGGTTGCCCTTCGGTGAGGGCTAGTCCCCCGAAAGTCGGTAGCGGTTTCGATACCATGCATATCTGGTGTCTTCACTACACCGGTCCTTCTCCACCGGGTTGCCCTTCGGCCGTGGACTTAGTCCCCCGATTCTTGGTAGCGATTTCGTCATTTTTGGTTTATCTCTTTGACGATCTTCTTGTGTGACTCCTTCGGACGGTTGACGTCAAGTTCAAGACCTACCCCGGATGTCGTGTTCCGATCCCACCCGATTTAGCATCTTGCTTGGTTATTTGACATTACAAGAACTACTCCTACTTGGATTACTCGATGGAAGTCGTCAACTCGCTACGAACACCCGCCATCATTTGATTTGTTGATCCTTTACCGTCCCTGCGAGACGTGGATCTTATTTTCCATTAGAGATTGTAAATTCCTTAATCCCTCTAAAGTGTATAAGGTCGGGTGTTCATAGCCACCGCCAGTCGACCAGCGTTTCGACGTGGAGGTACATCTCTTACCTTATCCTTGGATGTTTACTTTTGTTCTCTATTACGCGTCGAACGCCATGCACTCAATGCGTAGGATCCTAGTCCGCTTATTTCAAGAATTTGGCGTGTTAGAGTATAAATCTGAGTTGACCGAATATTTTGAAAACTACTAAAATCAGTTTCGTTTTAAAAAGGTTTGGTAACCACGTTGGTAGAGAGTAAACTTGTTTAAGATTTCTTTGGTTAATCTTTTTGGGAATAGCTACTGGTCCAATTTCTATTAATAACATTTTAAACCGATTTTGAACTCTAAAATTGACGATTAAACAGATTTGTTGGTAATTTTAGTGAGCTATTAGTAAATGCAAGTCCTTTTCTCTCGGTCCATTGTTGTCCCGCATCAATATTGGGATTGGGTGTCCCCACCAATAGAAGACAATGCATCCACAAAATAAACATTCATACAAGCATAGGAGAAAACAGTCTCATGAACTTGATGAAATGCAAGCACTTAATGTGTTTTGAATTTAATTTGAATTGAATTGATTTGATTTGATCTTGATTTGGTTTGATTAATTTAAGTTTGTTTGGAATGAATTTGTTCAGAATTGATTTGTTTTAAATTCAATTTTATTTAAGAGATTTGATTGGAAATTGTTTATTTAATTTGGGTTGAGTTTGAATTTGAATTTTTCTTCTCTGTTTGAGTTCATTCCATTTTCGTTTAACTGATTTGAATTTATTTGGATATTTTGATTTGGATGTGAATTATGACCTTAATTTACTTGCAGATCCTATTTTTAGATTTAATTATGTTTGAGCTTAACGGATGGCCAGATTTGAGTTGATTAAGGCTCATTTGGAAATTTGGTTTTTACTTACAGATTTTGGTTGGCAGATTGGCTTAAATTATGGCTTGTCATTTGACTTGTTGGAGTTGACTGAACTTGTTTTAATTAATGAATTGTGTTCGGAAAATCTTATTTTTATCTGGGTATTTAACAGGTTAGGAATTATATGGATTGTGGATTTTATGATTACAGTTTTTTTAGTTTTGGACACTTTATTTTTTTGCTTTGGATTGAGCTATTATGATGTTGCATTTGATGCCGTTTGAAGCATGATTTGGCTCGGATGAGCTTATTCAAGGCTTAGAGTGTTGAAACATTCCAATGGATTTTTGATTTGAACTCTGTTTTTAATTTAGCTTGAGATTTTCTGGGTGATGTTTTAATTGAAATTTGGGTGTTATTTGGGATTTAATTCAAGTTGTTCTAGTTGAGATATTTGGAGGAATTCGAATTTTCTATTCCGGTCTTGGAGCCTTGGAGGTTCTGTTCATTTGATGAATTTTTGGTTCTGGGTTCTTCTTTGATATCTGAATTTAGAGACATTTTTTATTTCTATTGTTACAGCATCTGGGCTTAATCTTGGAGGTTTGCATTTGAGTTTGAATTTAATTGAGTGAATGGGATATTGGATTTGGGAGATTTGATCCCTGTTGGCGGTTTAGCTTCAAGTTTGTTTATGTTTGCTTCAAAATTTGTCTTCAGGTTGCTTAAACTTGGGATTTGTTCGAGATTATTTGATTTCTTTAAGTTTTGCAATCTTTCAGATCAAATCAGATTTTCTGTAGATTTAGTGATTCTGCTCTTGGAATTTCTTTGATCGGACAGCACGCTCTTTAGGGCTGCCAGCTGATTTCTGCACTCCTCAATTTTTGATTTTTTTTGATCCGTAGAGATTAACTTCAGGATTGTCAGGATTTCCTTGAATTTCAAATTCTGGATATTTGCTGTCAGATTTACTGTTAAGCAGATTGCAGAATTTCAATTTTTTTAAATATTTTTATGATTGAATTTTCAGACTTGGTTTACGTTCAGCTTTCAGTCTTCTCGTATGTTTGCATCCCTTCACTTCGGCAGAGACTGTTTACTCCTTGAACTAAATATGTACTGAATATGGAATTCTTTATTGCTTGGAATTCATATAAGTCCTCCTGATTTTTGACAAGAAATTGTGACATTCCATCAATTCGGGATCAAGTATGTGCCGGTCTTTGATCAACTTGGATGTTGTTGGTTTGAAATTGAACATGCTCCGACCTTTGATAGGCATATAGACTTTCCTCCCAACCGGTCCAAGGTTAAACATACCAGACTTTTGATAAGCTTATGGGAGTTCACCTCATGGTTGATACTCCTCATTAGCTCATAGTTTGGCATATTAACATGTTGAACATGCATAGCCTCCCCATGGCATAATGAACAAAATAACTCCCTCTTGGGGCATGGTAAGACATTGGGGTCTTTTAAATAGACCTTTATATGTCTACCTTAAAGGGTCAAGGGGCGTGCTTAAAGCCGACCCATTGCTTTTCCTATTTATTTTCATTCTTTTATGTTAAGCCAAGACCATGAGGTGGATTTTTAGCTGGTCGGATGCTCGTCTCAGTTTGTTGATTAATTAGGTAAATTGTTATTTAATTTCTGTTTATCATTTGTTTTATTTAATTTTTTTATGAGTCAAGAGACGTGCTTAAAGCCAGTCTATTGCTTTCCTATTTATTTTGAATTCTTTTAAGTTATGTCGAGACCATGAGATGGATTGTTAGCCGGCCGGATGCTCGTCTCGGTTTGTTTAAATTAATTAATATATTTTTATTTGAATTCCACTTGATTGTTTGTTTTAAACAAATTAATTCATCTTAAATGCCTCTGTTCATCACTGTTCATCCGAGGGCCTTTTTCCTTTTTTTTCTTAACCGCTCTTTCAAGTGGGACCCACAACTGTTGACCCAAAGGTCAAAATTGAACCCCCAGCGAGCCTCTCGGCCGCCCTTACGCGCATCTCTCGGCAGCGGCCGCCCGTGACCAACCAAGCGGGACTTTTTCTTGTCTTTTCTTTTTTTCTCAACGGGCTCCTCCGTCGCATGCCACGCTGGACCGAAGTTGACAACAAAATAAGCCCTATCGGCACTGTTGATCCGACCACGAGAGGGCTTACGACAGAAGCGTGAGACTCGCGGTGGCAACGGCAAGTTCAAGAGGGGATTCCGGCGCTGACAGCTACTTTCGGATGAGGCTCCGGCGGCGATGACGAGTTACAGAGGAGGTCCCGGCAGAGGTGGCTTCCGCAAAAGCTTCCGGCGATTGCAGCTTACAGAAAGGCTTCCAGCAACGACGAGTTCTGAACGGACCGGAATTGGTGGCCTCTTGGGTGTTCTCCTGACCTTCTTAGCCAAGCAACAGGGAGAGAAGGGAGGAGGATTTGGCAATCGACTGGTAAGAATTCTTGGGCTTCTCAATGCTCTCTCCCGAATTTCTATCTGCTCAATCCTTTCCGCTGTCGGCTCTGGTCCTGTTTATAGGCTTTCGGGTCTCCTTTCACAATCGGGGACTTTCCGAAATGATACGTCCCGGACTCGGAAGTCCATAAAACACTCAACCGACTCCCCCTCTCCTTCAATGACTATGTTTACAGTAGTTTTATAGAACCCCTTTCGTCATTGGCGAGCCCTTTCGTAGACAGCATCTTTCCGCTCCGAGATAGACCCGGATTGGTTCGGCCTACGCGAGATTCAGTTTCTCCTTCCCCCAACTACTTTGAAGGTCTTGTTTAGGTAATCCTTCCATTTCTATGGGACTTCCTCTGGAATAGGCCTGTTGTTGGGCATAAATGGGTCAATATTTGGTTGGATCCGTAGAATACTAGCTCCATTGGACCATCTCTACTGGATCAACTCTTGGCCATGACTACCCAAACCCCTCTTCCAGTGCTTAATTCTTGCACAACTGATGTCTCTTCAATTGGTGACCACAGATATAGCCAACCGCCCTGCCCTTGGGTCGATGACCATTATGATAAAAAAAATATTTTATTTAGCCCAATTGTCTGCTGGATCTTATGAATATATAGGTAGTCAATAATTCAGTCAAATGTGACTTTATTTTCATAATTTGGTCAATCACCCACCCGCAGCCATATTTATTTTGTTCGCCCAACATCTTTGAATATTTAAGGTACCAACAACCATTTCACCCTTAAATTTTTCAGATATTTCCATACTTCAATAGGGATATTACTGAGGTTACATACCTTATTTCATCATCTTCAATACTTGTTTAATTCCTAATTTTAATTATCTTAGTATAATTCATGTTAAATTTAAGGCATTCATTGTGTTATTATGTTTCTACCAAAGTCATCCTTAAAAAGAGTATTAAAATAACATTTTTACATATCTTTAATGTCATCACGTCAAAAATATTTCTTTTATTATCTTTGATACATACGACTTGATTAAGATTATAGTTAGTTAAATACATGAGTATAATACAGTAAAAATGCATTCAAGTATCATTCATTTTTCAAATTAAAAAAATATGGTATGCTATGTATATGGTGTATAATAGGTTCATTTTTCAATAATATAGACATAAAATGTGGGCATATAAATTGTCATCATATACTAAGCTAAAATAAACATGATAAGTTAATCCAAAGAAACCAATCTAAAAAAAATCTGTCCATCACATAGTAATCTCAAAAAAATAGAGTGAACAAAATAATTTGTCTAAACATAACCATCAACAATAATGGATCCAACTTAAAATATAAAAGATGAGTCACATGATATCCAAAAATTAGTAAGAACAGTAAAAGGAAGAGCAAAATCTATGACAATCTCCACATGCTGCTAGTCAAGACCTTCCACATTAAATTCTATCCAGAAGCATGCACTTGTCTCCTGGATAGAGGAAAGAGTAGCCAGGGAACATCCAGCTAAGTTTGATCACAATGACCGTGCATAGGTAGAAGGAGAGTTGGATGGTGTAGAAGCCGAGAAAAATGCTCCAGCTCCACCTACTTCTCAGGCTCAGGCATACCCTTTTTCTGCCCCAACAGTTGTATAGCAGCCACCTCCAGCGTTAGCCCTAGCTTTAGCCCTAGCCGCAGTTACTCAACCAATTCGTAGTTCAAACAAAACGAAAACAAAAGTGACAACACGAAAAATAAGTAGATTTTCGAAGTTAAAAAAATCTTTGGAATGTGACGAGACATCAGAGATGGTTGAAGATGTAAAGAGAAGGAAACTGGAAATCAGGTAACGTTTGATGAGCCCATATGACAGCACACAAGCTACTTCTCACTCTTCAGTTGATGATGACGAGGAGTGCATATCAGCTACGTAGCCATCAACTCCGCGGTCACCTGATTCATGGCAACCAAAGCCATATTTCACGCTGGATGAGTAGACACCGCAGCAATATTATATGGAGCCACCATATCCAGAATTTTATGATCTTCAACAGCTGTGGATTCCTCCACCTGAGCCTACCTGCGTGCCACAATCCGATGCCTATGATTTTGATGACATGACATCGTCATTATTTTATTATGGATATGGCCCCGTAATGAATAGAAGAACAGGCACAACAGAGGAGTTTAGAAAGCAGCAGGAAAAAGATGAAGACCAATATCCATATCATAAATATTGGTGAAGATTGATAACATGTATATTTCTACTTTTATGTTTTTATGTGATACAGTTAAAATTTATTGTATTTTTGCATCTCAACATGTAATTCACATCTTCACATCTTTATTAGCAATTATTCCATGTGGATGCATACTAATCTTATTTTTGAAATTTTTTCTAAACCATTTCCTATTTTTCAAAAAATATTTACTTTTTAAAATTTTTTGTTAAAAAATTCAAAAAAAATCGATTCTAGCCAATTCCAAGATAGATTTCCTTCTCATTTTGACCAATTCCTGGGAGTCGGAAGCGGATCAATCCCCACCGATTCGATTATGGAATCCTTGACATTAATGAAATAAACAAGAACAACAAACAAAAGAAAAAACTATGTAATCTCCATAATGTAGCCAGCCAAGGCCCACAACGTAAATTGATGCAACAAGAACAGCAAAAAAGGGCATGCAATCTCCGCCATACTGCAAGGCCACTTTAGAAGGTAAAACTTGCGACAAGTCACTTCTCATCTGCTAGCAGAGAAAGATGCGACAGTGCTTTTCCTATCCATCAAAATCTTCAAGTGGCTAAGTTGAACCAAAGATCGCCGGATTAGAATCGATACCCGGACTGGATTGGATCGGATCGACCAATCATGGCAGATCCTACAAAAAGAATATTGATCTAGATTTGAGAATTTAAAAAAATCCAATTCTAATTTCAATTCAGATTTTGATCCTGATTGCAATCCAATTCCGGCCAATTTGGCTTGATTCTTTTTATAAAAAAATTAAAAAATGCTAATTCAATCCCTCTAATTCCACCAGGATTTTATTTCAAGTTAACCTTCTGGTAAAAAATCAGATCAACATAGGCTGATCCGATACAAGAATCGGTTGCTCCCAATTTGGCACAACCGATCCTACAATCTGTGAGTTGACTTGTTGTACCTTCTCTTAATATTTTCGAGATCTGTGACCACCGGAGATACTTCTTCTCAATGAAGACTTGGGTCAAGCAAGCACTCACAACAGGAGTTTTCAAATAAAGAGTTAGAATGAAATAGGGTTTGGAATTTGAGAAATTCAAATCCGTCTAAATAAACTATATAAAATGGTAATACTTAAAATGCATATAATATAATTTGAAATATTTAATTGTCTATTAAACTATTCTTTTGCTAATAAGACGAAAACAATGAGTTAAAAAATACATTAGTACACAAATAACATGCATGTTAACTAACTCTGGTTAAGATCATAAAATCTTGTCTCTCACATCCTTACTAATCTATAAATATCACGTTTGCCTTCTTTAGTTCTAAATTTCTCATTTATTTGTTTAAAAGTCTCATTTCTTAGTTGTCTAATAATCTTTTTTGCTTCTCTTTTGGGTAGCTTATATTATTCATAAACTTTGTTTGTATCACACTTGGACAATTTTTTATACCAATCTCTCATATTCCTTATCACCTTTTACACTTCTTTATTCCACTATAAAGATAATAATAATATTGAGAAAAAAAGAACTATGACCACCCAACCAAAAAAATCACTTGCAAAGAACTTGCACATTTGTAGGCAATTCTTTGGTTTCACATACAGCTTCACAATGTTTAAGTGTAGCAGATTCCTTTCTACTTACATTATTGTGAGAACCTTTCATAATCCCTTTGAAGAGAAAAACTTGGCTTCATTCAAAAGGTTCTAAGTGGACTTGTTTTATTATATTGACCTCTCCCTACTAATGGTTGGTGTCAATTACATCAATCATACCTCAACACCCTTGATTGCCATAACAATGAAGATCCATAAACATTTAAAATTACCATTATTCTTGGCAAGAAAAATAGCTCTATTCCATAAATAGGAATAGAGAGAGAGAGAGAGAAGACCAAAGGAGAGGAAAGGAGGCAGCGGAAGGAGTTTAAACAGCAAGATGAAGTAGCCTAATTTAAAAGATTGCACCTAGGTTAAGGGGCTACAAAGGGAGAAAACAAAGCAAAGAGTGGAGCAGACAATATTGATTCTCAATTTTCATGCAATGTACATCCGAGGTCCAAACAAGTAAGAGCTCCCATGTTGTAAGCAATACCAATTCAACTTTGTGTCAAAGAAAACCAGAAAATGAGTTGTTGATATCATTAAGACCTTAGCAAAGATAGACTCGTGTCTAATAACCTATTGCTCATCAGTATCTTGTGTTGTTCCAAGGAACAGCACCCAACAAAATTAAATACCTCCTCTAGAACCCACCAACTAACTCTAAGAAAGTGGATGTATCATTCTAGAGCATACCAGTGCAAGGTGGGAATAGAAATTCTATTGAACGATGAGCTCTTATGACTATAAAGGAAGGTTCCATTAAGATGGAAGCCTTGTTCAATTCAGGTAGAGATTGGTAGTTTTAGTAGAATATTTTATTTTCCTTAATGAATGTGTACTTATTTTGTTTGTTGTCTCTTTATTCATGGTCCAACAATCTGCTGGCATCCCCTTGTCTTATCATATACCTTCAGTGTCACATGATGGAAGTTCACTTGACTTTTCATAGAACTCATCATCATGCATATTCCTTCAAATTATTGGTATTATATGGTGTTCCCATTACTGCTCTCTTTAATCCCTTGTACATTAACTTTGGCTTTCTTCTTTCTTGATATTGAAACACATGATAAAAATGAGCAATAATGAAAGTACAGAATATAGGCATGAAAACGAATTGTCATTTTGCCTCCACAGTTCATGTTAACACATTTTGACCATAAAAGCAGTACAGTGAGCATATCAGAAAAGCTGGCAGAAAATGTAGATAAGCAGACAATAGCAGAATGTCATTGCTAGACGATAGACAAGAGGAGAACATCCTTTATTGGGTCCTGGTTAAGCTCAGTAAACCTCCTCAACTCTTTTATGACGAATATGATATTAGTGAAACCTTTGATTAGACAAGGAATACACGTAGTGTTATTCGTCCGTTGGAAAACTTACCTTCCAAGAGACTTCTGATGCAGAATCAGGCCCAACCCAACGCCATCAGTACCTGCAAAGACAATGGTAATTCTTCTGATAATATAAATATGAAATTATCCTACGTACAAGTATTTGCCACGGCGCACGGCTCTAAATATACTATAGACAGATATAAAGAGATAAAACAGGGCAGATGTACATCGACTTTAACCAGTGCAAGCATTTTGCCATACCAGGCAAGAAAAGTAGCAACGGAGAGTCCTTCAAAGGAGCGCCGCACTCGAGAGGGCAGAACCAGCGCGGTCCACCGCCATCCGGCCTGATCATCTCGCGCGCCCAGTCAAGGTAGTCCTTGACGCTGGCCTTTCCGAAACCATCCTCGTAAAGCACACTGAGGCCAACCTCCTCGATTTCCTTCGAGCCCATAGCCGCTGTAATCTCCGCGCCAGCCGCTTCCAAGTCTCCCTCCCAGACGCCGTCCGTCTGAATCCTAGCATCGCTGACCTGCGCAGCATAAGAGAGATACTTCCTTCTGCCGATTGCCATAGACGTAGCGACCCTACATCTCCGAGCCACTCGTGCGCATTGGAGGGAATGATCCCGCAGGGGATGCGGGAATTCGGTGACAAATAGAAACGACGCCATGGTCGACGCCATGAAGCTCCACGCGCCAGCAGTAGAAGTGAAGGACGGTTGCGTAATCCTTCGGCGGTTAGGTGCCCCCGCCGAGAGATTGATAGTAGCTGCCTCCGCAGCACTGCTTCCGGCAATCCAGCGGGTAGTAATATCGGATGGCGGGCGCCAGCGCGCCTCGTGGCTACACAGTAGCCAAGAAGCAATAAACGAGTTTGTTTGTTCGAGAAGGGTGTTCACTTTTCGGGAGTTGAAAGAACGATAATTTACTTCAATTTTGCAAATCAACAAAATCGAATCAAAACGTCAATCTAAAATAACCTAAAATATATAAAAAATAAATATATTTATTAATATATAATTTTATATATAATTTTATTATCTAAGTTTAAATATTTTAGATATTTTTTAACTTATAAATTAATAATTTATTTATAATATATTCTAAATAATATTTTTTATTCTAATCTAAACTCAACCAAATCATTAACACCTTTAATGGTTGTTGTCTCACCGTCGACTAAGACGGGTCAAATCTTCGACATGCAATGCACTATCTCATAATAATATGAGTTAGTCATCATAATCCACGTACTTGTTCGCAAAGACTGCGTGATGATTTTAATGCACAATGGACACACCTTATTATATGAAAGGAATGTTTACATAAGTGGACTCAAGACTATCAGGCGGTGTCAAATGAACGGGTCTTAATCATAAACTCGTTGGTAGGCCTGCTATGAGGTGGGCATGGGTAACTTTTGCATGCTCATTCGGCTGGTGTCAAGCCCACGAAGAAGCTCAAGCTATTATATGGGCCGGATGAGTTTTGGGCCCGGTTGGCTCGCCCATGGGCACATTTGAATCCGTATAAAACAGATCACATGGGACAACTTTTCCCGATTTCTTCGTCATCGTGATTATTTGGTTCCACGTAAAACTAAGTCAACCGAAAGCATCATCCGTTGACTACCAAAATATGCTGATTTTGGCATTCTTAATTTACGAATGCCATTTTCCGGGCTGCAACCAGCGGCAAGGCAAACACTGTAGCTTCTTGGTTTTCTCAATTGAAAGGAGGATTCAATTTATGATAAGACTTTAAAAAATTTAATGATTTATGAATATAAATTATAATGTTGCCTTTATATATATTAATTTATATAAGTTATAATACTTAAATACGTCTTTGTAAAAAATAAAATTTTTATACATTTTAAATTTATTTTTATCAATGATTGTCTTCACTGTTTGAACGTCTTTAAAATAATATTACTTAAATATTTTTTTAAATTGTATTAAAAAGTATCTATCTCTGGTGTTATGTCTTGTTTCTGTTTTTAAATAAATAATAATATTTTAAAAAATAAAAATTGAAAACAGTATTTTACTCACATTATGTAAAAAATATCGTTAAAAATCATATTATTTAAATAATTTTAAAATTTTTAATTTTTATGAAGATGTATTTATATAAAAATATGATTTTAATATGCAAAATTTATATAATTTAAAATAAACCATATAAATTTTAAGATATTAAACTACCAAACTAGGATTCAAGAATAGAATGTAACAAATCAAATTTCACATACTTAAATATTTATGAAAGAAGAATGTTTTTGTTTTTTTAATTTAGAGTTCGGATGTTCAAAGTTGCTTAAAAAATTTAAGAACTTGTATATTAAAGTATTCAATTTTCTAGAAATAATTTTCAAATGAACCAAATAAGGAATGCGTAAATCCTTTTCCGAGAAAACTTGATCCCATGTAAAAGATTTTCATTAATTTTCGTTTTACCCTTAACCAAATGGACCCTAAATGTAAGCGTTCGGATTGGGGTGCACAAAGAGATACCGGCCATGTCAAATATTAATAAACCAGAGTTAGATAGTGATATTATCTTATTAAAAATAAAAATATATTTATTCATAAGATTAATGGTGAATATATTTATAAAGTATTTGGTACCATCTATTAAAATATAATTGATAATTAATTAATAAATGATTGATGAACATACAAATATATTATTTATAATAATTTAGTATGTTTAAAATAAAATAGTAAAAATAATTAAAACAACAAAATAAAATAGAATACATAGTAAAAACATTTAAAAAAATTAAATATACAAGAGAGTTTCATCGTAAATTATTTTAACAAAAGATAAAAATAAAGTTTTTAAATTAATACACATAGCTAAAAAACGGAACTAATAATATTTTATTATTTTTTTGCTAAAAATATAATTTTGTTGTTTAAAATAACTTAGGAGATATTTGGTTGAATTGTAGAAGAGATTTCATTTACAAAAATGTGTTATTCTAAAACAAAACTAGTTAAAAGTGGTAGTTGGCTTTCATGGTCAATTATGTTTTACAGAAAATCCTTTTTTACAAACATGACCTACACTTAAAATTATTTTCTCACACAACAGGTTGATTTATATCTTGAGCTACTCTAGATATCATTTTCATATATTATTTTACATAAACATATCTAAAAATGTATTTCAACCAATCACCTCAATGAAAGAATCTTCATGATATTTAGATTTAGGCCCGTTAAAACTAGAGTTAAAAAA
This sequence comes from Cryptocoryne crispatula var. balansae, assembly GCA_036172225.1. Classification (NCBI taxonomy): domain Eukaryota; kingdom Viridiplantae; phylum Streptophyta; class Magnoliopsida; order Alismatales; family Araceae; genus Cryptocoryne; species Cryptocoryne crispatula. The sequence continues at coordinate 22,168,383 of CM069927.1, read as the reverse complement.
TTAGAAAGTAAAATGCCATGCACGGTTACATGATATAGAAGTTTTGTTACAAAAAAATATAATTTTATAAAAAAATTTAAAAAATATATTTTATAATAATTATTAATATATTTTTAAATATTTATTTTAAAATAAAATATATGAGAGATTCTTTTTTCTTATGATTGTCTATCATTCATAGTAATACATGATTTTCACTCAATTTATCAGTATTTGTTATATAATTTTTATTTTAAATTAACTAGAATTTTATTTAATATGAATTTTATAATAAAATATAATATTTTTTATTCAAACCCCATAAATTAGTAAAATACATTTTCTACCAACCTCATGAATTAAATAATATATTTTTTACTTGCATATGAAACTTTGATAGTTGACATCACAATATCAAACTTGATTTTGGCTATGGACAGACCTCATGCTTAGGCAGTGACTGCTTGACGGGCATTGGAAATAGTTGGATAGCAATGTTGACAGGCTAATGGTCTCTAACGGGCTGGTGGGTTTTGGAGGGCTTAAAGCCCGTTTATAAAATTTGGCCTACTGAGCTTGTTGCATGGACATGAGCTTGGGTTTCACATAAGTTGGATGAACCAAGCATGGGCTGAGCCAGTTCAAGCCCGGCCCATTGACACACATAGGAACAATGATTCAAAAATAAAACAGATATGGAAAGGGATTAAAGCTCAATATAAAAAGGGATTAAAGCTCAATATCAAACAGATATTGGGTTAGCACTCAATATAGGCACTTGATATTAAATCGGTACCTTCCAAATATATTCCAATTATTCCATATCAGATATGGAAAGGGATTAAAGCTTGACCTTAAGCAAGTTAAGATTTCAGAATGTCTGGCTTGGTAAAGAAGTATAACCCTATCAAGTTGGAATATAAGACTATAAAGTGTTGGCTTGTGGAATATCCTAAGCAAACTTAAGGATATTAATGCCTCCCTTAGGGAGAAGGGTATTTGAGTTGCCCATCTCACCATATTTCTAAAGGAAGAGTCCCTCCTTAAGAAAGATAGTGGGAGTCAGTATAAATGGAAGGTGTTCCAGTCCCACAATCCATGGACACTTTTATTATGGTACTAGCTTAAATTTACACAAGGATAATTCATAAATATTTTCTTGTGTCCAATCAACCTAAGAGATATGTGAGACATATATTTGATGGAAGAAATGAGACATAAGATAAAAGGATAATGATCCTAAGATCTATATTGAAGCAATATGAGATATTGATTCAAAATGGGAAGAAACAATAAAATCCGATATAAACTCTATCTATTCTAATCAAGTTTATAACTTGATAGATCCACCTAAGGATTTAGTATCTATAAGGTATAAATGGATCATTGAAGAATAGATTGAAGTATATTAGAAGGTAGAGACCTTCAAAGTAAGGATAGTTAAAAGGGATATCATTTATGTCAAATAGTTGACTATGATAAGACCTTTTACCTAAGCCATGGAATTACTCCATTCGGATTTTGATTATTACACACTATGACTATAGGATATGTCAAATGGATGTTAAGATAGTGTTTCTCTATGTTATTTTGAGAAACAGGTGTATATGATACAACCTTTGGAATCAAGTTCCAAAACATCCAAATAGTGTGTGCATAAGGTCCATTTATAGACTAAAGTAAACCTTCTCATAGATGGTAGATAAGGTTTAATGAGATTAAATCTTATGACTTCATTGGGAATGAAGATGTGCCTTGTGTATCCATATAAGATAAGTGGGAGTGCTATTATCTTCTTGACATGATATATGTATGACATACTACTCATTAAGAATGAAGTAAGTATGTTATCATAAGTGAGCCTAGTTATCAATCAATCCTCCAAACTTAATATGGGTTTTAAGATCTATGGAGATAGATTTAAATGGTTTCTTGGCCTTACCCAATTCATGTGCGTAAATACCAAGTCAAAGAGTTTGACATGGTAACTCCAAGATAGGTTTCTTACCTATGTAGTGTGGAGTTGATCTCTTTAAAGATATGTCTTTGTAGACTTCTTGAGAGATAAAGAGATCACATTAGTATAGCCCTTATGCTTTTGCAATAGGACCCATCACATTTGTGATGCTACGCACATGACTTCATGCTCTAAGTGTTATGAGCATTCATCAAGTAAATCATTGTGAGAGTCACAGGATAATTTAGAGATGTGTCCTTGAGTACTTGAGAAGCACTATGGATATATCTCTAATGTATGGAGAATAAGATTTGAAGTTTTGTAGTTTTATGAACACAAGCTTCTAATCAGATAAGTCTAATAATAAGACAAGCTAATGGTGGTGCAGTGAGCTGGAAGAGTTCCATGCAAGAAAACACTGCTAATTCTACAACTAATCTAAAGTAGATTGAATAATGATTGTATATTGCTTGAGAAGCTGACTAGATGAAGATGTTCATCTGCTTATGGGATTGTCCCAACCTTCTCTGAAAGTTTATCATTGTTTTAGGAAAACAATGGGGTAGAGCCAAAGTCTCATTATAAGTTTCAAACTTCTATGGCAATACCATAGAATCAGAGAGAATACAGTTGATAGAGATATAATTAAAGATAGAGTATCTTCCATTAATAACATTACAGATCCACTAACTGAAGCAGTTACTCAAAGAGTGTTTGAGCTTCACCTTGAGTTGATAGAGATCAGCCAGATGGGTGATTGGCTTTAGTGCAAGTGGGAGATTGATAGAAATGTATGCCCTACAAGCCAATCATATATGATATGATTTGACATTTCTAGAAATATCTCATTCAATTAAATAGGCAAAACTTCGTTACTAGCTTTTATTATAAGCGTATATCGTAATGAAGTCCTTGATCACATGCAATGATGATTGAATCATGATGAGATCATGATAATGAGATCGATCATCTAGAGGTATGTGATCTAAATGTTCCTAGTCATAGGATCCTTGAGATGAGACATCAAGAATCTGGATAGACTAGTGTGTGTGATGTTTTCTCATATGATGAGAATGACCGATCTCATTGGTCATCAGTGTGGGGACACTGAGATACACACACAGGTGCTCATTAGTGGAATGAGTTCACTGAACTAACCAATTTAGAAAAACCTGATCGGTATCTTACCGAACTGTCTATCATGTTATTCTTACATCTCAATAGCACGGTTGGATCTTTGACCTGAGTCGCCAAAGATGTCTTGCCAGGCGTACTATGTACTTTGACTATTGACTGATGGATCACTTAGTATTGTGGTCCTATATAGTTAATGGATTGGGTATATGGGAAACCTGGTGGAGGCAATTGAGCGGACAATAGGGGATCGTTCACTCTCGGTAGGAGAGAGAGAATGTCCTGTGGATAGTACTCTAAATCCTTGGCCAAGGTTGATAGGATAATTGGAAAAGGAGTTTTCCAGTTGATCTATTCTTGAGTACAAGATTTCATAGAGTTGGAATACTCAGGGGTTGACAGTAAGTGCCGAACCCCTGACCAACCGGGACATTGTATGAACGAGGATTTAAATCCGTGTGGTAATTGATGATGGAAAGGATCAATTGATGATTATTTAACTCCCCAAAGTCATTTGGGATCATAGGACGTGGCTTGTACTCTTTATGATCAGAAAGCCGTAAAAACTGTTACCGGATAACGGTTTTGATTTAATTTAAAGGAATTGTTCTTTTAAATTAATTAAGGCTTCAACCAAATTCACTATTGGGCCTAGTGGGTCACACACAATAGATCTGTTTAATAAGATGAGGGCATGGACGCAATTTTATAGAAGTTTTGGGTTTTTGTGAAAAAATCTATCTTCTATATATAAATGGCTTATGAAGCCAAACCCTAACAAGCCATAGGGCTGGAGCACGTCCCAAGCATCCTCTCTTCCTCATCTCTCCTCTAGAAGGCGATCTCCCATGGCCAAGTTTGGATCTGGAAGGTTTCTAGAGGCCTGAAGGAAGGGAGAACTCGTCTATTTGAAGCAGATCGTGTGGATACCGCTAGAGGCCGGACACTTGAACGGTTTTCAGCAAGGAGGAATGTCCTCTCTTCATCCATGGTGAGGGATTTGAGAAATCCCATGAGGTACTCTCGTTCTACTTCATATTCGGTTCTCGGTTTTACTCGTTCGGCTTCGATCAAGGCAAAGATCATGGTTTTATGGAATCAAAATTTTTCCGCTGTCATGTATTGATTCCTTACACAGTCCCATGTTATAAATAGTATATGATAGGTCCTTTTTATCTAAAATTTCTAACTTGCGCTCCAATCTTCACTCTTTCCATCGCTGCGGTGTTAGATGAGAGGTAATGTGACAACTTTGCCCCCCTTAACAGTAGAAAGGCCTCCAACCCTCCTTTCTCTAGTCTAGATGACTTGACATGAGCAAATTTACCTCCTTTCAGTGCAGTCGTCCGATGGCATGACAAGAAAAAAAATTTAAATTTTCTCTTTAAAAATTCTTATGAGTAGCAGATAGGACACGGAGATCAAAATTTCACACAAAGTCCAGTCAAATGCTCTTTCAACTGATCGACTTTCACACAAAGTCTAGTCAAATGCTGAGCTTAATGCCCCGTTTGGTTAGAGTTTCATTTTTGGTGTTATATCAATATTAATATTAATATTTTCAAATGTTGAAATATTAATATCAAAAGTAATACAAGTTGACACTTGTATTACATAATATGTTTTGTTTGCACTACAAATTTTAAAATTGATACAGTTAACCAAACACCTTTTGAAGATTTCTATCAATATCAATTTTAAAATTGATAGTGATAGTACTTAATAGTGTTACCAAACATGGCATAAGGTGAGATCCAAGTTTTCACATTCTTTGCATTTCCGCTCCTAAATTGATGGCAGTTGACACTAGGACGGGAAAGAACAAGTAAATTGTCTCTTTTGCCCTCATTAGCCTTGAAAGACAATAAATCACCGATCGTTGTTTCCTTCTTAAAACGAATGGGGCCATTGTTTTTAACTTGATGCCCGTCAGATTGTATAAAATATTTAAAAACTTGGATTAACTTTGAAAACACATAGATCAAGAATTGTTGTTTTCGTCGGCCGAGCTTAGCACGGTTGGCACCAGCCTTACGCATGGGGGCGCAAGGTCGGGGCATCGCTTCCTGGCGGCGTCAAAGCCAGGCACCCCACGAGGGGGTGTACTGTGAGGTTCGAATGGGGTTCGAACCTTCGCTGCCCGCGGTGCAGCGGGCATCAGCGACCACTGGGCCATCGCATGACCAAAAAAAAAAAGAATCGTTGTTTTCTTCTCCACGAACGAGCCATTACGTTTAACTTCAAAACTTAATTATTATAATATATTTAAATAAATAGTTGAAATAAATCTACAGAATATTTAATAAATGTAAGAATATTAAATATTAGTTGCTATATTTGATAAAATATATTTTATTTGTGGATATAAATTTTAAAATAAAATCATAATTTATTATTTATTTTATATTTAAATATTTAGGTAAGTCAAATATAATAATTTATTTCTTTGAATATATTGATATTTTACAGTTATATTGATAAGAAATAGCAAATATGGTGTAATGTTTAAATTTTAAATATTTTTACATTCGTATTTTTTGTAAGTAATTATTTTTAAAATATGTTTAATATAAACTAAAAATAGATTTAATTTTTATATATTTAAATCTTCATATAAATAATATTTTTTTATAAACATAATAATGTTTTTAAGTTATAAATCATCATATTTCAACGTTCCAATTTTGATTCTTTAATTAAAATTAATAATTTTTAAAACATGTTATATTAATTTTATTTATTAATAAGTTAGAAAATAATACATAATTATTAAAATTCAATCTAACTATGAATTTAAGTATATATTTTTATTTTACTATAGCTTATACGACATATATTTTTAAATTTTTACTTGTATTTTTAAAATAATAAAATTGAACACAAACAGATCAGTTTGATCATTTTTATGATTTTATATGATATGTTAATAAGTTTCAAAATTTTATCATTTTATTAAAATCGGATCAAAATTTCTATTTTTCTGTTTCAGTTTTATGTAGGCTGCGTTGATTTTCTGAAGGAGATCTGTACAAAAAGGTAAAATAGAGATAATAAAAGGAGTAGTGACGTACGCTTCGCGGGAAGTGATAGAAAGGACCTATAGTATTAAAAAATGTGATGAGTGGATTGGATGTTGAAAGAATTTGATCATCGGACCTATCATCGTATTGATTTTCTTAAATGGACCGATAGTTAATTTTCCCTAAAAGTAATCGACTAATGGTTAGTGCATGAAAAAGTTTCAAAACATTGGACTGTTGATGAAGTGAATTTCCTCAACGGACTAATGGTTAAAGCGATTTTGTTAATTGGAGCGGGATTCAATTTTTTTGCCGGTGGGATCTTCCTAGTAGTGCTCCCATAGGTTCTCTTCTTGCAACCCCTCACGATTCATTTAAACATTGTTTTTCTTTTGCTTATCGCCGTTGTCTGATAGAATACTGGATAGCTGGCTGTTGTCCTCCAAAGCATGGGATTCCCTCAATTTCCAGGGCTTAAATCCTCGTGACGAAGTTGTTAGTCTTTTCTTTCATGCACTGGTTTTCTCCCTATCTCGTATTCATCGTTCGCCATGGTTGCCGTTCTCGTGTAACGTACCGATTTATCGCAAAAGCATCAGGGATCGATGCTTGTGTTCACACGGTTGGGGCGTCGAATGGTTGACATGGATTACTGGTTGGCACCAACATATGAACACCTTCAGCCTGTAAAGCAACTTGTGATTCGGAGCTTCTTAACCTCTGTCATTCTGTGTATTAAACACCACCACCATCTTCCGGATTGCACTTCCGAATGGCAAAAACAATCAAAACTAGCAAAATATCCATGATGTAAGGATCTGAATCCAGCTTATGTCGAGGCATCTGTCGAGATGGACTGGCGAGGTCAGCGAGATGTCCGCGGTCGGCCAAGCCGGTGAGGAAGATGGAGGCTCTCCGTATGGGTGAGAGAATAGCCTGGTGGATAAGCATTTGATCGGTGAGCACACATAGTCCCACAGCCAGCATGATCAGAACTAAGAAGAGGCATGCATGCTCCCACCTGCAGCTCTTGGGCAGTGCTTTTTTCGTGGACACAGCCTGCATACCACCATCCTCTCTCTTTTTTTTGGAATAACGGCTAATGGAATTCAAACTGAAATGTCCATGCAAACCTGATCCCTAACAGCAGAGGGAAGATCAGAAGGGATACTAGATGGGGAAGGGAAATTCAAGGCGCACTTAGCTAGAAGGTGAGCAACCTAGTTACAACTCCTAAGGATAAAGAGAATCTGCATATCATAAGCCTTGGAAAGCAATTTGCACTGGAGAATAGCTTGCTGTGCGCGCTATAAAGCCGGTGTTGGGCCGCAATAGCATCAACTACCACTTTAACATCACTTTCGATGATGGCTTTGGTACAAGCTTGGTCTGCCCAATGGTAAGCATTGAGGATAGATAGAGCTTCAAGAATCTGGGGATCAACTAAATGTTCCAGGAAGACCTTCCAATCCAGTAGAAAACCCTTATCGTCTCTCACAATCAGACTAACAGAGTCCATCTCATTTGATGTACCACAGTCCACGTTAATCTTTATCATTTCCTTAGGAGGGGGATACCAGGAGAGGGGAAATTTAACCTTAGGTATTCTGCACTGGTTCAAATAGAAATCAGCCTCCTGATTTGCACGCCTGATGATGTCTAACGGTTGCCAGCAGTGGTTCCTGAAGATGTAATCACACCTTGCCTTCCAGATATTCCAGAGTATGCTTATGGCCAGAGTGCCCATATTTTGGAGACCCGACAGATCCTGTTTGATCCATTCCAACCATGAGTGAATGACATTGTAGAGATACTTGTTAGCCCATTTATCCAGCCCTCCAAGAGGAGAGGCAAGCCAGATGGCTCTGCTTCTAGGATAGTCCAATAAAATATGCTGAGTGGATCCCTGATCAACGAGGCAAGTGTGACAAGTATTTGTAATATGTGGACAGCGCCTGGCCAAGGCTTGATTCGTGGGTAGATTGTTTGTCAAACATTTCCATAAGAAAAACACAACCTTTTGGGGGCAGACCCGTGCAATCTTGGGATGCCAAATGAGCTTCCAGATAGATGTATCAGAGGGCCCAGGAGGTCTAGCTTGGTCCGCCAAAAATCTAAAAGCGGCCTTTGTAGTAAGAGTGCCATCCTAGGTGAATGGCCAGACAAGGGTGTCCTCAACACAACTATTGAAGATAGGCGTCTTAAGAATCCTCATGACCGAGTTGTGATCAAAAGAAGCTTGAAGAATTCTAAGGTCCCAGTTGCCTTCAGTTATGAGTTCATCTACCATGATTGGTCTATGAAGGGCAGTGGGTTTTAAATTTGGTGGACCCTTTTTGTCCAAAATCCACCGGTGATTCCATATGTGAATCTTATGGCCATCTTTGATCTTCCATAGGCTCCCCTTGAGAAGGTCCTCCCTGGTTGACAGCATGTTCCTACAGACAAGGGATGCAGAAGAACCCGGCTTGACCTCCCAAAAGCTTTTTCGGTAGAGATATTTTGCCTGGAGAATATTTACCCACATCATGTGCTTGTTATGAATAAAATCCCAAAGCAGCTTCATGATTCTGGCTTGATTCATATGTTTGAAATATCTAATTCCCAAACCGCCACTAAGTTTCGGCTGCTTGATGGTATTCAAAGAGGACAGGTGAATCTTCTTCTTGTCTTGAGAGCTATGGCCCCACTAGAAGGCATTCTGCATAGATTCCAGCTTCTTGATCACCTGTGCAGGGAGTTTGTGGATTGACATGAGGTGTAGAGGCATCTGGCTGAGCGTAGATTTGATCATGACCATTCTTCCTCCGGTGGAAAGAAGGTTTGATTACCAAGAAGCCAACTTAGAGGTACAAGTAGCCATAAGAGACAAAGAGAGAACGGTTTGTGGAGGTTGGGATGAGCCTAGGGTGACTTTAGGATGAGGATAAGAGTGCTGGAGGATGGGGATGCCCCTCTTAGGTCGTTCATATGAGTCTCCTTTTATAGGGGATGAGAACTAGGTCAAAAAATAGCAAGTTTTGATACATCCGACCATAGGTTGGATTTCCTCCATTTAATGTTGCTAATTTTCATCCTAAGGCATCTAGAAACTTACCCAAATGATTGAGAGGGATTGGAAACCATGGATAACCTTCCCCATGTTCAAAATATGTCTCCACTTCAAGAGGAAACAAATCTGATATAAAAATAGCAAGTTTTGATGTATAAGACAACAAGTTGGATTGCATATTTGATGTTGCTAATTTCGACCATGAAGCTTCCAAATACTATACCAAGTAATATGGAGGAGGAAAAAGGAAGGTAGGGTCATGAATTAGTCAGATATGTGCCCAATGGGCTGGGCTTGCATGCAATTGGGCTTGATCGGTGCTGCGTGCAGATAGAACATCACATCTAAATTCTAAAAGGTGCTGCGGACAAATGGTTGATCGGAATTGAATGCCGTTTGTTGTATTGAAAAGAGGACTCATAGTGGAAGATTATTGATGTTGAACACTTCTTCATTGTACGTCCACATAATCCTGTGAAAAAATTTCAAGTAGAGGATATGCTGGGAAAAGCATAATCTGGCACACCACCAAGAGTCTCTTGTTTGGCAAACATGGATTTGATTAGAGATCAAAAACTCTTCCTTATATTTCTAGTGAACTCCTCGGCTCTTCCAAAAGAATGATTCAACTTGATTTTGATGGTCTAAAAGAGATGTTGCCAATGGAATAAGAGTTTAAGCCCCAAATAAGGCCAAATTGGCGTGTCTACACCATGTCAATGATTTCCTGAGCAAATCATCTCGATGGAAAAATGATAGAAAGACCCTTGCTTTTATTTTTAGGAGATATTTAGAGGGTGCAGTCCTAGATTGGTTTTTTTCATTGAATGAAACAGAAATATGGGATTTTGAAACTATCAAGGCCAAATTCTTGCACCGATATGGGCCAGGCTATTCCATAATTGGGAAAGCAAAAGGAGACGTGGAATTAATGCAATATCATGATGAATTGAGCCCCATGCCCAAGAAGAGCATTGATGCTATGCATAAACCAAGGAGCCCTCTCCAACCCCTTCCATATCATCATCTTCAACCGACTCCTCGATGCCAGTTGATTAGGCCACCTGTGCCCCAACCTTAGCCGGTCATACATGATCAAGCTCCTCTTGTCCATTGTGCAAATACCTCATTACCTAAACTAGCTCTCCAGGCTTTGACCTCACCAACATTTCCAAAGGCCCCTCAGCCAATCATCCAACCCTTGGCTTCTCAGCCTATTCCACCAACAACCCCTCAGCCAACCATTCAAGCCTTGGCCCCTCAACCAATTTTGCCAACAGCTTCTCAGCCTGAACCGACTTCTATGCCGACACCATTTGAACAACCCTTGGCTATTCAATCAACCCCTCAAAATAGGGTTCACCCTAAGTCGGTTAAAGTCCTTGTTTCTTATATTGCTCCTGCCTTGGCAGAGGAACCAGCCACTCCTATCATTCATGCTCCTGCCCTGGCAGAGGAACCAATTAATCTAATCATTCCTGCTCCTACTATGGTAGATGATTTAGTCACTTCAACTCTTCATGCTCTTGCCTTGGTAGAGGAATCAATCACTCCAACCATTTGTGCTCTTGCCCCGGTAGAGAAATCAGTTTCTACCCCTCAGCATATCGTTGCTATTTCTCAAAATCCAAGTCAACCAGTGGGGAGGTTGAACCAAACCCTTCAATACTTTCGGAATCCCCTAGACTAGGATTGCCCCCTTTTATAGAACAACCTAAGGAGAAGCCTACTGTATGGAGCTTAGATAAGGGGATCAGAAATTTAGTTGATTGTCAAGGACTAGGCAAGGATTCTCCAGGTATAGATCAAATGTTGCCATTATTAGAATTGATCCCTGAAGTTGGGGAAATAGAATTGACCCCTGAACGAAAAAATAAGGGGATAGAATTGGTCAGTGAAATGGGGAATGAATCGATAAGCCTCCAAAAGAGCATAGACAAAGGGATACTGAGACCTCCTCCAGATAGGCAGGCAAATCCCTTAACATCAATCTTAGGGCCACATCCCTCACCCCATTCTTCTCCTAAGCAACAATCTAGCCCATGGGTCCACGATCAATCAATCTTAGGGCCACGACCCTTTCTTTATTCTCCTCCAAATCAATGATCGGGCCCATGGGCCCACCATTCCTCAATCTTAGGGCCACTGCCCTTTCTTTATCCTTTTTACAACCATCAATCAGGCCCATGAGCCCAAAATCTGTCAATCTTAGGGCCATGGCCCACACCCCATCCCACTCAATTGGGCCCTTATGCCCCATTTTCGGGCACTTATGCCCCTTTTCATCAATCAGGCTCTTATGCCCCTTTTCATCAACTGGGCTCTTGCACCCCTTTCCTTCAATCGGGCCCGTGTGCCCCTTTTCATCAACCGGGCCTGTGTGCCCCCTTTATTCAACCGGGCCCATGTACCCCTCTTCATCAACTGGGCTCTTATGCCCATTTTCTTCAACCGGGCCCACGTGCCCCTTTCAATCAATCGGGCTTGCATGCCCCTTTCCTTCAACTAGGCCCATACGCCCCTTTTCCCCAACTAGGCCTACGTGCCCCTTTCCTTCCATCAGGCCCACGTGCCCATAATTCTCTCCATTCGGGCTCATGTGCCCTTAATTTTTCTAAATCGGGCCCACGTGCCCACAATTCACCTCAATCGGGCCCACGTGCCCATAATTCACCTCAACTCGGGCACACAAGCCCACACTCCTTCAACTTCAGGCCCGCGTGCCCCTATTCATTCACAATCGGGCCCACGTGCCTAGAATTCCTCGAAATCGGGCTTTTGTGCCCCCACTTCTTCAACTTTGGGCTTGCGCACTCATACTCTTCAATGGCGCCCGCGAGCCCATCATCAATCTTTAAGATCACAATCATGCTCCCAACCATCTAAATCGGGTCCATGTGCCTACTCTTTTCATTGGGTCCCTCGGGCTCAACCACCAATCGGGCTCTCGAGCTTATCACCTTTAGTCGGGCCCTCATGCCCATCAACATCAACTAGGCACTCTGGCCCGCATCAACGTGCCCCCTGATTCCAACCCTTCCCGGGCTTTCAAGCCCACTATCAACTCTTGGGCCCAAGAGCCCACTTTAGCACGTTTTTGTTTTCAAGCATGTTTCTTTCCTTTTTGAATTCCTTTTCTTTTTTCAAGTTTTACTTTCAATAAAAATCAAGGGTAGAAAAATTTCCTGGGTGATACCACAATCTTTGCCTTTTACATCATTAATTTTGACTCCGCCATGCTAAATCAGATCCTCCACATCTTTCACTTCATCATATGACTCTGAATCTTCAATCCAATGCGATATGGAGCATATCAAAGTGGAAGCAGTTGGGCAAGGCAAGCACAAACAAAGTCATCATCAGCAATGAACTTCTTCTTCTCTCAGGTATTACATTGCATTCATCATCATTATGTCATCTGCAAGGCAATATTTTTTGAAATGATTTTGAACTTCACAATTTTAATGGAGAGAAATTCATGATTACGATATTTGTAGCTACCTTGTTTTTATTAAACAAATTCTTTACATTGCAAGGCGTGAAAACAATTGATTCACCTCTGGAATGTAATCTACCTCAAAAATGGAGAGAACTACCAGTATGACTTGAGTCCACATGTCCTAGGATGTTCTCTAGGATTCGAGGGTAGATACCATACTACACACACAACACGTCCCTATCTCAGAATCTAGATGACCTGACACCCGAGAGAAGCTAGGCAAGGTTTAGAGATGGAAGGAAAACCCTCACTCTATTCTCTTCTGTTCGGTCCAAGATAGGTGAAGGGGACTAGAGGGGGAGAGCAGCGAAAGCATCCACCGCCTTAGTAGAAAACCGTCTCGAAAGGTCCAACTTCTCAAAGAAAAAGGGTGCCAAAAGATGGGCAATGAACCCCACAGGTTTAAACAAATATGGGCCTGTCTTAATGAGTACCCAAAATGTAGAAAATGAAAAAGGTGTCAAAAGATGGGCAATGACCCCACAAGTCAAAGACCTGTCCGAATGTATGCCACAAAAATATGTTTGTCAATAAAGAAGAAAAGACCCGAAGAGGCCGAACCCCAACGGGCAATTAGGTGTAAGTAGAGAAATCCCTCTTGACATCTCCAAAGCCTATCAAGGATTTCCTATTAATTCTTCATTCTTAACCCCCACAGGGTGTGGGTGGACCAACCAAATAAAAGCTAAACTCTGGCCGATTAAAGGTTGAAGGTCAAAAGATTCTGGGTAAGGAACCCTATTTTGCACATGGTGTGTACCAACGAACCTAGAAAAATAACCAAGTGATAAAAACTTTTGTCAATACTGATTTTTCTCTCCCTCCCAAAAGTGAATACTTTCAAAAATTACAAAAAATGAATATTTTCAAAAACTCCAAAAAAAGTTGAATATCATCAAAAACTCAAAAAATTTAAATATTTTTAAAAAACTCAAAAAAAGAATATTTTTTAAAAATCTTAAAAAAGTTTAATCTTTTCAATTCAAATTCCAACAAAAAATTCCAAAAACTTCAAAATTTTCATCATCACGCTTAGTTTTAATTTTTGTCATCACATTTATATTTACTTTAAGTCTCTCATGTTTCAAATTTTTGTCATTGCATATTTTATGTTTCATTTTTACACTCTTAAGAAGGCTATCACCCCTTGATAAAGGTCAAGGCAGACTGTAACGTGCAAGAGAGATAAGCCATATTGGCATTTTAATCTTATTTTTTTAAGTGTTTCAGGCACGAAGAACAAACAAGGAGAACTGTACAACAAGGCGATGCTCACCACTTCCCTCCCCCGAGGATTCTTAAAAGGAGGTGTCACCATAACCTTGGCCTCAACTTCACCGAGGAACCTTTTGCGAAAATTCAACAAGGCAATGTTTTCCACTTCCCTCCCCTAAGGATTCTTCGGAGGAGGTGTCATCATCACCTTGGCCTCTACTTTGTTGAGGAATTTTTGCTTTGTGTTGTAAGCACCCGAAACGGGAGATCCGTAGATCTCCCTTTTTCGACCTCTACGCTTGCTTTGGAGACTTGGTGGATGAGATGTTAATGGTTTGTGGTCGCAGGAGACAAAGGCTCCAAAATATAATAGAAAGAAATAAAAATGAAGAATAAAAATGACCATCGTACTTTTGGAAGTGGGGAGATTGTTGGATTCCGACTTCTCCTTTCTCAGCCGACCGAAAGAAGAGAGCTTAGTGAGTCCTTCGTCTTTGATCCGGTTGAAGCTCCGCCTCGGCCGAATTTATCTACAAATGTCCATATGAAAACATAGAAACAAGTGACAAGATCATTAGTTCTAGTGAAAGTGTAGAATCATGCTCAAACTCGAACTTAAACATTCAAAAGGGAAGGAACTAACCGGATTGGGACTAAATCCCAACCCCTATTTTTGATAGGTTTTTAAAGAGGTATGAAGATGCAAAACTGTGGCTTAATGCATGGTAAATGACATGTTAATGAAAGTTAAAATGAAAGAGGGGAGTAAAGGATCAACCGGAAAGGTAAACAAACTCAAAAAAATACAAAACGGGGTCTGTCCCTGCTATTGCCCCATATATGGGGCACTAGCTGTAGGTGTCCCCTTGATGGGGCACGTTGACCAAAGTCAAAGCGCCCTATTTATGGGGCACCAGGGATTGGTTTCAGCAAATTTCTTCCCTTCTTCGCGGCGTCGCCCCGGAGTGTAGGAAGAACTCCAAGATGAAATGAGAGCTCCTCCTTATAGATAATATGTAAATGATGCAAATGGTAATGTGTTTTATCATTGGATGTAAGAGGAATGGTGGGTAGAGGCTTTCAAAGTGGATATTTCTGGGTGGTTGAAACTGCAGGTTTTTGGGGTTTTTGGGAGAGAGTTTTGAGGTGATTTGAAGGCTTAGGGAGTGTGCTGAGGGCTTGGATTCGTGGTATTGGATGAGTTGGGTGGTTGGACGGAGCTGGAATCTTCTAAACCTCCATATGGGGGTCTTTCTATAGCTTAAAAGGTGGTAACTTCATTCTGCTAGAATATCCCTTCAAGAAGCAACTATGGTTTTTTTGGGTTTTGGGAGAGGGTTTTGGGATGGTTTGAGAGCTTGGAGAGGGGTTGTAAGGCCTTGGGAGTATTGTGGTGGATGAGAGGGTTTGGGGGACGCCCTTGGTGTGTCCTAAACCCTTCAAATAGGGGTCCTTTTAAAGGCAAGAAGAGGGCAACTTTATCTGCAGAACTGTCCCATCAATCTGTCTAGTCAGTCAGACCAGGTGCAGGTGCAACACCAGTGGGGCGCCTGGCGCCCTATTTATAGGGTGCCTGGTGCCCTATAAATAGGGCGCCCAGTGCCCTATAAATAGGGCGCCTAGTGCCCTGTTTACAAGGCCCTTTGACTTGGTCAAAGTGCCCCATTAAGGGGGCACTAAGCCCAGTTTGGTCGAAACGCGTAGGGAAGTTCCGATTTTTCGAAAAACTTGGTTTCCTTGAAAGAATACTCAAATATACTTCATGAAAATAAGAATTTAAGCTCTCCAACTACACCAAAATTATGTGTCTACAGCTTGCCTCACCTTGGCGTCAACTTTGTAGGGGAGTGACATGAATGAAGCGTAGGCGAATGTAGCGAAGCGTAATGAGGCGTAGCGGAATGAAGTGGTAATGGACTGAAAATGTGACGCCAAGGTGTAGATTTAGACACGCCCTCATTGACCTAGTTTGAGTGGAATAAAACATTGCCGAACTCTGAGATTACCCTTTGTCTTATCGAAACCTTCCCTTTGGTTGATTGGCTAAAGAGAAGAACAGTACTAAAAGTAAATAGCTAAAATATTATGTGGGGGAGAATTGTTACTGGCCAGGACCCGAACTGCATGGTGTGCTGGACTTGGTAGAGATGCATTGAAAAGTAAACTACAAAAAGTAAAGAGTAGACAGCCAATCAATGAAGGTTGGGTTTTTCAAATTCATATTGTTTTACTCAACAATACCGGTTCAGTTCGACATGGAATAACTTCTTGTTTTGATGAAATCATTTTTAAAACATGGTGGAAACCAATTCTGCGAAAAATCAAGACCTCCTGTAGGGGCTATAGAAGACCATCTTTAAAAGGGTTCACGATGTGACTGAAAGGAGGTTATGGCAGGATTAAGAAGCAGGAAATGGTTGTGGTGGGATGATGCATGATGATGTATGAAATGATGCATGTTGGGAAAAATAAATACAAACAAGTATAAGAAAATAGTTGAAGATATAGGTTGAACATAACGGGTCAGGACATCCACAAAGAAACCGTCGTCCCCGCATATTCAACTTTGGCCTATCCGCAAGCCTAGGGAATGACTGAGCCCTCACTGATTTTGTTGAAGGGGTTCTTAGGCTCAACCCCTCTAGACTTGAGGTCTTTAACATTTTAAATATTATTTATTTTGATAGATGCAATACTAAATGCAAGTCCTAATAGGGGTCGGGGTAGTCCACTTTTGTTTTTTAATTTTTGATTTTTGTTGTTGTTTTTGCTTCCTCTAAGTGTCTGGGGATATGAAGCTGGCATGCCTTCTCCTTTTCCTGCATCCACTTGAGAGAAGATATTAGAACTTTATTTTGGCTTAGTCCCTTGCCTTGATCTTTTGTTAAGGGACATAGGCCTTATCAAGGTAAAGATAACAGAAAAACATAAGTATGCATAAAAGGAAATATGCAAGACTGAAATAAAACATGAATGCAAAGGCAACTAATCAGTCTAGAAAGCAAATTTTTAATTGTTTTGAAATTTTTGATTTGTTTGGGTTTTGATGGTTTTATAATGTTTTTGATGTTTTGGAACTTTTTTGATTTTTTTGATGTTTTGCATATTTAATTTTTAAGATTTTTGATTTTATGAATTTTTTAGTGTTTTTTTTGAAGTATTTGATTTTTTTTGTTTGGTGTGAAAAAAACGACCATCTCATCCTTTGCCTTGCTTGCCATAGGTGCCCCTCATCGTTACCCAAGGGTTAAGAGTAGGCATCACGTGTAAGAAAGTACCTAGTCTGAAATCTTCTGACCTTCCGCCTTCGATAGGCTATGGCTCTTCTTGGATCTAGTCGGTCAACCTTACCGCAAGGTTAAAGAGGGAAGAGGATTGATGGTAAGTCCTTAATAGAATTCAGGGGTGTCGAATTCGTTTCTCTACTAGTGTCTGCATTGCCCATTTGGGATTTGACATCCTCGGGTCCTTTCTAGCCCTTTTTCTTTGATGGCCCACATTCAGACAGGTCTTTTTTCTTTTGCGTGATTTTGACCTGAGGGGTTCATTGCCCATCTTTTTGAGCCTTTTTCTTTTTTGGGCTTTTGTTGGTACACATTCAGACAGGTCTATTCTTTTGCTGACCTGAGGGGTCATTGTTCATCTTTTGGCACCTTTTCTTTTAAGAAGTCAAACCTTCAGAGGCATCCTCCTACTAAGGCAATGGGCACTTTCGATACTCTTTATTCTAACCCCTTTCATTCCTTCTGGACCGAAATAAGAAGAGAATAGGGCAGGGTTGACCTTCTTTTGCCAAGTGTTACCTAGCTTTTTCTCTGACTTCCAATCATCGGATTCTAAAACCTAGGTGTGTAGTGTGTGTAATATGATGCCTATCCTTATTTCCCTAAGTGACAAGTTGGGGCACCGAACAAGCAAGCGTTAGATGTTATCATCATTCTTCACGCCTTTGGATTTTATAGATTTTTTGTGATTTTTGCTTTTCTTTTAAAATAAATATTTTTTAAGGTATACACCATTCCAGGGATGAGCTAGTTCTTCTTCTTCTTCTGCATTAGTTAGCTTGTATGAATTACCAGGGTAAACAGCTGAGATTACATACGGACCCTCCCAATTAGGTTGAAGTTAGGAGCGGGAACCGCTCGGCTTAATGAATATTCTTTTGAGCACAACCTCACTGATTTCAAATTTTCTCTCTACCACCCTCTTTTGATAAAATCTTTTAAGTCTATTCTGATAAGATCTAGCATGTTCGGCAACGGCCAGCCTCTTTTCATCCAAGAGTTCGAGTTGTGCGAGAAGGGAATCTCGGCGTTCATCCATCAGGATGTCTCAATCGATCTGGACTCGAAGGGAAGGAATGAGCACTTCATAGGGTACAACCGCCTCCATCCCAAAAGCCAAGGCATAGGGAGTTTGACCCGTTGGGGTTCGAATAGAAGTGCGGTAGGCCCATAGAGCATCAACTAACTTATCCGGCCAGTCCGCGAACTTGCTAGACTTACAAGTTTTCTTAATGATTTTTATCAGAGTTTTATTTGTGGCTTCTGCTTGACCATTGCCTTGAGGATAATATGGAGATGAATGATGCAATTTGATGCAATACCTGTTGCAAAGGTCGCGCAGCTCCTGAGAGATGAATTGTGGTCCTTTGTAGGTGATGATGTCAACTGGGATCCCGAACCTGGCAATGATGTTGCGTTTGATGAAGGTGCAGACTGTTGATGCCTTAATTTCCACGTATGCTTCTGCTTCTGCCCACCTGGTGAAGTACTCCGTTGCCGTTAGGATGAAGGATTTGGTTTTGTTTGTGGAGTTTGGGTCACCAAGGGGTCCGATAACATCAAAAACCCACATAGCGAAAGGCCATGGGGCATGAATTGGGTGAAGGGAAGATGCGGGAGAGTGGATCTTGTCGGTGTGAAGCTGACATTGATGACAGTGCCAGACAAAGATCGAGCAATCTTCTTCCAGAGTAGGCCAATAATACCCTTGCCTGATGATCTTCTTGGCAAGGGCTTGAGCATTTACATGGCCTCCACATACTCCGGAGTGTGCTTCTTTAAGCACCAATTCAGCCTCTTCTTCATCTATGCATCTTAATAGCACGCTGGCCAAGCTCCTTTTGTAAAGCACTCCACCTAAGATGGTGTATCTCTAGGAGACTCTTCTTATGGCTTTTTTCTCTTAAACAGTTGATCCTGGTGGATATGTCTGATCCTGACAGTAATTCGCAATCTCATAATACCATGGTTTCTCACCTTCTTCTAATTCCTCCAACTCGATCAAAGATACTTCTTCTTTTTACTCAATGTACTCTTTCCTTTCAAGCACTTCTTTAACTTTCAAGAATTGTGCATCTTCTACTGCCAGAATGGTACGCCGGCGTACATAGATTGTCCTAACTTGTCTGCCTAGTGGGACAGATAGTGAAGATGCCAGAGAAGCGAGAGCATCGGCAAGAATATTTTGAGCACGAGTAACATGAATGAATTCGAGTTTAGAGAATAGCTTGATGTAGCAGGTGGTAAGTTCTTAGTATAATCTGAGCCTGGGATAAGATGTGCGGTATTTGACAAGCACTTGGCGGAGAATCAACTGACTATCACCGATCACCCATAGTTCAGTGGCACCATAGAAGTGAGCGGCCTTCAGTCTGGCCAGTAAGGCTTCATACTCAGCTATATTGTTTTTGCTGAAAAATGGAGCTGAAAAGCCTGTGGAATGGTGACACCTTCGGGTGATAGAAGAACAATCCCTATCCCTCTACCCTGGGAGTTTAATGCCCTATCAAAATATAAAGTCCATAGATTGGAAGATTGAATGGATATCAATCCTTCATCGGGGAATTCTGATTAGATAGGGTCAAAGATTGGGATAGGATGATGGGCAAGGTGTTCAGCAATTGCATAGCCCTTGATTGCCTTTTATTGGATGTAGGTGATGTCAAATTGAGAGAGAAAGCTCTGCCAGCGTGCCAACCAGTCAGCCAGGACAGATTTTTCTAGGATAAACTTAATGGAATTCATACGAGCAATGAGATTAACCTCGTGAGATAGAAAGTAGTGTTTAAGCTTCTGGACCACCCAAACCAGGGCAGCACATGTTTTTTCCATGGTTGTATACTTCTGCGCACAAGGATCAAATATTTTGAACAAATAGTACGCTGCTCGCTCTCTCCCCTCGTCATCTAACTGTGCCAATACTACTCCAAGAGATCCTTCCAAAACCGAGATGTATAAGATTAAGGGTTTGCCAAGAACTGGAGGTTTGAGCACAGGTGGGCTTGACAAGTACTTCTTTAAACCATCGAATGCCTCCTGGCATCTTGAATCCCATCTGAACTCGGCATTTGCCTTGGTTAACTCATAGAAAGATTTGCACCTTTGGGAGTGTTGTGAGATAAACCGGCGAACAAATTGTAGCCTACCAATCAACCCTCTTAGCTCTTTTAAGTTCTTTGGTGGAGGCCTATCGATGATGGCCTTGGCCTTGTTGGGATCGATTTCAATGCCTCTTTTATTGACGATAAACCCAAGTAATTTTCCGGATGATACTCCAAACACACACTTCTTGGGGTTCATTTTAAGCTTATATTCCCTGGTTCGTTGCAAAACCCTTTTTAAAACCTCAGCATGCTCATCTCGAGTCCGAGACTTGACTACCAAATCATCCACATACACCCACAAATTTATGCATCATATCATGAAATATCGCCACCATGGCCCTTTGATAAGTTGCCTCGGCATTCTTTAATCCGAAGGGCATGACGATGTAGCAATAAGTTCCCAAATGTGTAGTGAATGAGGTCGTCTCTTGATCCTCTTCTGCTAACCAGATTTGATTATACCCTGAATATCCATCCATGAATGATAGGGTTTCATATCCAGCTGTGTTATCAACAAGAACATCGATATGAGGAAGGGGGAAATCATCTTTCGGACACGCTCGGTTTAAGTCCCTGAAGTCAATGCAAATTCGAACATTTCCATCCTTTTTCATGACCGTGACTATATTTGCCACCCATTGTGAATAGAGGACAACTCTAATGAATTTTGCTCGGTGTAACTTATCGAGCTCTTCCTTCATCTTTAATGCTATGTCTGGGTGGAATCTCCTTAGCTTTTGCTTGACCGGGGTAGCTTCGGGTTTTAAAGTTAATCGATGCTCTACCAATGATCTGTCTAACCTCGGCATATCTTCATATGTACAAGCGAACGTGTCCTTGTATTCTTGTAGTACCCCCATTAGATTATGTTCCTCTAAAGGGGTGAGGTTGGCACTGATGAAGATATTCTTAGGATCTTCCAGTGTTCCAAGATTAAGTTCCTTAGTCAGTTCATCCACCGTGGCTGATGGTTCTTCAAATCTCTTCAATCTGGATGCATAAGCATCAGCCAAATCCTCTTCTTCATCCTCTGTATCAGGATCCTTTTCCGATACAATCTCGTAAACCCCTAAAGTTGAATCGATGTTGTCCTTCTCCTCATATCGAATTTCATCTAGCTGGATTGCATTTCCTAGATACTCCAGTAGCTTGGCACATTTTAAGCTTTTATGAGCTAACTGATGTAGGTATCTTTCTAGAACTCTCTTACCTCCGATTTTTGTTTTGTTTTTATTGGAAACTAAACCTAAAGAAGAAGAAGAAGGTAAATAAGGGGAGGAGGTTGAGGGAGTGGAATTTATTGGGGAGGATAGAGGGCAAAGAAGGTCAATCAAGGATCTAGTGGCTCCTTGGGTCGAATGCCCTTCCGAGGTAAGTTGAGATGTTTCCTCGATCGAAATTTGAGTTTCGAGGAGGACGTTTTTTTTTTGGAGTGCTAAACATAAAGACAGAATGGGCTTCAGGTGCTGGATTTGGGTTGAGATCAACTACGGGAGCCAAAGTAGGCGGAGATATTGATAAAGAGTGGAAGACTTCGAGCAATGTTTGATAAAGGGGGCTTTCGGGCCCAATGTTGACAGAAAGAGGTGATGGGCCAGTAGGTCGGATGATCATAGAAGAAGGTGGGTTTATGGATCCAATAAGAGGAGGATGCGGGCTCAAGGACTCGGGTTTAGGAGATGGGCTCGAGGGCCCGAGAATTGGAGAAAATGGGCGCATAGGCCCGGATTCAATGGAGGGGCTCGGTGGCCCAAGAGCAACAAGTGGGTACGTGGACCCATAAGTTGGGCTTGAGGGCCTAGAAATAGGGATCGGGCCAAGAAGCCCGGGGAGAGCATCACAGTGAGTTGGGGTGTCGGCCCCAAAAGATGACATAATGAGGGAAGGCCCTCGTGGAGTTGGCTGGACTTTTTCTCGAGTCGGTTTGGCAATATGACCCTCGGGTGGGTCAACAGGTGGTTCAGCCTGGAATGGTTCATTGCTTGACCCTTCTTCATCGGTGGAAAATAAAAGAGATATTTCAGGATACAAGTCATCTTTAGGGTCGTTGGTTCTTCTTCTCTTCTCTTGCTCCATCTCTTGTTCTTCCTTATTCTCAGCCAATTGAATGGTTTCTTTCTTGGTGAAAAACTTTTGTAAGCATCCAAAAAAGTATCTGCTTTTGAGATTCTGACCATTCGCAGTTGTTCCGTCATACCCAACCCCGCTTTTTAGTTGTAACCTCATTAGATTGATTGGCTCAGCTATGCCTTGCAGTTTCTTGCCTAGTCCTTGGCCTTCTCGGTATCCTAAACTCTTCATTATGTGCCAACCAATAGTTTCATTTTTATCTCTTTTCCTTCTCCACACTTGCCTGGGCTGCCTACTTATTTCTGGAAGATCCAAGATTGTCAAAATCGGCTTGTTTGGCAACCCGAGGGGTGGTGGTGGAGAAGATGGATGATTTAGGGGCATGCTAGTCACCTTAATCACTTGTCCCTTGTAAGGGAATTTGAGACACTGGTGATTGGTGGAGGCGACTGCCTCTAGTGCTTCCAAATAGGGACGTCCCAGAATAGCTTTGTATGTCGGATCTATCTCAAGTATGTGGAAGTGAACAGTGACTGTTCGGGGTCCAAGCTTCACATTTAATGTAATCATACCATCGGCAGGCTTTTTCGAATTATCATATGCAGTCACTGTTATTTGAGATGGTCGGACATCCTCTTCAGAAATTTCACAAAAATGTAATGTTTCTGGTGGCAGAACGTTAATGGAGGCTCCGGTATTGACTAAACATGACTTAATGCCTACTCCATTGATGTGGACTGTAATGCATAAGGCACATTTCCTTATTTCCGAGTCGGCCAACTCTTCCTTTGTGAATGTAAGGGTCAGGTACTCACTTCTCGGGACCAGAATTGATGAGATCTTTTCTGGGGGGAGGCTCTCATTCACCATCACCTGCTATAAGTATTGTTGGAGAACCTCTTGATGAACTTTGGATCTTTTGATCAACTCTAAGATAGAGATCCAAGCCGGAGTTTTATCAAGATGTTTCAACAAGTCATAAGATGTCCCAGGCAACGGTTCTTCGATGTGTTCTTCTTCTTCTTCTGGTACTAATCCTGATTGACCGGCCCGAGGAAAGACCATTTGGAACATGCGCCCACTCCTGAGTACTGTGGCAAGTTGAGGAGTTATAGTTGAGGTGGTAGTGGTGCGTGGTGGGTTAGGTCGAATGATGGGAGCTCCTGCGACGGGTGTAATGATGGTGGTTTGAGGCATAGTAGGGTAGGTAGGTTGTGAAGGTACAGCTGCTCGGGGAGGGATGATGATGGATCCTAGTGGTGGTGATGTTTGTGGTGGATTAACCGGGTGGATTAGGGTCCGTCCCGATTTGAGTTGTGTGACTGGTGGTGTTATGATGGGTCGTAATGGTGCTCGGATGGCCGGTTGAGAGTAATGGGGCTGGCTGATGTAGCTCGGGGTATGGAATGGATGGTTTGGTTGACGTGCATGGCGGAGGTGGCTCCCTCAACCTGCCAATTCTGGCCCCGATCATGATACTCCTCAGAAGAGATCAAGATGGGATAATGTGTTGGTTTCTAGGTGCGGGTGTATGTGGAGGTAAAGAATTTTGAATAATCCCAGGCCAGGATTCCATTGTTGTTGTTGCTGAGCTGGTGCATGTTGTCGTTGATTTTTCACTGTTCTGATGCATTCCCCCATCTGGTCCCAGTCAATACTGCCTTGCTCATTAAGGTCGTGGATGTAATCTTTGAACTGAAAACAATTTTCTATGGTGTGCCCAGGATATCTATGAAACAGGCAGTATCGCTCTGTGTTGACATTTTGAGACCACTCCAACTTCTCCTTTGGCAATGCAATTTGCTCTACCGCCATGAGTGCGTTAAAGATGTTCATGAGAGAGTACGGCAATGGCGGGTAATGGCTCCTCTTGGGTCCAACATTTCGGGGTTCGTAGGCCATGGGAGGGGGTGCTTGGTTGTAGTTGGCCAGTTGTTGCCGTGGTGGTTGGGGAACTAGGGCTTGCGGTCG
The DNA here is from genome assembly GCA_036172225.1 of Cryptocoryne crispatula var. balansae. Classification (NCBI taxonomy): domain Eukaryota; kingdom Viridiplantae; phylum Streptophyta; class Magnoliopsida; order Alismatales; family Araceae; genus Cryptocoryne; species Cryptocoryne crispatula. The sequence goes on along the minus strand of CM069927.1, from coordinate 22,144,098 downwards.
CTGAGGGATCAGAGCTTGTTGTTGACGAGGCTGGAACTGAGGTTGATGTTGAGATTGACGAGGGTTTCTAAATGGTTGATTTTGTTAAGGGTTCCTAAACTGGTGTTCATAATTGCTAGGTGGGTTCCCTACAACATTGCGGTTCTCGTTTGTCACTACGCCCTTAGTCACTGGGCCGGTTGTGGTAAAAGTGGTTTTCTTGACAGCTCGGGGTCTAGGATCAAACAAGTTCATGATAGGTGAGTCCCTAAGCTGTGTCTGAATGTACCGTGCCTTCTCATAAAGTTCACTCATGGAGATGGGGTGATGCAAAGACAACATGTTCTTTAAAGTTGGAGTGGCATTGGTGATGATCATGTTTACTTGCTCCAGTTCCGAAATAGAATCTGTAAGCCTTTCTGCCATTGACCTCCATCTATCAACATATTTGATAAAATCCTCATCATTTCTCATTCTTTTGGCCATGAGGTCGGTGATGGAATATGTTGGTCCGACCCTGTCTTGATATCTCCACAAAAATTTAGCTTTGACGGTTTCAAAGTTACTCGCCTCCAAAGAGTCAAGCGAGTAGAACCACTCTAAAGTTGAACCCTCTAATGATCTTCTGAAAAGAAAAGCAAGGGCCCTTGGATCATTTTGCCACATTACCGACTCATAAATAAAGTCCTTGATATGAATGAATGGATTACTGGTTCCGTTGTAGCGATGGTATACCGGCATCTCAGATGGAGGTAGATGAAAAGTAGGGAGGGAAGGAAGATAAATTTCAGGGGCTGCCTTGGTGTCGATCAATCGTCTAAGCTCTCTATACTACTCATCCATGCGATTGATTTTGTTAACCATAGACTGATCTACAGAAGGTTCCCCAAGAGGAGCAGGAGGAGTGGGTGCTTGGTGCATCGGAACTTGGATTGGATGGGCCAAAGTGGCCGGATAAGATGGGTACATTGGGGGATGCACCAAAGGGCGAGTAGGGTTGAGATGATTAGAAGAATGAACTAGTGGCCTAGAAGGAGCAACGACATTCGGATCAGGGTGATATAGATTAGCTACCAGATGAGGAGAAATTGGGGCTACGAGCCCGGTATAAGAATGGCCATCAGTGGGCACATTGGATTGTGATGTGCTACTGACCGAGGGGTAGAGATGTGAAGACCACCTTTGGGAGGGATGTGTTCGGCGGGCGACTTGCCCTTGAGAATGGCTTCAATAGCCTGAAGTTGAGTGGGGTCGGCATGAGAGAATGCCTCCCAAAGTGAATTTGGATTGGGTTGAGGAGAAATTTGACAAGGTTCGGGGAGAATTTTGAGTTCATTGACGGCACATACGGCATCACGGTAGAAATAAGACTGGTCATACTCTAATTATTGTTGCTCGTATCTTTGATCCGCCATTCCAATAACTCGTCCTGACCTTAAATTCATAAACACAACATAAAAAGAAGGTTGACAAATAAAAGCTCAAAGATTTTTTTTAGTATTGATTTTCTTTTGTCGGACAAGTAAGTTGTCAAGCAAATTAACCTCAAGCAAAAATTTTTTGTTTTGGTTCTTTTTAGGTGACTTTGGGATTTTTGTTTAATTTTCAATTTTTGTTTGCAAACAAGTAATAGCAAAGACTTGGAATGATTAACGCAAAAAAAATTTTGTTGTTTCAACCTCAAATTAATGACTTGTTAAGAGAAATATTGTCCACTCAAATAAATGGGTAGGACCCTATGCTCTCACAACGCCGAGCAATCTATGGTTGTCACTCTTTTCACAACGATAGGTAATAGGTACTTCGGGTTTTGGTGTAAAAAGGTACAACCTGCCCAATCAGTGAAGAGGGAATCCTTCACGTCTGGGGACTTACAGAGGCCTTGATGGAAGCTACCCAGTCCTTCCAAGAGGGAATCCTCGGAGGAGGAGTTGGCAACCACCAAGAGGGGTGTTTGGATGTGTGGGGCTTTGGGAGGAGAGAGCCTCCCTTCTCGGATGTCCTAAGGAGACAGGCGAACCCGAAACTCCAATGCAAACTAAATGCAAGTGAAATGTCAAGGAATAAGAAGCAAGCAAGAAGAAAATAAAAGCATACAATGATTAACAAGATGTTGTAGGAAGCAAGTAAATAAGACAATGATATGAAATCAAACTAAGGTGAAAGAGAGAATTAATTTTGACTAAGCATGCTTTGAAAATTTACTAAAGAAGAACTAGACTTAGAAGGAAATAGGCAAGTATAATTAACAAGGGATGAAATAAGATGACATCTAAGATGCTAAGGTGACGTAAGTTGATAATCAAAGCTAGAAATCAGATCGTTATGCTTTTAAAAGGACCAACGGAAGGCAAGTAAATCGGAAAAAACAAGATGATGCTTCAAGGAAATAAACAAGCATGTAAGCAAGCAAATGGAAATGTAACAAAATTGAAATGGCTTAAATGAGAACTAGAGTGAAAATAAGCATGTTTTCAAGTGGACATTCTTAGGAAAGAAGAGAAGAACTCACTAAAGCAAAGTCGGTCCCACCGTGATCGCCAAAAGGTGTAAGCACCCGAAATGGGATATCCGTAGATCTCCCTTTTCCGGCCTCTACGCTTGCTTTGGAGACTTGGTGGATGAGATGTTAATGGTTTGTGGTCGCCAGGAGCCAAAGGCTCCAAAATATAGTAGAAAGAAATAAAAATGAAGAATAAAAATGACCGTTGTACCTTTGGAAGTGGGGAGATTGTTGGGCTCCGACTTCTCCTCTCTCGGCCGGCCGAAAGAAGAGAGCTTAGTGAGTCATTCGTCTTTGATCCGGTTGAAGCTCCATTAAAGAGGTATGAAGATGCAAAAGTGTGGCTTAATGCATGGTAAATGACATGTTAATGAAAGTTAAAATGAAAGGGGGGAGTAAAGGATCAACCGGAAAGGTAAACAAACTCAAAAAAATGCAAAATAGAGTCTGCCCCTGCTAGTGCCCCATATATGGGGCGCTAGCTGCAGGTGTCCCCTTGATGGGGCGTGTTGACTAAAGTCAAAGTGCCCTATTTATGGGGCACTAGGGACTGGTTTAAGCAAATTTCTTCCCTTCTTCGCGGCATCACCCCGGAGTGTAGGAAGACCTCCAAGATGAAACGGGAGCTCCTCCTTATAGCCAATATGTAAATGATGCAAATGTTAGTGTGTTTGGTCGTTGGATGTAAGAGGAATGGTGAGTAGAGGCTTTCAAAGTCGGAAGAAAACTATATTTCTGGGTGGTTGAAACTGCAAGTTTTTGGGGTTTTGGGAAGAGAGTTTTGAGATGATTTGAGGGCTTAGGGAGTGTGCTGAGGGCTTGGATTCGTGGTATTGGATGAGTTGGGTGGTTGGACGGAGCTAAAATCTTCTAAACCTCCATATGGGGGTCTTTCTATAGCCTAAAAGATGGTAACTTCATTCTGCTAGACTATCCCTTCAAGAAGCAACTATGGTTTTTTTTGGGTTTTGGGAGAGCGTTTTGGGATGGTTTGAGAGCTTGGAGAGGGGTTGTAAGGCCTTGGGAGCATTGTGGTGGATGAGAGGGTTTGGGAGACACCCTTGGTGTGTCCTAAACCCTTCAAATGGGGGTCCTTTTAAAGACAAGAAGAGGGCAACTTTATCTGCAGAACTATCCCATCAATCTGTCCAGTCAGTCAGACCAGGTGCAGGTACCCCACCAGTGGGGCGCCTGGCGCCCTGTTGTGCCCTATGCGCTTTGACTTGGTCAAAGCGCCCCATTAAGGGGGCACTAGGCCCAGTTTGGCCGAAACGCGCAGGGAAGTTCCGATTTTCCAAATAACTTGATTTCCTTGAAAGAATACTCAAATATACTTCATAAAAACAAGAATTTAAGCTCTCAAACTAGATCAAAATTGCGTGTCTACATGTGAATCTTCATCACGGCACATGAACTCCTTTGTGAGAATGCGCGTCATCACATTTCGAGCTCACCATTATCCTTTTACTTCTTAGTATATATTAGGTGCATTACTACTTATTTATGCATTGATGTTGAAGACCGCAAGTGCAAAGAAGACCGAACTTGAGATCCCCTTCATCAAAATCCACAATGGCCAGGTCATTCTTTGGGCTCATGGATAAGCCAAAATTAAATACCAAGGTATGATGGTTTCCGATTGGGTATCCTGACCTCTGATGTTCAATCTATATCATCAACTAGTTTGTTAAGTAAAGTTTTGATTTTTTAAGCCCATCATGCATCATGTAGTTTTGCATTAGTTTCATTGCATCCTTGCTCATCATCTCTGCATCCATTTGCGGTTATCACTTCCTCTGAATACCCACCGGGTGCACTCTCCCATCATGTACCCCAATTCCGATCTTTCTAATCTCATCGTGCTTTCTAATCCCACTATGTCTTTTAGTCCCACCGTGTTCGATAATCACCTTGTGCCTCCAATTCTTTTATTTCTATTCTCATTGTGGCCACTGCAACACCCTTCTTGCTATTCATCCCACCGTGGTAGTCACCACATCCCACCATGGGCACCCATTTTGATCATCATTCTTGCACCACCATTATCTTCATGGTCTGTTGATTGAGCTTTCTCATTTGCCTTTTGAAATCAATATCATTCCATTCCGAAACAAATCATGTCTTTTAGAAAACTTAAATGAATTTGAGAGCCTGAATATGCTCGATTGGTATTCTTTTATTTTGTAAAAAAATCTCTTTTTAAAACTTTTAGCCCATCACAGTACAGGAACACCGCAAAGATCGGGTTACCGGCTGATGATGAACCTACAAACCCATGTTTCGGGGACTCCCCACCGCGTTGGGGGTTGGTTATTCTCCTCTCGTGCCAATGGCACATCTCTTACCAATCGAACATAGGAAGACTTGATGAAACATGACAGTTAACCAGGAGACTTGAAGAGATTCTCTTTGCCAAATTTGGTCGTTGATCATGTCTACACCTTGATGCCACCTTTTCAGTCCATCGCTATTTTGCTCCACTGCATTCTATTACAACTCATTTCGCTTCACTACATTCCTCTACATTTCACTTCGCTTCATTACATAACATTCCCTTGCAAAGCCGACATCAAGGCAAGGCAAGCTGTAGACACGTCAATTTGGCCTTATTTGGGGCTTAAACTCTTTTTTCATTGGCAACATTTCTTTTAGACTATCAAAATCAAGTTGAACGATCCATTTGGATGAGCCAAGGAGTTCACTAGAAATCTGATAAAGAGTTTTTGATATCTGATCAAATTCATTTTTCCCAAATGAGAGTCCATTCTAACTTCCATGTTGCTCTTGGTGGTCTTTGCACCATGGTCGCGTCGCTTGCTTGTGTGCCAAATTATACTTTTTCCAGCATATCCTCTACTTTAAAATTTTTCATACTATTCTATGAACGTCCAATGAAGAAGTCTTCAACATCAATAATCTTCCTCTATGAGTCCTCTTTTCAATTCAACAAACGGCATTCAATTCTGATCTCTCATTTGTCCGCAACGTCTTTTAGAAATTAGATGCGCAGTTCCGTCACACACAGCACCGATCAAGCCCAATTACATGCAAGCCCAGCCCATTGGGCACATATCTGACCAATTCACGACCTTACCTTACTTTTTCCTACTCCATATTACTTGGTATAGTATTTGGAAGCTTCATGGTCGAAATTAGCATCATCAAATGATGGCAATCCAACTTGTTGTCTTATACATCAAAACTTGCTATTTTTAGACTAGATTTGTTTCCTCTTCATGTGGAGACATATTTTGAACATGGGGAAGGTTATCCACGGTTTCCAATCCCTCTCAATCATTTGGGTAAGTTTCTATATGCCTCAGGATGAAAATTAGCAACATTAAATGGAGGAAATCCAAGCTATGGTCGGATGTATCAAAACTTGCTATTTTTTGACCGGTTTTTCATCCCCTATAAAGGGAGACTCATATGAACGACCTAAGAACGGCATACCCATCCTCCAGCACTCTTATCCTTGTCTTCCAGCCACCCTAGGCTCATCCCAACCTCCCTAAATCGTTCTCTCTTCGTCCCGGTGCTCAGAGATCATCCCAAAGTGAAGAAGAAGCCGGTCTATGCTCTGACGTGCTGCACTGCTGATCATTGGCTTCTATAGATCATTCTAGCCATTTTACGGCCTGACTTACTTCAGAATAAGTGTGATTCATCAAGATATATTTCATCTCCAACAAACGGAGATCAATTTTTACATTCTCTCTGCTTGTTACGGCTTCAACACCGGCACTGCACAGACAGATCCGAAGTCTTCTCTTCTAAGTCATCGTCTTCTTAGTCAATTTCAGCACATTTAATGGTGGATTCAGCCTATACATCTTTCATATAAATTGTTCCCCGGTGAGTCCTCTTTTATTTACAACAAGAATCATTCAATTCAGATATCTGTGGTGCCCATAGCACGTCCTACATCGACATTGTGCTGGGAGTTTCTAGAACTTTACTGTCCAAGATCCGGCTTATCAGGTAAATTTAGATTATTTATCATAAGATTCAAGCAAACTTATCTTCATATCAAATCACCTTCAGTGAGTCCCCTTTATTTTGAAACAAACATCACTTTATTCTAACATTGGTGTTGTTCTTTGCGGCCTCTGCATCAGAGCCACGCAGTTTACAACCTGGTTGCCACTTTGCATGGGTTGTGTTGTCTTTAACCATTCATATTCTCTTTGCTAACTCTTCATTCAAATCATTTAGTTCATATTTAAGCATCATTTTTATTTAGTTTTGCATCATTTCATACATCATAAAAAATCAAAAAAAGGGGTTAGGACTAACCCTGAATCCGATGAGTTTGTTTCCAATTGCCGTTTTATGTTATTGTTTTTACAAGTTACTACACTTCACTCAGTTCTAATTCTTCTTCACTTGTTTTCTTGTCTTATTGTCTTCTAGTTGCACAAATACATCAAGCTAACATCGGTTGGAGACTCTTCTTCATCGGCCAGCCGAAGAAGAAGAAGGTTGAACCTGCACACATTCTCTTCCGCGCTAAGGTACATACGGTCATCTTTTATTTTTTAATTTCATAGAGCTGGGGACCACTCCAATATTTTATTCATGCATTAAGTCATTTATTCCTCTCTCTTCTCCCACATGACCCGAACCGTCTCTGGTGCTCGAGCAACGTCGTGAGATGAAAGTTTGGGGATCAATGTGAGTGTGGGACCGAGGTGAGTATTTTACCGCTTTCCGAGTGTTTTTCGATTCACTTCCTTTCCCCTATTCTATTCCATCATCACCTTCTCTTGAGGTGCCGATTCGGAACCCGTTTTCGGAGTCGACAAGCAGCTCCTGGATTCCCTATTTCTAACAGCTTGACCAAGTTAGCACATTGTTCTTCAGTCAGTGATCCATACCTCCTTTCTTGATTCCGCTTAGACTTGTACCCTTGCGGAATTCCATTGAGTTTATAATATTCTTCCTTTTTATGTCTTGGGATACCACAGTTTCCACATCTGGGTGCATTAAGCCGCAGACATTTTTCCTTGGTATGCCCTCCAATATTGCAATGTGAGCACCATATTTTCTTGTCTCCCCCTCTTGGTTGTTTCCCTGTTATGTTAGTATTGGCAAGCATGGCAGATAACTCACTAGTAGCAGAGTTGTGAATATAACGTTGAGCCTCATCTTGGAGAACCAAACGAGTAAGCTTTGAATACATGGGGCATCAGATCCATTAGAAGGATTTGGCTTCTAACCCCAGCATATATTTCATTTAGTCCCATGAGGAACTGCATAAGTTTCCTCCTTTCACTGGAAGTATTTTATGTCGAATTGTCTAGTTGTCCTAGCTCATCCCAAAGACCTTTCATGGTGTTGATGTATTTGATGACGGAGTTTGTACCTTGTTTGAGGTTCACTATCGACCTTTCAAGGGTGTATAGTCTAGGTCCATTGGCCAGTTTTGAGGTCTTTCCATATGTCATGAGCAATGTCACAATAGATGATGGAAGCAACAATATCTTTGTGGATCGAGTTTAAGATCCAAGAGAGGACCATGTTGTTAACACGTTCCCATATGCTGTATGTTGGATCGTCAATAGTAGGATTAAGAATGTTACCATTGATGAAGTCAAGCTTGTTCTTGGCGGACAAGGTGACTGTCATAGCCCTCTGCCAAGGAATATAATTGTCTCCCGTGAGAACGTCGGTGACCAACATCGTTCCTGGGTTGTCTGACGAATGGAGGAAGAAGGGATTTTCCAACTAGGTGACTAGGTGTTGTGCCCAGTGATGGTAGATGCTTGAGCAGCTGCAGTGGATATGGTATTCTCCATGGAGCAGGATCGTCAGCCGCTCTGATACCAAGTTGATTTCTGAGCAATATCTACAAAATAAGAACGAGAACCAACACAGAAAGGAAATACGAGGAAGTTGACTAAGGAAATGGTGGTCGACTTTCACCCATCTTCGGGTGGAGTCCTCTTTATATATAACAATATTTGACAAGGTATGCCCCTGTTTGTTATTTACATAGCCGAACAATACGTCACAGATAAACTCTTCTGAAATAAAATAACGAAGACAGTCATTATCTTCACAAAGGCCGAAGCTTCTAGACAAAACTGGATAAACACCAATTAACTAAAACATATAATTTGTTGATAATCAACACGCAAACCTCTTTCGGTGCACGTTTGTCAGGATTTTACCAAGCTTAATGGGGTGTTTGGTAGCATTTTATTTTTTTGTATAGTTTCATGACAAAAAATTATATTATAATACCAAACATGATAATTTTTAAAAGTGAAAACAGGATAATGAATATGTTTGGCAAAAATAATTTAATTTTTAAAAATGATAATAAGGTGTTTGGAAGTATTTTAAATTTAATTTTCATCCCTTTCAGAAACATTGAAAAACAAAAAATCCAGTTCAGAAACATTATAAAATAATAATTTACCTTCTTCCCAAACCTTTTCTCGAACCAAAAATTTCTTCAAGAGTCGCGGGGCATCGGATCGCCGCACATCTAAAGGAGAAGCGACGGAAAGGGAAGGCAGGACGGCCGGCGGGCCGCCAGGGGGGATCGCCGGGGGGCCGCTATCCATGGGGCGAGGGGGGCGGTTGTCCATGGGGGGGGACGAACTCCGGCGGGCGTTTTGGAGGGGGCAGCGTCGTCCAGCGGCGGTGGATGGGGGTGGGAACGAACAAGGAATGAAATAAAACCCACACCATCGCCGACTACTCCATCTGTAACTCCACCTGGCAGCACCTGGTCACTGCGATGCCGCAAACCTGGAGGAAGAGGAGGCCATGGCGATTTCCCGTAAGCTCCCCTTCCAATCTCGTATTAATCTGTCCCTCATCTCCGCCGCTGCCGCCCCTAAATGCGCCGCGCCCCTGCTTGTGCCTGCAGAGTCGCTGGAGGTCACGGCGGTGTTCCCAAATAGGGGGAGGAAGCTGCATACCACGCACTCCTAGGGGTTCATGAACCTAGAGAGGGACGGTAGGGTTCCGGCGGAATCTCTCTGGACGAAGGCGAGGTTCGGCGAGGACACCATCATCGGGAACCTCGACACCGGTATTACTAATGCCTGCGGCGGAAGCTCGCCATGGCCTCCTCTTCCTCCAGGTCTGGACCCCGCTCGCCATGGACGCGCTGGGAGCCTCCTTCCCACCCTCCGCGGGGGCCTTCCGCCCCGACATCGCCCAGTCGGTGATGGCCTCGATGCTCTAGTTCTGGGGGGGGCGGGCGGGACAATCGGGGTTTTGTCCCATAACAGGGTGAATCGCTTTCAAAAAAAAAAGAGGGCTCGATCACTTTTTTTTTTTGTTACGGACGGATGTGTACGAATATTTTCAAAACAAAAAATGAAAATGTGAGACAAACATGTTTTTAAGATCCCTTTCATTACAAGTTTCAAAAATTAAAATAAAAATGTCCATTATCACTCAACCAAACACCCCATAAGTATTTTGATCCAATCTTTCTCATTCATTCACATCAATAATAGCGAAGAAACTGCATGTTAAGATTCAGATTTTGCGAATATATATGTACGTATGTACACCGTGCACCATGATAAATATTAGCTTTTCCAATGATCGTTACCTATATCTAAAAAAGACTTGGACAACACTGAGGTTAATTCACCGGTACTCTTGCTCAACAAATAACACAACATCCAAACCAGCAAATTGTATAAATTTGTTCGAGTTTTTACAGATATATTATCGTCTATATATATATATATATCCCGGCGATGAGCCGGACTTCTGAAGAAAGTCCCTGCACCATCAATAATAAGTAAAAGAAAGTCAACCGATCGAGACTACTACCTAATTAATCCATCTAGTTCAGTCATGCATGGCTGGGTTTTAATCACCTGCCTTGTTCAACAATATAAATATATATTTATTTATTTATTTATATATTTATCTCCTCGGTTCCGAGCCTCCCACAAATTCAATGCTAGCTGGATATATACGTATAGAGTTGCATCAATATTCAGGTGGCCGTCGCACAGGTGTCCAAACAACAGTCCCGCCGTAGCCCCACCGTCTAGCTAGTTAGACACACAGTGACGAAGTCCTCCCTCCCATCATCATCGGATACTAAATATTCTTCTTCTTCATTCGGCGGCGGCGGCGGCAGCTGCTGCTGCTGCTCTGATCATTGTTTTTGCCTCCGTCAGTCTTATCTGATAATCCATTTTTGATATGGGTGGCAGCGTGAGATATGGATACGTTTCGAGTGGGATAATCTAGTTAGAAAGTTGACCACGACCAACTCCCTACTGCTGGTGCAGGTCTCGACCGCTCTGGCCCTTTCTAGTTTCTTCCTTAAACCGTCTGATTAAATCGCCGATGATCACTTCCCGCCACCGCCATCGCAGCCCGCGGTTTCGACGGCTCTGGCCGTTTCTTCCTCCTCCAAACGTCTAACTAGAAGGGAGATGTTGATCAGCTTCCAATCCACTACGTCTTCGACGACGACTCCGGCCATGGTCGTTAACTGAACAGCCCTTCTGAAACTTATCCACCATTGCTCCAGCCGACGCCGATGGACCCTGCATATATATAAATATATATATATATATATTTCAGGACAAATAAAAATAGTCTTAATTAAGCATGAAATTAATAATAACCCACGTACTTAAAAATGATACCTTAAGGCAAAGAACAAAGCAACCACGAATCCTGACGCAAGAATAATCATGGCCCAGCCAAAAATATTCTTGCAGCTGGGCTCTGCTTCCGCTTGTGTACTCTGATCTGTCGACCTGTCAGAGCAGATCCACAATGAGAAAAGAGAATAATTAATAGGGTTAAATAAGCAAATTGAAAAAGGATCAGTGCAGTGCAGTAGATATATATATATATCTATCTATCTATTAGAAACGGGAGTGCCCTTTTCGTCGACAAGCACCGGGTCACCCTTCCTGCCTGTATACATTTTAAGTGCCCAATGATTCCTCCCCTCCTACGCCTTTTTTCTCTTCGCGCTGCCTCGACTGTCACCTCCTCCTACGCCTCTTCCTGGTTCCTCCTCCTCCTACGCCTCTTTTCTCTTCGCGCTGCCCTGATTGGTTCCACCTCCTCCTACGCCTCTTCCCGGTTCCTCCTCCTTCTAGGCCTCTTCGCGCTGCCCGGATGGTTCCTCCTGCTCCTACGCCTCTTCCCCCCCCCCTCGCCAAATCCGCGAACGCTGCCTGCCCAGGCCCCGCCCGATGGTTCCTCCCCTCCTACGCCTCTTTTCTCTTCGCGCTGCCCCGACTGTCACCTCCTCCTACGCCTCTTCCCAGTTCCTCCTCCTCCTATGCCTCTTTTCTCTTCGCGCTGCCCCGATTGGTTCCACCTCCTCCTACGCCTCTTCCCGTTTCCTCCTCCTCCTAGGCCTCTTCGCGCTGCCCGGATGGTCCCCCCTGCTCCTACGCCTCTTCCCCCCCCCCTCCCCCCCTCGCCAAATAGGACATCAGTTCCTTGTTAACAACACCGAATAGGATATCAGTTCCCTCCTTTGCGGCCTTCCGACTTCCGATTGTTCCTCCGACGGCATCGACAACAGGTCGGAAGAAGGCTGCTCGGAAACGACGGGCACGGTACTTACACCTCCTCCATCGCCGCCGGCAACTAAAGGCTGCCTGACGTCGGCTTCCTCTTACACATCATACAATTGATTGAAAGAGGTATAGTTACAACAGTGGATTCAACTCAACTCTTCATACACTTTTAATTCAATTTTTTTTTGTATGTTTGGATCCCAGTTTTTTTGTTTGTTCTTTTTTGATATGAAGTTATGTGTCTGATAGACCAAACAGATACGGTGTAGATTGTGAAGCACAGTAAACAGGGAGAGGAACAGGTACCTGCAGGTTTTCCCGAGCATAGAAACATTTAGGTATGTGGTATGCCCTGATGGTCAAGAAACGGTCATTTTAATCCTAGCCATGTCCTGCTTAAAAACAAATCTCCATCATCCTCATGGTTATTTATTATCTAGCATTTTAAATAGCAATTGCCTTCTCTTCAATTTTTACGTAATGTACCTTCCCTAAGGGTATCATTGTTACATATGATCTAGATGATATAATCATCTCTAAAGAAATAAATTTTTTTGAACCTCAGACCTTCCTGATTTTATATTTTTTTTCAATTGCTTTTATTATTTTCTGCTTTTTTAGCTCGTAGAAATTCTCAAATATGTTAGATTTATGATTGTTTCATACTTTAGCCATTTACATCTTTCAGACATTAAACAAATCTCCATCATCCTCATGGTTAGTTATTATCTAGCATTTTAAATAGCAATTGCCTTCTCTTCAATTTTTACGTAACAGCCTTCCCTAAGGGCATCATTGTTACATATGATCTAGATGATATAATCATCTCTAAAGAAATAAATTTTTTGAACCTCAGACCTTCCTGATTTTATTTTTTTTTTTCAATTGCTTTTATTATTTTCTGCTTTTTTAGCTCGTAGAAATTCTCAAATATGTTAGATTTATGATTGTTTCATACTTTAGCCATTTACATCTTTCAGACATTTTCTGGCTTTTGGTTTCATGAGTTTCCAAGTTTGATATCTTTCTGGACTATAGACATTACTTTCATATTTTCATTGTTATTTATTTTTCTATTCTATGAGAACTCTGAGTTTTATTTTACCTTTATATTTCCATATTTATGAACTTTCTCGGTTTGCAGATTTACAAAACTTTTTCAATTTTTAAATTTCGATTCAAATGATTTTATGATTTGTCTTGGACTTTCTGATCTGACCATGTTCGGATTCTCAATTTTAAGCATCTTTCGCACTGTGGAGTTTTCTGGGATTTTCGTATTCTGACAATTTTCAAATTACTTAACCATGTATCTGGATGGTTGTCAGGATGGTGCCTTTTGCTGATTGTAATAATTAGATAAATAATTAGAAAATAGTGAAAAAATGATGGTTGTATATTTAATTATCTGCATGGTTGTCTGAAAATCTCATCTATGTCATTCATGTATAGTTTCATGCATTTTCATGTGCAGTATTAGATAGATGTAAATTTATTTAATTATTATTTTTTAATTATTAGAATTAGATATATAATGGTGATAATTAATTATATTATCTGCTTTATTCACACAAATTGAACTATGACCTCTTATAATCATATTTACATCCGATTTAAGGTACTCAGACAGGGATCAGCTGATCCTCAATCAGGATTAGCACTGCCACACTGGCCGATCAGATCCCAAGAGGTGGCTAATCCTGGTTTGAGCTTCCCTGAGGATTGATCTTGTCAGATATGCTATGATCTACAAATTCTAGACCTGCATTAGACAATCTCAATCAGATCCATGAGTATCCAGTTAAACTATCTCAGCCTGGGATCGGCCGGAACTGGCTGATCCTGAGCCTGGCCAATCCCTTTGGGATGGGCCAATTCTGGCCTGACTTAGGAAGTGTTGAACTGAGTTACAGTCGAGTAAGACTGAATCAAGGAAGGATTGGCCAACTCTTGGCGAGATTCATTTCTTACCAACTCTTTAGTCTTTACCCCGTGCCTACTTCAATTCCCAATAATGTCGCTTTTATACAAGGCATGCTTTTCTTGAAGTTGCTTTGGTGGTTAAAGTCACCTTAGTTAATTAAGATCTCTTAAGATCATCCTTTTGTCCGGTTCTTTGGATACAAAAAATGGAGTGTGAAAATCAGTTGATCAAAGACTAGACCCAATGAAATGTGCCCACATTTGTAGAGACTGAACATATTCTGCCCAGATTTGTAACTAGGTAAACACATGTATACCTGAACCCCAAACGATGGGTCTATCTAGGTTGGAGATTCAGATGTTGTGTGTTGACAGTTTCACTAAATCTGAAACAAGCATTAAGTAATTAACAGGCATCTGATGAATACAAGCTTATAGCTGTTTCCTTAGTTACATGAACTAACTAACTAACCAAAACAGGTTACTACTTACCAGTTACCACTCTCCTAACCACAGTATACATACCATTATGTTTAAGTTTCTTTTTTTCCCTCCTTGGCACCACTAGGGCTCCACCACTTCTCCCCTTGTGTTGATCCCTCCATAGAATACAAACCCTCCTGGGTCTGCACCACTGCCTTCACTCTTCATAGTGTGTTGGGTCTGCTGCACAACAGCACAAACTTCCAGCCACATGCATACTACATGCACTAGCCCACGAAGAATAAGAAAAAGAAGAAGAGGGACATGTAAAAGAGAGGTGCCGGGGTGGTGCTCTCTTTGGAGGTACTCATCCGTCCGAAGCCCCGACCTCCATCCGCAATTGCTTGCCGCTCCCATGCAAGTACTTCCAAATCCAACAACAAACCGGGTTCACATGTACTTGGCAGGGGGCTGCCTTCCCTCACACAGCAAGAAGACACCCTCAATGATAAACCTCCACCTCAACCAAGCCCATCTATATGAAAATATGATGGTCCAACCGAAACATCATGGGCGCCTCAAGGGCGGTTTGGTGACCACTACACCTTGGCGCATTGCACCCTTTCGTCTGCCACCAATGTTTAAATAGGCATCACCTTGATGGTTTAAACCTCCGGGACCAGGAAGTCTAATATTATGTGCTTTGAGGCTTAAATCTTTTGGCATGATGGTGAGGCTTACATGTTTTTGTGCTTATAAGTCGCCTTGAGACATTGGGACATTGAGATTACTTTTAAAACATACAAATCTCACGCTTCTATTCAAGCAAGCACTTAAATTGAGTTTAAGAAGAAAGTATGTAGTATTAATGTAAGAAGATCATCTAATGTCTGTTCCCACATTTCAGTTGGAACTTCTCCCCTTAACTGAACAGAGGGTGTAAATTAGAGGAAGAAGTTTTTTCTCCCCATCAGACCAAATCATCAAACAGTTTTTATTTTATTTTTGAAATAAATCATTATCAGTCTGTGAAAACAATTGAATACCAAATCGGTAGTCTATTATTTTATTTTTAGTATTTTATTCACTATTAGTTCATAGGCACCCACATGTAAAACTTTATATCATCTAATTACTTGAACCCAAAAGATCTCCATTTCCTTTTTATCAAGACTTTCATCTTGATGGGTTAATGATCCTCAGTTAATTACTCACTGACATTCAAAAATGGGTTCAATTAATTAGTCTCTTGTTAATTAATTACTGTTTGGATTATATATAAATATATATGTATATATCATGGTGCATGTGACCTCATTCGCCCCCCTCCTCCCGAGTTATAACATCGTCATCTCTCTGATAGATATGTTCATTCTGACCCCACACGGTAGCCTCAGAATATAATCAATTTAACATGCTCTGATAAAATCATAAGATGGGTCAAATCATCATCTTCTGTTCTATTGTTCATTCACGTGGAAGAAGAGAAGACCACCCTTCTGTGCGAGTCGTGTCTACCTCCAACCAAGGACGATAATTACATCACATCTTGGTCGTGGGACCTGCATCTGGGTGGTAGACCAGCTTGCTTAATTAATTAATTATTCGGAATTATTCAGAACAATATATATATGTATGAGTTTGGATCTCCTAAATATATGTGTATCATGTATTCCCAATTGTTTGGGAATGTTTTTTTAAGTTTCTTGGACCTTGCAGACCTCATATTTGTTTGGTTTATGTAGAATGATTGTTTATTAAAATTTTGTCATCCATATGATTCATTTTAAATTCTGGTATGAATTAACTTGCATCTTGCCATTTTCAGTTTCTTAAGTTTATATTTTTATTTGAAATGTTTAAGTTGTCCCTTTAAAACTGCATGCATTTTTATACGGATCCGAAGAGCTATGATTATAAAAATATTAAGTCATTAGCATTTTCTCCAAAATGAATGAAACATAAATAGGTATAGATAATTTCAAAAAAAATATTATTTAATAAGTTAGTATCTGAATTTGGAATTATGTATTCTTCTATGAAACAAGCCTAAAACTATGCTTACTCAGTCAAAGCCACAAAACAACTCTTAGTATAAGGAATAATAAAGTTGTACAAAAGCCTAGAATAAAAATGATAGCTGTTTAAAAGAATAAAAATAAACTTCTATAAAATCCTTAAAAACAAAGAAAAATGACATACAGAAAAATCACCATAAGAGGGAGAAGAATCCTATAGTCCTTGATCAGCTCAAACAAAAGCAGCGCTGATGTCAATGGGACTGAACATACGGAAGCTAAAGTTGCAGTCACATTTATTAGTTCAGCAGCAGAACCACCAAAAACGGAACCAACAGCAGCACCAATCATTAAGCTTGGAGCATATAGTCCACCAACTAACCCAGCGCCTTTGCATAGAGCAGTCGCTACTACCTTTGCAGCAACTAATTAAGTCAAGGGCCAGATGCCAGTTGCCAAAGGACTTTTTCCGGTATGTAGGATTTCACCAACATTTGTAAATCCCAATACAATATTCCATGATACCTTAGAGCTATTATTCCAGCCCCTAAACGTCCTAGCGCAGGGCATATAACCAATGGAATAGAGAATCTTTCCTTTATATAGTCAAAGTACTTAGTAACCCATGAAACCAACCGAGTGAATGCAACACTCACTGCCCCCACATAACATACCCAGAATAAGGTATAAAGGCAACTCTGTAACAAATAAAAAGACAATCTATCAAAAATAGATTTTGTCTTATGCCAGAAGAAACGATGAGTGAAATGAAATAAAAAAGCTTATATTATACTTATTTCATTATTCTTGGATGATGAAAGTTCTCAAGTGCCTATGTGGAACTTATAGACTTTATTCTACCACTTGTCAAACTTAACTCAGACTCAGACAGAACAAACAGCAAGCTTCTTGATCTAGCCGCAGAATAGTTTATTAATGCATCATACATGACTGCATATACAGTGTTCAAAAATGAAGATTAGAAATTTGCCTAAAATGGGAAGATAGAATCAGATATGAGTCTATCTTTCTCCTCTTCGAAATATTTTCATGTCATAGTGATTTTAAATGTATTAGTATTTGTATTTTTGCTAGGTTGACAAAGCAAAAGAAAAGGAAAGCTGCATTTCTGGTTGGATTTGCTAAAAGATAGCAGGAGATTTTAAATTTGAAGGTATTTCATTTACTTTTTTTGCATTATGTCATATATTTCATCTACGCACAACCTTACCATGAAATGCATATTGGGGTATTCTTTAATCCATTTATATCTGAAATTTGCATCCATATGTTTATATATATAGCATTCTTCCTAATTTTGAGAACATCAATTGGTCAGGTATTCATTAAGTAATTTTATTAGAATAATGGTTTATGTTTTTAGAGGTTTCAGACATCTAAGTAATTTTTTATCATATTAACAGTCTTCGGACTACAAAACTCAGATTCGATTGTCACATTTGCATTCTGTATGGATTACGTAGGTTATGTGATACTCCATAATTGTAACCATACATACACTTGACATGTAAATGCCATCAACATAATAAGGATATACATGATACATCAATATGGGGAGGCATATATGATACTAAACTCAGATTTGAGACAGGAAATTAATGGCTTTTTGGCTGTTTGTTTTTTTTTCCAGATTTGATGGTCTTGTTTGCATTTCTAAAGTAAAAACTATATTTCCTCTCTCAGATTTGATGGTTTTTGTATTTTGGGGGTCCAGGTTTGCATTACTTTAGATTAGTGGATTTTGAAATCTGTCTACAAACTATCGGATTTGAAATCTCAAATTTCTATGTTGCTAAATCTGAAACTTGACATTTAAACATCAGTTCTCAAATCCATGCAATGCAAAAAATCTGAAAGTTTGTAAATCTGAATTTTCGAAAAGTATATAATCTGAAACCTGAACTTAAAATTGAAAATGGGAAGGAAAACCTAACTCAAGCTTAGATAAATCGAAGTCCTCTGAACAAAATATTAACCCAAGAAAAATTTAAAACAAAATTCATCAAAAATAAAAAATAAAAAATCAGCAATTAAAGTCCGAATATGAAAATCCCAAATCAAAGACTTCAAACTCAGAACTTGGAGACATTCCCCATAAACTTACAATAAGTTTCTTTTTTGTGAATTTTGAGTTTCGTTTGGAATTTTGTTTATTTCTGTTTTGAGTTGCTTTGGGTTTCAGCATTGTTTTATGTTTGTGTTGATTTGTCAGTCACATATTTGAATTTGATATTTGCACCTTGGATCTTGGTCTTGGATTTCTAATTTATTTTTTGGCTCGGTGCTTTTCATTTGGGAATGCTTTGGTATTTCCCGCACAACACAAAATCATCAACATCTGGACCTACCCAGATCTGGAAAAGTCCCTAATGAGCCACATAACCTTGAAAAGAATGCTAAACATTGGATGTGTAATGCCTTGAAAGATCCTGCCATTATGCTCTAGCCAGACTGCACATATGAAGACTAGGAATAGGCTGCAAAAGTGTTGGACTGGCTGTCACTAGAAGAATCGCATGTTTCCTACTCCGAACACAATAGAGGTAAAGACATTCCCCTTTCAATTCCAATTAAATCAAAATTGGAATTATTCCAATTTCATTTTGATTTTGATTTCATTGTCAAAATTTTAAGTGCATTATATATTATATTTTTTATTTAATAATAAACTAATAAATCTCATATAACTACTAAAATTTTATGATTTCTGTTTTTTAGTACACCCATGTTTTCAGATTTTTTTAGCCTTTCAGATGTTCATATTTTTTAAAATTTCCAGGTTTCAGACTCTTAGATTTTCTGTTTTTCCCTGAGATTTTCAATGTTTTTGGATTCTCCAGGTTTATGGTTTTCATTGGTTTCAAAATTTTAAAAGTTCCCTTAACTTTTAGAGTGCCCAGATTTTTGATGTTTCAGAATTTTTATAACTTTGTTGACTTTTTAAACTATGTTTTCAGGTTTATTTAACTTTCTATTAAAAAGTCTATTTTCATATAGTGCCCAGATTTTTATTTAACTTTCTATTAAAAAGTCTATTTAAACCAAAGTAAAGTGCAAATGCCTAAATACAAGTCACAAACCTGAGGATGCAATCTAGATGTCAAATGCAGAACATAAAAGTTCACATTTGATGTTAACAGGATCATTAAAAAATTTATCTAAGCCCAATAATGGAGAGGGTCTTTAAGTTTATCTAAACATGAGCCTTAAACTCTTAAACCAAAAGATCTTAAATCAAGAAAAAGGTCAAAATTCCTAATCCAAACGTCCAAACTAAAATAATCCAAGCCGGAAAAAATTGATGAATGGAAAAAGTCCTAATTCGAAAGGTGACATGAAGTCAGAGAAAAAATGAGATACAAACATCAAAAATCCCAAAACTGAAACTGAGAATTCCTTCTCGATTATCAATTCTTCCACTGTCAAACCAAACTAAAACTTAAAGAGATCACCAGATGCTATTAAATAAAAAATAATTTTTAAATGATGGCAATGAGTGTACAGCTCATATACCAAAAAAGGTAGAAAGTTTAGGATCGACAAAGTCAAAAACCAAAATCTGTTATAGCTTCAAGTCAACTTATAATGGGAGGATTCTTTATTGAATTCCTTGTTAATAACTTTTATAACTAACATGCATTTAAAAAAAATCTCAGATCTTAATTTTGAGACAAAAAATCCAAGGAGAAAAAAATATCCAGATCTTAAAAAAATCTTTGAAAGCCAAAAATATTGAAAAATAAAATTTAAGATTGAAAGTACTAAATTAAAATCTGATACATGGAGCAAGTCCGGGAGCATACAATATGTCAGAATGGTTGTATATGAAGGTATTGATACTCAATGAACAAAGCCTAAGGACATAATGAAAAATATTTGATTTATGGAGAAACAATGAACTATACAATATGTCAATATGGGTGAAATATTATTGACAAAGCCTTCTGGAAGACAACTTGAATAAAATTCTCTTAAATAATTTTATCATAACTCATGATTGCAAAAATATTAAGCATGCTAATTTTCAAGCATATGCTTCAGATAGCATGAAAATTTTGTAAATATCCATGAGGACATCTTGGGTTCGAGTGGCTAGACTCAACACAGAGTTGGTACGAGGGGAGATGATCTTCATTCTCAATAATGAAGTTCTGGTAATATGAAGAAGAAACCTAAAAAAGGAAATTAGGGAATACCACAACATGCAGATGTTATCGCTTAGCTTTTTCTTGTGTTATGATTAGGATGTTGACCATTTTTTTACTATGAAGTTTGATCCAAGATCCATCGTCTACAAGATTGATTCTGTGAAAGAGGAAAGTTGGTTTTCCTTATGACTTCAAGAAGACATTGCAGAGTTGAATGACCTAATTGGGAGTAGCCAATTAGGCTATAACCAATTCTATATTGCTGGCTATGGACCCTGTCTCATTTTGGCATAATTTATTTTCTTATTTTGTATTTTCTCATTATATATATTAAATATACATTGGATTAGTATGGATAATCCAAGATAGGAGCTCACTCTCCAAACACAAATTATAGCCTTCAAAACACCATTCTTGGTGGTTACCAACCTTTCTTGTAATATCCGGTAAAAAAAAAAATTTATTTTCTTCTGCGGACTTCCCCCTCCCACCCGGACTCTCTCTCTCTCTCTTCCCCCCACCCCGCGCTCGCCGGACTCCCCCCTCTCCGCTTGGACTCTCCTCTCTTCTCCCTCTTGGCTACGGGACCCCCCCTCTCCTGTATATTTTCCTCACGGAACCCCCCCCCCCAGGCGAGCTCTCTCTCCCTCTCTTCCTGTCGTCGACACCGCGCTCACCCGCGGCTGCGTTGCCACCCACCTGGGCTGCGCGAACCGCGGCTGCAACCGCCACCAGTGGCCACCCTCTTGTGCGCGCACCCGCGGCCGCCGCCGCCGTCGCCTTGCCGGCCTGCACCATCGCCAACCTCCCGTCCGTGCCGCCCCGTCTGCAGCACTGCCCGGGCCACGCCATGTTCAGCCCCACCGCCATGCCGCACGCCACCTGCAGCCTCACCCGAGCGCCCGCGGCGTCACCGCGTCGCCCTGCCAGCCGCCATGGCCGCTGCCGCGTTAGCCCGCCGTCCGCCGCCAGCTCCGCCTGCGTCGTCTACCCCGTCGACGTCAAGCACCGCCGCGAGTCTCCCCCGCCGCCGCCACCGTGCCCTGCAGCCCCAGTGGCCGTCGCCGGTGATTGCCATCGCCGTCGCCGACCTCCCCTGTTCCGGCCGGAACCGCCGCGAGCCTCCCTCTCGCCGGCACCACCGAGGCCAGCCTTCCTCTTGCCGTCGCTGTCGCCGGGCCATCACCGTCGAGCGCCGCCGGCAGCCTCCTCTGTCGCGAGCACCGCCGTGCCGCCGTCGCGAGCCGCCAAGTCGAGCCGGCCTGTAGCCGCCCGGTCCAGCTCCGCCTGGTCCAGCCGCCCGGTTCAGCCGGTCGAACCGCCCGGTTCGACGCCGGTTCAGGATATTTCTGATTTTCGGAATTAATAAATCCAGAAATTAGATTTGAGGCCATAAAAATAGCAGGAAAATCCATAAAAATCCGGAAAATTGACAGGAGCTTCCAGGTAGGTTTCTCAAGCTCGTCTATTTATTTGATCCCATTTTGATTAAAAAATATGCATGATTAAACTTATGGACTTTGATTTGACTAATTTAGCTTTTGGACTTAAGATTAGTGATTCTTCTCAAAATTCTTGAAACCAGAAACTTGAAATTGCTATTTTGTATACTGTGGAACATGTTTAGCCTGATTATGGATGAGTAGAAATATTCTTCATTAGTTTTGATCTAATGTTAGTTATGAATATGAATATATGCTAGTTTGGACCTAGAATTGAAAGATAATTATGTGTAAATTTGGAAAAATCATGGATCATCAAATCATACCTTTTAGCACCTGTTTAGGTCAGATTGTGGTTGATTTATCTCAGAATTTAATTTGTTTAGTTTATGCCAAGCTTGATTTAGGTCAAATGTCTTGCATATGTAATTAAGTATGTCGAGTTCGGTTTGTCATTTCATGTATGTAAGTCATGTAAATTTTGGTTAGTTTAGTTTCAGATCATGTCTTATGTCATGCATGGTGTGGTTATGCGCATATGGTCAAGTTTGGTATAGGTTTAATTTAGATATGTCAGCCAGGTTGGTTAGCACAAGTCTTGTCTAGTTTGTGGTAAAATAAGTTGTTTTGCATGAAAGATACTAGAAAGTCATGTTTATGTCTTGTGTGCATCATGTATGTCATTATTTGAAACTTGATTATTAATTCTTGTTACGGCATGTTATGAAGGCCTCACCAGCCTATTTTAGTCAATTGCCCGTGGGCAGCGGGTCACTTAGTTGAATCCGGCCTTCCCACAGATCCCGGATTACCGCGATTTTTCCCTTAGTGTCACCACTGCCTAGGTGCACTTTGGGCTAGCTTAGTATATGTTACTTCTATATATATTAGAGCTGGTGAATGCATCTGTACATGTGATGTGAAGCAATATGGCCAATTCCTTGTTATTTGACTAGGTGCTTGAAAGTAATATGAATTTGTGTTAATTGCATGTCATGTATAGGTGTTAATCCATGTTTAAGTTAGGAAAATCAGATCTATCCTATGTTAGTTTGGTCTTGTTAAGTTAAGTCTTGAGGTCATTCGTCTAGCTTGTATGGTCTTGTGTGTTTTGGTCTAGAATTGAGTAGCATTGGCATAATCTTTTTCCTTAAAGTTAATTCATGGTTTGGACATGGGTTGTGAGCTTAATATAGAAGACATTCTATATATTTGTATTTACATCTCAATTTAGATACGCTATCTATCATTGCATGTTTATATGTTAGTATCCGATTGGCGGGAAACAGGTAATCCTACGGAGTCCCCGGACTCACCCCGTTGTGGGATAAATTTTTCAGCAAGTATTGAAGATCAGGAGCTTGGCTTGGAGGCTCAGGAGGAGCCCGTGGAGGAACCAGCATCCCTGGAGTTGAGGCATAGAGATTTTTTTCTCTTGTTAGGTTGCTTGATTAGGATTTGTTGGTTGATTTGTAGTTGAACTATATCTAGTGGTTTTCTCTTCCTTTGAGATAGAATTGGTGAATGGACTTAGATTAGTGTTTGGAGTTGATTCATGCTTGTTGGGTTATGAAATCCAAGTGAAGGATTTCTTCCACTGTCACGACGTTGTGTAATTTTCGCTGCATATTTGAGGTTATATTATTTAAAATTCCGGGTCGTGACATTTCTCCTGTGGGATTTCCTCTCTAGGTTATTTGGTTTGTTTATGCCAAGGCCTCCGTAAATCCCCAGACATGAAGGATTTCCTTTTCACTGATCGGATAGGTTGTATCATTATCTTCAAAAAACTACAATCACACCCGTTTGACCAGTTAAAATAATCATGATTTACGTACTCTACGTTGCCCATATGTTCTATCATATATTTAACCTAATATAATACTAAAACCAATTAATTTATGATACGTGAACATATAATATTTTGAACTCATGACATTATGGACTATATTATAGTAACTTTTGATACGATTTTAATACTTTTGTTAATTTCTCTTTTTCTAATCATAATAATTGTTAATTACTATCATCTCAGCCTACCTAACAATGAGCGACGACGACTATAATATAGAAACAGATGCACTTTCAGAAAGAGAAGGTATGGTTCTTTATTTAAACTGTTAATTTCTTAAGTCAAATTTATCATTGACTCTGTCGTTCAAAAGTTATTTTAAGGAATAGGAAATGCAGAAGAAGAGAAGTCTTTAGGGAAGCGAAAAGTCGTAGAGTATTGCAGGATTTATCCGTCAGGCACATTGTAAGGACTATTGCGGACTGTGTATACTGTGGAGCAACAAAGTTTGAACACGAACCTCCAACATTTTGTTGTTATAAAGGAGAAGTTTCCTTGAAGACATCAAATTTTCCTGCAGATTTATTGAACTTATACATGTCAAGTGATATACAATCCAAAGAGTTCAGACTCTATACGTGCTTATAACAGCGTATTTGCATTTACCTCTTTGGGTGTAAATTTGGATAAAAGAGTTGCAGATATGTCAACTGGTTGTTACACCTTCTGCATTTTGGGCCAACTTCATCATCGAATCCCCTGTTTAGTGCCAAAAGATAATGTTGCAAGATATCTTCAACTCTACTTTTACGACACAGATAATGAAGTGCATAATCGACAATCACATGCTCCAAACTTAGATGCAACATTAATTGAAAGGTTAATAGGAATATTGCGAATAAATCCATATTCTACGTTCTTAAGAAATCTACATGATTTGCCTTCCTTGGAGAAGATGGTGATTTCCATACGAACGGTACGCCGGATTAGATCAACGTGTTTACAACGCACCAACTTCGATCAAGTGGCAGCAATTTGGATTGAAGGGAATAATATAGAAGGGAGATATGTAACTGATATCATAGTCCATGGTAACGATGGGAGAAGTCATAAGGTGCAATCATACTTTGGATGCTATGATCCACTTCAATATCCTCTACTTTTTCCTCGATGAGAAACTGATTGGCACAGAGGAATCAGGCGAACAAATTGCAAGTTAGATCACGAAAATTCAACACCAACTATACCAAATGATCATCACGCCTTCAGTGATATGATGCAAGCGGAAGAAGGTATGTTCTAATTATTCATCAAATATAAATATTTGTTCCTACTTTCTACTTATCATATAAATAACCGATCAAATATTCTAATCAGATGCGGCTTCTCAAGGAGGGAAAAAATGTTTTGTATCTCGCTCGTGAATATTATGCATTTCTTCTGCAACAACGGAAAAATCTTTCGAACCATTTGTTGCTTGGAGGGCGATTGTTACAACAATATGTGGTTGATATGTACGTTAAAATAGAGACCGATCGGCTGGATTTTTATTATAGAAATCAACAACATATAAGAGCTGATCTTTACCAGGGAGTTGTGGATGCAGCCAAGGCTAGAGAGATGAACTGCAAAAATATTGGCACAAGAATTATTCTACCAGCTTCGTTCATTGGTGGCCCTAGAGACATGCAGAGGAGGTATCTTAATGCAATGGCTCTTGTACATCGGTTTGGGAAACCTGATATATTCCTCACCGTCACATGTAACCCCGAGTGGGAAGAAATAAGACAACAATTGCATCCATGGGAGGCTACATTTAATGTACCGTATATTGTTAGTCGGATTTTCCGATCAAAGTTGCAAGATATCAAGCATCTGTTATTCACAAAAAAATTGTTTGGTAATGTTGCAGCTCATATTCATGTCATAGAATTTCAAAAGAGAGGCTTACCCCATGCTCATTTCTTGATTATCTTGAAAGAAGGTGAGAAAATTGAGAATCCAGAGACATATGATACATTTGTCTCCGCAGAAATTCCTGATCCAAAGTGTGACAGCGAACTAGATGAGCTAGTTTTGAAGCACATGATGCACAGGGCATGTGGATCCTTGAGGTCGACTTCACCATGTATGAAAAGAGGATTTTGCAAGTGTAAGTATCCACGTCAATTCAAAGGAGGTCTCGTTGAAAAACATTAATTCCTATCCGATATATCGAAGAAGAGATGATGGTCAAAAGGTTAAAGTTAGAAATGAATACTTGGACAATAGATGGGTTGTTCCATATAATCCTCTATTACTTAAAAGGTATAATTGTCACATAAATGTTGAGATATGTTCTTCTATAACAAATTTGTGAAGTATTTATACAAATATGTGTATAAAGGTCATGATCGTGTCTTTGTGCATATCAGTGATGACAATGGGACAAATGTAGTCGATGAAATAAGAAATTTCCGAGATGGAAGATGGATATCACCGCCAGAAGCAACCTGGAGAATTTATCATTTCAATCTCAGCGAGATGTTACCCTCTGTTGTTCAGCTCGACTTACATCTCCCAGATAAACAACTTGTCACATTTAGCAACAACGACAATTTGCACAACATTTTAGAAACAACTCGTTCGAGAAAGACAATGCTCACGGAATTCTTCACAACAAATGTTGCAGATGATAACGCGCGGCTACTATTGTACAGAGAGTTTCCGGAGAATTATGTTTGGAACAAATCAAAGTCATGTTGGACTAGAAGAAAACAAAGGCAAGTCATTGGACGTGTCAATATAATGCAACGAACCCATCGGAAGGAGAGAGACATATTTTGCGATTGCTATTAAACGTTGTAAGAGGTCCAACATCATTTGATGATTTGCGTACGGTGAATGGTTTCACATACTCCTCATTTAAAGAAGCGATTTCAAAAACGAGGTCTATTAGAAAGTGATCATGCAGTTTTCACTTGTTTTGAAGAAGCTATTGTATACCAAATGCCTTATTCATTACGCCGCTTATTTGCGATCATATTGGCATACTGCGATACAGATAATGTTAAATTGTTGTGGGATCGATTTCATAAGTATATGTGCGAGGATTATGAAAAATTTGGTAATATGTCACCCGCGGATCAAATTGTGGCAACGCTGAAGGATATACAAATGTTTCTTGAAAGTATGGGTAAGGATATTGCAGATTATGACTTGCCAAAGATACCTCAACATAACAATGCATCGTTCAATACATCAAAGGAAGTCCTAGATGAACTCTTGATACATACTCCTCAAACTGATATTCAATCTATCAATCTACTGAATGCAGCTCAAAAGAGAGCTTTTGACATAATAATGGATGTAGTCAATCAAAAAAACATGGCATATTTTTTGTTGATGGACCTGGAGGTACTGGTAAGACATTTCTTTATCGAGCTTTACTTGCAAACATTAGAAGTCATGGAGATATAGCCTTAGCAACTGCCACATGTGGAGTTGCAGCATCTTTAATGCCCTGGAGGAAGAACGGCTCATTCAAGATTCAAAATTCCTTTGGATATTAAAACATCGTCCGTGTGTAACATAAAGAAACAAAGTGCACTTGCAAGTTTGATACGTGTGGCAAAGATAATTATTTGGGATGAAGCACCTATGTGTAAGAAATATACTATTGAAGCCGTTGACCGAACATTTCAAGACATTATGGATTCAGAACTTCCATTTGGCGGAAAGATCATGATATTTGGGGGAGATTTCAGACAAGTGTTGCCGGTGCTTCCAAAGTCTACAAAACAACAAACAATTGATGCATGCCTGATCAAGTCATATTTGTGGCAACAAATGGAGAAATTATACTTGAAAAGGAACATGCGTGCAAAAGATGATAAGGAATTTTCGGAATTTCTTATTCGCATTGGAAATGGAACAGAAGAAAGTATCCATCATGACTTAGTCCATATTTCAAGTGATATGTTGATTAAATTTGATGCAAATGAAGATATGCGGTCATAGCTGATTAATTGTATATATCCATGTATACAAGAAAATTACTAGTGTCCTACATATATCACAAGTAGAATTATATTGGCAACAAAAAATGAATTCGTTGATGATATCAATAACATTCTCGTTAAATCATTTCCAGGTGAAGAACATGTGTACTATAGTTTTGACAGTGCAGTTGATGAGGCAAATACACAATATCAAGTAGAGTTTTTGAATTCTTTAACACCGAACGGTATGCCACCTTCCAAGCCGATCTTGAAAAAGTATTGTCCAAAGTGTTGCTATTGAGAAATTTAGACCCACCGAATGGTTTATGCAATGGCACAAGATTGGTTTGTGTTGATTTTAAAAGAAACGTGATCAAAGCACAAATAGCAAGTGGCCACCATATTGGGAATGAGATCCTTATTCCCAAGATACCTTTATATCCGGCAGAAAAAGATAGTTATCAGTTCCAATTTAGAAGGAAACAATTTCCGGTGCGTCTAGCATTTGCCATGACAATAAATAAGGCACAGGGTCAAACAATTCCAAATGTTGGAATTTATTTGCCAGAACATGTTTTCTCTCACGGTCAATTATATGTTTCATTGTCACGGGGAATTTCTAAAACTTCTACCAAGCTACTTATCAAGCCTTTTACAGTGAATAATGAAACAATACATGAGTACACGCGAAATGTTGTTTACAAAGAAATTTATGAAGTCGCTCCATGTGCGTATAATTATCTACTTCATTATCTTCATCTTTCCAATTCGCTTTTAATATTGTAAATTGTTGTTTACAAAGAAATTTATGATGTCAATCCATGTGCGTATAACTATCTACTTCGTTATCTTCTTCTTTATCTTACTACTAATGTTGCCAATATTTTTTACTCAGGATATGGCGCCATCCAACATAACGTTCAGAGATTTAGCTCCAAACATGACTGAATGGACAATTAAATGTCAACTGGTTGAGAAGAAAGCGCCATACATTTTCTCAAAGAATGACAGGCCTGGAAAAGTGGTTAACATGTGTTTGATGGATGAACAAGGTAATAGTTACATTTTAAATATTACATCTTACCTCTTTGTTCCTAATGTTTTTTTCGTAATTTATTTCAGGGGACTCAAATGCAAGCAACAATGTTCTTAGACACAATTGGAAAATTTGATAATCTTCTAACAGAAAAAAATTATTACACCATTTCAAATGGTATAATAAAGTTGGCAAATCCAAAGTTCAATCTTGGATCAATCGCAACCACTGTTATATTCACAAAGGCTACACTGATCACAGAAGCACAAGCATTTCTTACAATTCAACAGGATCACGGAGATACAAGTAAATTAAGGACTATTAAACAATTGTTTGATTCAAAGATTGATGATGAAGTTATCGGTAATTCTTTAAACATTTCTGCGTTCTAATAACAATGCTTGATCCTAACATTATGCCCTTTTGCAAATTTATTGTGTGTGGTTATCAATACAGATGAAGCAACATCGGTTTCAAGAAGAGCAGATGGGAAAAGCATTCAACGACAAACTCTAGTATTAACTGATGACACATAATATCTAATTACTTATTTATTATTTATCGACTATTTGAATATTGCTTATTCGTCTCAATATCTTATTGTTTAGATGCTCAAGAACTATCATGCTTACTATCTGGGAAAATTTTGTCAAGAACGAAGGAGTACAATTATCTGAGATCATTCAAGAGAAACCTATACTTTTTGCAACATCCTTGCGCACTCATACATTTAGAGGTAAGATGTTGTATCATTGTCAACATACATAAACTCTGATTTTCTAACGTAACCATATTTTGATTTATAGGAAACTTTGGATTGAAGACGACATTTGGTACCAAATTATTGATCCGTCCCGATACAAAAAGTGCAAAATTGTTGGAAAAATGGTATACAAATTTATAGTATTTTAATTTTTAAAATATTCATTTCATGTCATACTTATTGCATTACACTGATAAAGTTTTAACTATTTCAGGGTGACTAACAATGTTGACGAATTGTCAAGAAGGGTTTTTAGAGAAACAACGGAAGATGTAATATCAATAAAATCAGAGGACGTATCTTTACAGGAGATGATTGACAGCAAAACAACTTCTTCGTCTACTCATGTAAGTTTGACATATCTTGAAATTACTCTTTCCAATTGTTTGATATACTCATTATTCTTAAATCTATTTAATATCACATTATTTTTCCCTATTAATATTTTGCAGGTTGTATCATATGATGTCAAGGTAAAAATACAAGATATTATTACAAACAATGATCCATGGTACATGGCTTGTCCTTTTTGTGCACGACTTGTGAAAGAGGAGAAGAATATTTATACTTGTGTAAAATGTTCTAAAGATATATGCCCAGATGAAAGGTCAGTAAACATATGAAAGTAAATATCATATCTTACTATCCATGCTTCTATATATTATAATCTTACTTTACATATGTACAACCATTGTTTTAACATCTTATTTATAGATATTGTCTGCGTCTCAATGTTGCGGATCATACAACAAATATGTGGTTAACATTCTTCAATCGTCAAGTCAAGATATTCTTGGTGTACCAGTCCATACATTAAAAGAGTATAAGGTATACATTGTTAACTTTTTAAACTTTTTTTGTTTCTTATCCTACACATAATGTTATATGTTATCATGCAGGAGAAAGACCTTCCTACCTACTTGAATAATTTGCAGAGCTTGATTAATAAAGGATACGTGTTGACTATAAAGTGTGTCAACAGAGGAATCAACGATCCTGTTAGTTACACATGTACACATGTCAAGCAGATTCTCCAGATTAATGAAGCCGATGATTCAAACTCACGGGCTACTGATGAAATCATACAACATCAAGGGAAAAAACAGAAAATCATGTGAATATCATCAAAAGTTTGAGAGCTAGAAGATACAGAAGTTCATTTCGTGCATTTGAATTTTTTTTGTAACTATTTGATTGAAGGGTGTAGATTTAGTCAAATATTTCTAAATTTCTTTCAATTGCAAATAGCTTTTTTTTTGACTTATTAGGTGACAGTTTAATTTTAATGTTGGATCAGACTTGGTTTAGAATATGTTCTCTACTGTGGCTTTAGTATCTTCCTCTATCTTGTCTCTCATTTTTTCTAAGCGATTGTTATAATTTGTGTTTGTTTCTCATCAATGGTCTTGTATGTATCATCTTTGTGGTTTTACTTATGATGTGGCTTTCATGTTCATGTATGACACTCCCCACCCCAAGAACTTCTCATCTTTAGGGGTTCTTCCTCCTGACATGCTACATACTCTTTCTCTTTTGCATGTGTGTCCCTTGGAATTGTAGATTGTGTATTCTCGCTGTGGTCATAATGTATTCTTTATTCTTTCTTCTTCTTATTATTTCTTTCTCTTATTTTTGAGAATATGCATTCTGTTTCTCCCAGATGGACTTTTCTTATTCCTTATTTCCTTTTGTGGAGTCGGTCTTAGTCTTAGAAGCTTCCTTCCGGCGGTGGAGACCATCAAGTTTTTCCCTTGGTGAATTAAGGAAATTGCTTGAGCCGCCGGTGAAAATTCTTTGGTTTTCTTTGCTGAATGTTGGTGCCGCCTACTTATCTTGGGCTTGGTCCCCGAATACTGATTTCCGGTAGATTGTTTTCGTGTGATGAATTTTTTTTTGCACTAGGCAGTTCTCAAGAAAATGATTGCTGGAGATGCCGTATTTACTCTTGTTGATTTATTATTGATCTTTTACCCGCAAAAATCATCCAATGCAACTTCTATTTTTTTGACTAGGATCTTGTAGTTGCCAATGGACCTTGTTGCTGGTGCCTGGAAATCGCAACTCTTCTTTCTTCTCTAAATAGGGATCTTGAGTAGGTATTTGTCATAACGATCTCTCAAGGTCAGATTTCTTCTTGTCTATATGTAAGGGTACTTTTTATCGAAAAGTTGAGACCTTTGGATCTTTTTCTGTTATTTCCTAAATGCATAACTACGTTCCTACTGGCTGGAGGTTCTTTTCGATTCTTTGTAATAATTTATCAATTGGTGCATGCTCTTATAGGAATAGGATAGTAATCGTCCTTAAGGTTGTCTCCAGCGTTTCTACTGATCTATATGTTATTGGCGTTATAGGCATCAAAACGGAACGGGATAAATGCAGAAGAGATTCAACCAGTCCCACATTCAAGGCGGCCTTGAAACTTGTCCATATTGCAAATACCTGCAAGATCCTTGGAGATTCCATTGCCCACTTCAGCTAGAGCCAGCATTCCCTCTATGCAGACTCCAACTTCTACAAGAGGAGGTTTACCTCCCAGACCTAATTCAACAAAAGCAAAGCCAACCACCAAAAGCTTTGTACCACAGAGAAGCTTTAAGCCCAAAATCTTATTAGTTGAATGTGAGAAAACTGGCCTTCTTACTTCAGGGGAGCCCATTGCAAGTGAATCACAAGAGAAGACTTCCACTTCACGGACATTTTCTTTTACACGAGTGTTTTCATCTGTATCAGCAAAGAGGACACACTCTTTACCAGTTACACCAGTTTCAAGTGCCGGACCTTCATCTGAAAAGGATAATCATGTTGTTGACCTTGACAAATTGGAAGTAAGACTGTTAGCTTATGTTTTTATTGCTACTGATCTTAACATCAATCATGTGATTTTGTACTAACTGAGAACTTGAGAACCATTCCTTTCAAAAAGGGGCTATATTTTGTGCTTACACCTGTCGTGTATGTTAAGCATGCAACTATAACCCTTTGTTTCCGCAAAAGGCACACACCCAAAATGTTTAAGGAGTATAATGAGTAGAAGGTATTGGAAAGACCGTAGAGAAGGATTTAAATCAAATATTATGGGCTCATCCTTTCTGATTTTACTTTTGTTGCTATAAGCTCATGATGGACAATGGTTATAAGGTTTTGCTTTGCTTGAAAAGTTCTCACTCTGGAAGAGTTCCGCGAATTATTTTCTCCTGCTTTCTCTAATAAGCTGTCGGTAGTAGAACACTCCCTTTCGCGGCGGATGTTCAAATGAGGCGTATAATTACTTGCTATTACCTTAGGCTTCTGGTCGCCTACGAATAGAAGAAGAGATCGTACAAGGAAGAATCAACAACAAGATTGTTTATTTTTTACAATTGCCTCTATATATATTTACTATCTTTTACATTTCGTCTACACCGTTGTTTTTAGGCTTTTCTAGCACTCCAAATAATATAATATATTTTAGTTTTTTTTTAAAAGTTGCTTCAGTGATAATGCTTTACGTTGATATTGTTTTACGTAGATGCAAATGAACTGCTTGCAAAATTATCTTCACTTTCGTTCGGAATGTATAAATCTATAAACATAACAATATCTCATAACTCATTATAATCAATTATTATTTATGCTTGTTACAAATAAATACGTAGGTACCGATAATAATGCTGTCTGCCCTGCACCAGACCATCCTCTATCGCGATATGCCTCCCCCCCTCAACCAATGGCCCAACTGCCCAGCCACTGTATGCATCACGATCGGCCTCTCTGCCCCCTCATCTCGATGGCCCAACCACCGTAATCCTATCCGGTTGCTATCCGGTGCACATTTAGCAACGTACAAACTATGTTGGGCAAATGGTGAATGTAACTCCACAAATGTTCTTGCCGCCTTTGACAAAGTTGCTTAGAATCCTGTAATGATTTCATGTAAGCAAATCATATTAAAGTTTATCATTCTCTTTCTCTTCCTACATAGAGTCAGTTATCAAATTTAGTCTCACGGAAACTACTATAGGATTACTGATTTCCCCTAAAGTGGCAAATTTTTTTCCAACGTCCAAGTTCTTTATCTCCTTTCATATTAAAGGTGACACTTGATTTTTCGGTTGAGAAGGCCTTCAGTAGATTATTTGTAAAATGATAAAATCAATTTAGATGCAAATATTTTCTACTCTATCTAATATGACTTTTTTTTTAATTCTTTCAAATTATTACAAAATATTATTTAGATTTTAGTCGGAGATACAGACCTATCTACTCTAATTTTTATACCATATTTTTATCTTGTGTTAAAAAATTCTTAAATTTTTTAAAGAATTTATTACAATCACATTACAATTTTATATTCAATCAATATATAAAATATTATAAGAACACGTGCCTAGCACGTGATTTAACTAGTATATATATGTGTGTGTGTAAACATCGTAATTAGTTCGGGAAGAGCAAATATATATATATATATAGCAACAACGACGTCTCGACCCAGGAACGTCGTCGTCGTCGGTGCCCAAAATTGGGCGTGAAATATGCATGGCACAGTCGATCTGGACATATATATATAGGTATTGCAAGCCAAATATGGTGGATATATCGACCTGGAGAGGAGGATCGGACGCCGCGAATGACGAGTTGGGACCCGCCGTCGACGGTGGTGGCCGACGATGCTCGGGCGCCTATGACGCCGACGAACAGCACCGCCAACGCTGCGCGGAAGAAGACACTATCGATATTATTCGCAGCCATGGACGGGGACGGGGGAGGCAGCGGGGGCAGGGGAACGCTAGGCGTCTTTTTGACCTAATCCGTAAACTCTAAACAATTATATAATCTTTTCAAAAAAATTTATTCTTATCAACGAATATCCTAATCCTACGGTTACGGTTTGGTTTCAGGTCTCTCTAATATATCTTATTATTAGTATGATAAATACGAGTATTGTTAATTCAACGCTACGTACACCGTAAAAAATATCGTATTCGTACAATATTTTAAATAATATGTATGAATATTTGTTTTCTCATGATTTATTTCGTCGTATTTATGAAGTGCTCCAGTTTGGGTCTCCTTTGCGTCTTCCGACTGCTCAACCATTTTCTGGAGTTTTTTTCGAAGTAACACACTTATTTCTTAATATTATAAAAGTAACACTCAATTATTACTTTTTTTTGCAAATCTAGCACAAATTGTTGTTGGATAGTAGCAATTGTAGTAAAGTCGTCACGTACCGACGCGACTTTTGAGTGATACGGTGATTTAAAAAGATATTATAAAATCGGATCGAAAAAGATGACTTTAAAAAAAATTCAAAAGTCGCGTACAACTTTAAAATTGTTATTTTTTCTGACCGAACATTAAATGTTATATATCAATTTTATATATTGACCAGCGGGACTTCGGCGAGAGTTCGAGCCGGAGGAGGAAATCGGAGAGAGGGGGAGGCGCGGGCATTACAGCGGGGACAGGGGGGAGGAGTGGTGAAAGGGGGTGGGCGTAACCGGCGAGAGAGAGAAAGGGGGCGGGGCGGGGCGGGCGATACAGAAATTTTTTTATTTTTATTTTGAAATGTTACATAGAGAATATCCTATGGATAGAACTATAAATCATTGGTTAAGGTAGACAGGATAATTGAAAAAGTGTTTTCCAATTGATCCAATTTTGAGTACAAGATTCTATTAGAATGACTAGGAGTTGATAGTCGATGCCATACTTCTATCAGACCAGAACATTGGATGGACGATGATTTATATCCATATGATAATCAATTATGAAAATATATTCTTTGGATAGGAGTTTATCTCTAAACCCGTTTGTGTTCATAGGATGTGACTTGTACCCTACATGATTAGTATATCATCAAATCTTTTATAAGATAAGGAATTTAATTTGAAAGAAGTTATTCTTTTAATTATACCTCAACCAAATAGGCTATGGGATTTAGAAGGTCACATGCACGTGGGCTAATAAATTGGCTTGAGGGCAAGGGTGTAAATAAGGAGAAATGAGGAGATTTTATATGGAAAACTCCAAATTCTCTTTATAATAATGAAGAGAGCGTGAGCCTTACAAGCCAAAGCCCTATTTCATCCCTAGCCGGCTAGCCCTCTCCTCCTCCCACTCTGACCACCACCATCGGATGGTGGAGATTCATTCTGGACAAGTGGTCGAAGTTGATGCGAAGGAGAACCCAGCTTTGGAGGTAGCTCATGTGGATACAACTGGAAGTCGCACGCTTGAGTGGCTGAACGAGTGTAGAAATGCTCAATCTTCTTCGATCTATAGGAATTATTTGAATCCCCCAAAGTTATGTGAACAAAATCATTTCAAATACTAGTTCGGTTATGATTGTTCGGTTCTTGATGGTTTTAATAACATATCCATGTGCCCCCCCTTTGGGGGTGCATCACCATGTGCCCCCCGTTTCCATTCTTTTATTTTGATTCCTATTTTGATTGGAATGTTGCCCGATTTATTTTATTGTCTAAAATTTATGTGTCTCGTGTAGGGGACGCATGTGCCCTCCCCTAGGAGTGCATGGATCCCTCCAATTTTGGCAACTCTGATCAGATCTTAAAATTTTAGAAGATTTCTATCTAATTTCCAAGGGACGCATGGGACATCGACCTTCTATTTTATTTCTGGATGAACATTACCCTGAATGGGTTGATTTTCTTCTAAGTGCCATGCACCCCAGAGGGGGGACACATGAGACTATTTTTCTTGTTTTGTTGTCTACTCTCTTTCCTATAAATTGGGACGACCATCAGACATTTGGGAGGTTGGAAGCATCTCCCCCAAGCATCCCATAACATCCTTACACTCCATCTTTGAACTCCAATGATTTTTAGAGAGAGAATTTAACAAGTTCAGAGAAAGAAAAGTTGGTTTGTGCTCGGCAAATTTACTACTTTTCTCCAACCTCTATAGAAGCATAAAAGCATGTGATGCTAGAGCTATCTAAAGAGAAAGTGTTCCTCTCTTAGACCTCTTTCATTTGCAATGAACGGGGCTCAATTCTGACTTTTGCACTAATTGTGGCAAGCTTTTAAGCAAAGGCACGCTGCCAATTTTCAATTTTGGACCGAGTATCTTCCTTGTCTCGAGCTTCATCAATTCTTCGTCAAATTGACCCATATTTACTTTTTTTCTTCTAAACTCACACTTTAGCCTTCCTTCATCATATATTATTTATTTTTACATCCTTTAGCATCATTTTTAATATGAGAAAAAAACAAAAAAAGTGAGTCAAGAATAACCTCAAATCCGATCAGTTATAACCTAACTACCGCCTTTATGTTGTTCCCTTTATAATATTTGCTACTATGGTTGTTCACAAATCATCATCCGACGTCCGAAGAACAAAATGATAACTTAATTTATATGCATGACACCATGTATGTATATTCAACCAAGATCTAGGAGAGCGAGACAAAATTGATTGCCTTTTTAGAAATTAATATGCATGGTGTCGTCGGTCTATCCAAGCGATGATTCGGTCGGGCTCCCGATCAATAAAGTCCCCACGTACACCATCAATTTACCTAATTAAGCCATGTATGACGGGGTTTTGATGAATCATCTACCTTGTTCGACAATATATATATATATGATTTAATGACTTTTCAACTCCCGAGATATTAAATGTTGTCATTTATGTGAGGGGGCGGCACCCTCCCGAGGTGATTTGCACTATATATATATACATACACATTCATTTTCCGGGTTCCGTCTGGCCACGAGTGCAATGCTAGCTAATTATTATCGAAAATATATATAAATATAAATACATAGAGTTGCGTCGATCGAGATATTCAGGTGGCCCTCTGCATGCGCAGGTGTCCAAACTCTAGTCGGTAGTCACGAATCATACACCCGCACAAGGCTGGTAACATCCTGCCTGCACACAGGACACTTGGGTCGAGAGACGACGTCCCGCCGCTGACGATCTTGTTTGAGTAAAACTTCGGCGCCGCAGGGGCAGCAGCACACCCGGTGACCACAGGGGATGAACACGCAGCCCCTCCGTCTGGTAAGACAGATGACGCAGCCCTCCCCATCCGGTACTGGTACTTCTTCTTCTTCGGCGGCGCTGGTCTTGGCGGCAGCTGCTTTGATTGCTGTCTCTGCCTCCCTCAGTCTGATCTGATAGTCCGTGTTTGATATGAGTGGCATTCTGACGAGGATGCGTTCCGAGTGGGATAATCTAGTTAGATAGTTGACCAACATCAACTGCCTACTGCTGCCGCAGATTCTGACACCTCTGGCTCTTTCTTCCTTAAACCGTCTGATTAGGTTGCCGATGATCTGCTCCTTCCCCACCGCTGCAGCCACCTGCCGTTTCGGCGGCTCCGCAGGCTGCTTCTTCCTCTTCCAACCGTCTAATTAGATAGGAGATGCTGATCACCTTCCAATCCACTAATTCTTGGACGAGCTCGACGCCGTCGGTGTCTTCCACAAGGTAATTTATCCTAGTGACCCTGCGTTCATATGTACGTGTGTGTGTATATATATAATACATATATATGTATTCAGTACTAATTAATCTCATATCAACACCGTACGTGTACCAAGATTGGTTTAGTTAACTAGAAGACTAATGTGTATACATATATAATGCAGGATTTAATCAAGGCGGGAGATGAATCTAGCTAGGATATTGAAATAGTTTTAATTATAGAACAACATAAAGGAGAAACAAACATGAAAAATAATAGAAACGAAACAAGAAGCAATGCGGGGAAATAAAAGAGAAATTAATAGGGTGTTTGGTAACGTTCTTAATTTTAAGACAATCTCGTTTTTGAAATCAAGATTATTTGACTTCTCAATTTTATTTTTAAAATCAAAACAATCTAATTATTTGGTGTTTGGCAAAATGATCATAATTTTTAAAAATTAAACAGTAGTGTTTGGTTATGACTAGCGACTCTGCGAAATTCTCTCGGACTCCCTTCGTAGAGAGTACCTGCAGCTCCGTGAAGGCTCCCCCGCAGCGTCGTCCGCCTCCCTCCCCCCACGGCGGCGGCGCTCCTCCGGCGGCGGCCAACAAAAGGCCGCGTCGTTGTTGGCCAGCGAACCCCTCCCCTCGCGGCATCGTCTACCCGACTAGTGAAGCCCGCGCGTTGTCCTTGAAGTCCTTCGTGTAGGATACTTCTTTCAGTGCTTAAATCCCCTAGCGATTCTGGCACTTTTCTGAGGTCGGGGGTTTTAGCGGTCCAGAGGAGTAGTTATTTTGTCCTTGCTTTATTTTTTCACGTTCTGGGGTTTTACTTCCATGGAGCCTTCTTCTATTGATGATAGTATTTTGGGCCAGTTCAAGAAGCTTCTCCATATTCCTCAATCCCCCCTCCTATCCGGCTTGATAAGGCGCCTTCTTCTGAAGATCAAAAGTGGAAGCGTAGTTTGATCATTAAGGTCCATTCTTCTATCAAACCTAGGCCGGCATGCTTGAAGGAATGGATCCGAAGGATGTGGACTCCTATTCCCCCTTGGTCTTTATTGGATTTCTCGCATAATGCTTTTATTTTGATGTTTCAATCCGAGGAAGAAGTTGATAAGGTGTGCAGACGAGCTCCGATGTTTTATGGTAACAACTTTTTACTTCTGGAAAAGGTTCGACCATTAACATAACCTTCAGAATATAATCTTATCTATGGGGATCTTTGGGTTCGAATTTGAGTTACTAACCAAGGAAATCATTATGCGTGTGGCATCTCAATTAGGTATTCCTTGGGATCCACCGTTGGAGATTGTGGCTTCTTGGAGTTTGTATGCTCGTATTAAAATCCGGTTGAATGTAATGAATCCTCTTCCTACCGAGGTGTCTGTTATTTTACCAAATGATTCCTTGAAGTCGTTCAAGCTTGCTTATGAACGTATTTCCAGATTTTGTTATTTCTGTGGTCGGTTAGGTCATGTATATGGGGATTGTGATCTTTTAACTTCTCTGCATTCTCTTATTAAACCTGATGTATCAGAAGATCTTCAACTCTATATGAAGGCACAACTTGGTTTCAGGTTTGGGGATTGGTTATCAAGAGCTGGTAGAGAGGCGCATGGTGGGAAAAGACCGGTTTGTCTTCAAGTAGGTGATGCAACTGTTTCAGAGTTTACGTCTATTTGTACAGACCCCTCAGGCATGTCTTCTTCCACCCTTCTGCCTTTACCGGATTTGGGAGCAGAGGAGGTTAACCAGCACTCTAGTATGATAACAATGCCTGTTATTTCTGACAAAGCATCTTTTCAAAAAGTAAATGATAGTTCTTAAGTTTTTACTTCTACTAGTTCTGCTTTGGATATTCCCTTCATGTTGACATCGAGCCCTTTGTAGGGTTTCAAGGATCCACATAATAATTTAAGTAACAAATAAGCACTTGTTTTGTCGAAATTGCCTTCTTTGGGGAACTCCACAGGTCATGGTAATGCTGTCATTAAATCATTGATTTCACCTCTTAAATGTCAGATGAAAAAATCTTCTCTTCGGGAGAAATCCAAATGAAAGTCTTTTAACCAGGCTCTTAACAGGTCCATTTGTATTCAGCAAGAGGGTTTATATTCAATCAAAGTGGAACAGACGATTGAGAAGGGTTCTGATTTCAGGGTTGTGGCAGCTGACCCCCTTCAACTGCCCACCTCCCAATGAAGATGGTGGTTTGGAATTGTCGGGGAGGGAACGGGCACCCGACAATTCGACACGTTGACCGTCTAGCCCGTTCAATCAAACCTCATATTTTCTTCTTATCGGAAATTAAATGTTCCCTGTCGGCCAACAGGGATTTTTTCAACAAACGAGGTATCAAAAATTTCTTTATTGTGCCTTCTCATAATCGGAGTGATGGATTATGGCTTTGGTGGGATGATTCTATTAGTTTTCAAATTCTTTTTTCATTTTCTTCTAGGATTGGAGGGGTCATGTATGACCCGGATAAGGAAGTAGTTTGGTTCTTAATTGTCGTATATGCTCCTAATCTGGATAGGGATAGAGTTAACATGTGGAATAGGATGACTCATTCTATCAAGGAAATGAGGTTACCAATTTGTTTAATTGGCGATTGGAATTGTATTTGTTCTCCTTTTCAGAAGAGGGGTGCTCGACCTGTTCTGTCTCATATAGCTCATTTTCAACATTTTATACATGAAAACAGTCTGTTAGAAGTGCGTAATGATGGACTAATATATACTTGGAACAATAGAAGATCTTTTAATTTTAATGTTCGTGAAAATTTGGACAGGTGTTTAGGTTCTAATTATTGGTTTCTCTTATACCCTATTGTGCAACTTCATACCCTCCCTTGCAGCTACAGTGATCATGTTCCTCTTTACTTAAATACTTCTCCTCCTG
The DNA here is from genome assembly GCA_036172225.1 of Cryptocoryne crispatula var. balansae. NCBI lineage: Eukaryota > Viridiplantae > Streptophyta > Magnoliopsida > Alismatales > Araceae > Cryptocoryne > Cryptocoryne crispatula. Next base: position 22,103,211 of record CM069927.1, on the reverse strand, counting down.
GCCAGACCGAGGAATTATTTGTTTATAATGGAAGCAAATTGGCTGAAATTCAATTCTTTCCATGAACTGGTTGGTTTGTGATGTAACCTCAAAAATCTCTTTTTAAGATTTTATTTTGGAAATTCATTTTTCCATTTGAATTTGAATTAGATTTAAACCTTAGCATTGACTTCTTAAGAAAATAGGTGATATTCCATAAAAGTACTAACTAGGGTCCATAATATGTATAAAATTATAATTTGAAGTTGTTAGATTCTTTGAAATTTGATTTTGACCTCTCCCCGTCGGATGATGCGAAGATCCGACGTTAATTACATTGAGAATACTCGAATACCCTTGATTATCCGCCATAGCAATTCATGAAAGTAGAAGAACAATGCATCCACAAAAGTAAACATTCACACACAGGCGAAAACAGCACATGAACTTGATGGAATGCAAGCACTTAATTTGATTTGAATTTAGTTTGATTTGGTTTGGATTTGATTTAATTTAAGTTGAATTTGATTGATTTGTAAGTTGTTTGTTGATTTAAATTCAGTTTGGTTTAAGTTTGTTTAGTTGAAATTTGACTTGGGTTTGGTGTTTGACAGTTTATTTATTGTTCTGAATTTATTGATTTGAATGGGATTTGGGCTTAACTTACGGAATTTAGTTCAGGTTTTGATTAAGAATCTGGTGTGAACTGAATTTGAGAGTTCTGACTTATTAATGAGTTGTGACTTTTATTTTAAGTTTGCTTGAGAATTAATCTTTACAGATTCTGTTTACAGATTTGATTAAGTTTTGAGCTTGATGGTTGGCTGAATTTAAGTTGTTCAAATTTTGGTTGATATTTTAGTTTGGATTGATTAAAGTTCTTCAATTAGTTTAGTTTGAACCCGGTTAGCATCTGCTGTGATTAAACTTAAAATTTGATTTGTTGTTTTAGATTGAGATTTTCTTTAGACGTTGAGTTCTTTTGTATTTTGCCTGGCACAGGTTCTGTTTTGGATTTTAATGAGGTTTGTGTCTTATTTGAGCGTGTTTTGATTTATACAAGGATTTGAGTTGCAGATCTTAGGTTTAAATTTAAGTTCGACAGGTGATCATTGTGAGTTTACCTGATGATTTATGTCATTTGGATTGGATTGCAGGTTTTCTTGAAATGTGTTGGTTTTATGAGTTTAGAAACTTACAGATTGAATTTAGTTCAAGTGATTTAATTTATTTATGTGATTATGGATTTTATCTTCACGATCATTTGAGATTAAGTTAAAACTGATTGAGTTTAAATTGAGAACCTCTGTTTGTTTTAGATTAATTGTGCATTAGTTATCTGGACCTTTAATTGGAGTTGGGTTGATAAAAAAAATTAGTTTCAGTTTGAACTAACTCATTAAAACTTGATGTTCTTATTTTTTTAGTTTAATGTGACTTTTATCTTCAATTTGTTATGCTTCGGATTTAGTTTTCTTTTAAACTTTTAGATTTGGGATTTGTTATAGTATTCAACCGTGGGATTGATTTCAGTTTTTTTTAACCTTGTTATGGTTTGATTCAAATTGACTTGAACATGTTTGTTTTGACTGAGTTTAATTTGAACAGGTTGGGGTTCTTTTTTATGTTTCAATGAGTTGATTTATTGTTTTCTGATTTTTGTTTTGAGTTCAATCTTTAAGTGGCCAGATTTCTGTAAATCTTACAGATTTTGTTTGGAGCATGGATTTTATGATTTAGTTGTTCAGTTTATTAAGGGTTGTGTCATTGAATTGGGTTGGATTTAATTTAACACTTTAATTTGATTTGGATCAGCTTTAAGTGGTTTTATTCAAAGTTCTTTTTTTTACTGATGGCATCAGATTTAACTTTGGTTGGAGATCTCTTTTTAGAACCATGTTCAGTTGTTTAGAGTTGATTTGAGATCAATGTATAGGTTCGACCCATCTTGAATTTCAAACAAGTCTTACAGACCATGAATTGATATCTTGATCGGCTTGAACTTGGAATTTGTTTGAGAGAGTTTCAATTTCTTCTTTTACAATTGCCAGATGATGCTTAACTTGCTTGGGATTTCATTTGATCAGAGGGGAATTTAGGTTTGGCTTTAATTTACATTTGACTTACTGCCTTTCAGGTTCAATGGATTGTTCGTTTTCTTTTTTTTTTATTTGTTTGAGTTTCAGATTCTTACATTCTGCTGCAAGGCTTTAGACGTGGACCTGATTTTTAATCTGGGTTGAGTTTGTTTGATTTGATTTACCTGGGTTTCATGATTTTGATTTTGGAAATTTGGTTAAGATTTGATTACCGGGCTCCCAATTCCTGGAATTCTCTGAATTAACTGGTTGTTCTTAGTGATGATACTTGCATCGTTCGAGTTCATGAGACTACAGCAGTTTCCCATAACAGTGTCCTCATCATTCACATAAATTCTCCATTGCCTTGACATGATTTACATAAGAATGGAATAAAACAGGTCCGAACTCCTGTCAAGCCAGTGATAGGCATCATGGAATTTGTTCAATGTCTTGAGACTGAGTATGTCCCGGTCTTTGATGGACTTGTGGGAAATTAGCTCATGTCAATCTTTACAACTCCTTCATGAGTTGATGAACTGCTTGCTAAACTGGTAAGACATTGGGGTCTGTTTTCAAGACCTTTGGATGTCTACCTTAATAAGAGGGTCAAGAGGTGGGTTTAGAACCGGCCTCTTGGTTTCTCTTTATTTTGAATTCTTTTAAGTTGAGCCGAACCCATGAGGTGGGTTTAGAACCGGCCTTATGCTTGCCTCGGTTTGTTTAAATTAAATGGATTTTTATTTATTTTAAGTTGGTTGTTTGTTTTATTATTATTTTTGAATTAATTATGGGTCAAGAGGTGGGTTTAGAACCGGCCTCTTAGTTACCATCTATTTTGAATTTTTTTAAGTTATGCCAAAGCCATGAGGTGGGTTTAGAATCGGCTTTATGCTTGCCTCGGTTTGTTTAAATTAAATAGATTTTTATTTATTGAATTCCACTGTCGGAGCACAGTTGCAGGTTATTGGGCCTCCACAAGCTCCCCTGTTGGGCCTCGTCGCTGCCTCTTGTTTTCTTCTTTTTTCACATCTTTTTCCGGTGGGCCCCACATCCTAGTTTGACCCGCAGGTCAACTCCTCCTCGTGAAGCTATTCGCGCGTGGCCACCTCTCGTGCCCCGTTCAGCGACGGTTGCTCACGACAGTCTCCTCTTCCTTTTTTTTATCAAGCAGGCCCCACCCTCATATGTCCACCATGGAGTATAGTGGGAAAAATAATTCCCCCCCGGTGCGGCCTCTTCTCCTGACAGCGACAATGCCGTTCGACCATGCTGGCACCCTCCTTCACTCACCGTTCAGCCAGGACGAAGGCGGAAGATGGCAGTAGCTTTGGGAAGGGATTTCGACAGCGGTAGGGTCCAATCGGCTTTGGAAAAGGCTCTTCTGTGGCTCTGGAAGTGAGGCTTCCGACAACCTTCAAAGGGCTCTGCACAGAGCTCTCGCAGGCGGCGGGGTTTCTTCAACCTCTGAAGGGCGATGGAGGCCTCAGAAGTTCCGGACGGCAACGACGGCCATAGAGGCCCTCGATAGCTTATTGGGGGGAGCAGCCGACTCTGGCAGTAGGGCTCAGTGATTCCGACAGCGTCCGAAGGATTCTTTGACGACTCCGGAAAGGGTCCCTGCCGGTCTTCTTCGACGATGACGGTGGCTGATAAGCTTGATGGTGAGGAGGGAGCTTTGATGGTGGAAGAAGTGCTCAACACAAGGTGCCCGTGCCTCCGATTCTCTCTTCCCTGTCTAGGCTTTCGATCTTCTGTCCTCCCTTTTTTTTCTATACTCCCCCCCTCCTCTGCACCCGATGGCCTTGGTGCTACATTTATAGGCTTCCACCCTTCCTTCTTTGCATCGGGAGACATACCGAAGAGGGGGGTCCGGTTCCGAGACAGACTCGGAGGAATCCCAGGATATTCATGATGGATTTCCCTCTTCATTGGTGAGCCTATCTTTTGGGAGATTCTCCTTTCTTACGAGACTCTCATTATCGGAAGAGTCTGGCTTGGCATAGGAATCAACCGAGAATTAGTTTCCCTGCTGACCTGTCCTTGCTATCTCGCGATCCTCCAAAATAGGAAGAGATTGAATCGAAATTGGTTGTTGAGGTGGCGAGGCATGAATTTCTCCAAGATGCCCCCCTGGTAGGGCTGTAACGTGGAAACCAGATAACCTATATGGAAGGCCATCATAATGGGCCTATTTCAGGACTAATGTTCAGTCCATTAAGGAAGTGAAAAGGGTGCATCAAATTGAATTCAATTTAATCCTTAATGGGTTAGGCCTCGGGCCATTTTATCAAAGGAATGGCATGTCTCAAAGTTGAACAGTATGACTCAATGGAGATTCAATCCCAATTTGAAGAATTTTCGGTGTCCACAGTTTGGCATGGCATCATTCTCCACCTTTCCTTTAGGATTATGAAACTAAGATGAAGGTTGTGAGCTTTGAAATGTCTTGTTGGAGACGGCATATTTTTTGTAATCTCAAGTCCCAAATTGCTTTTACGAAGAATCAATTAACTACATTACAAAACTCATCTCCATCTTTGCAAACTGAAGGATTTGAAACAACTCTGAAGAAACATCTGGAATGGCTGGAAGAATCGGAGTGTATTTATTGGAGGCGACGTGCGAAAGCACACTGGCATATGTTAGGGGACAGCTGTACAGAGTTTTTCTTCACGAAAGTTATGAACCGTAGACGATGGAATAAGATATCAAGGGTATACAAATCTGATGGCTCTTGGTCTTCAAATATCACTGATATTAAGGATGTGCTTACAACCTATTTTCAGCAGCTTATTTACGATAATCATTCTACCACTTTTTTTGATGTTATTCAGTCCTTTCAGATGCCCATGCTTTCTCAAGATCAAGCTGATTCGCTTCTAACCCCTCCATCGATGGATGCTATTCACAAGGTGATTTTTTCAATGAAGCCACATACGTCTCCAGGTAGAGATGGTTTCCCACCCCTATTTTTTCAGCATTTATGGTCCCTACTTCAGGATGAGGTTTATTTTTTCATCAAGAATGTTTTTGAATCCTCTCACATTCCAAATGCTTTAAATCATACTATTATTACTTTAATTCCTAAGAGGGAGAAAGCATCTTCACTTGAGCATTTCCAGCCCATCAGTTTGTGTAACGTTTTGCTAAAAATCTTGGCAAAATTTATTGCTACCTGTCTTAAGCCTTTGATGCCCACTTTGGTTTCCTAGTTTTAACCGCTTTCGTACCAGGTAAACAGGGGATTGAAAATGTTATTATTGTTCAGGAAATCATCAATGCTTTCAAGTGGATGAGGGGTAGAACTGGCTATTTTATGGTCAAACTTGAGATTCATAAAGCCTATGATAAACTCTGATGGGATTTTCTTCATGCCGTTTTGAAAAAGTTCCGATTTCCTGACCAGCTAATCAATCTTATTATGAAGTGCACAAGGTCAGTTTCTTATTCTATAAATGTTAATGGGCATCATACTATGCCAGTTATTCCTCAGCGTGGAATCAGCCAAGGTTGTCCTCTCTCCCCATACTTATATATCTTATGTTCTGAAGTTTTATCATCTATGTTATCTCATGCCACACAGTTGAAGATGATTTCCGGAGTTAGAATGGCTAGAGGGGGCCCAATGATAACTCATTTAATGTTTGCAGACGATCTAATTATTTGTGGGAAAGCTACTGAAGAAGAAGTAAAAAATCTTCTTGCGCTTCTTAAGGTATATGAAGATATCTCTGGTCAAAGCTATTAGTTCCAATAAATCTAAAATTTGTTTTAGCAGAAATGTCTCACCTGTTATCATTTCAAGTATTTGTGCTCTTACAGGTTTCCAGCTTGGTTTAAAAGAGGATCTTTACCTTGGTCTTCCTTGGGATCCAAAGAGGGGTCGTACTTCTTATTTACATTGTTTATTTAACTCTTGTCAAAAAAGAATGGCTGGTTGGAAAGCAAATCTTTTATCTACTGGGGGGCGGACCACTTTAATCAAATCTACTATTGCTCACTTGCCACTTTATGCCATGTCAGTTTCCAAACTTCCGGTTGCTTTCTTAAACAAATTGGACAAGCTTCAAAGAAATTTTTGGTGGGCTCACTCTACTTCATCTCATAAACGAATTCATTTTTCTAGTTGGAAGGTTATTCAGCAACCCAAGAGGATGGGGGGAATGCATTGATTGCAGAATCGGCCGATTCGGATCGGAATCGGCCGATTCTTGGATTGGATCGGATCCCTCCAATCCGATTCCCGGCAGAACTACCGATCCGGACTGATCTTCGGTCCGGATCGGTGTTTGTAGGTGGAATAGGTGCCGGAATCGACCAAAATGGTCGATTCTGGATCGATTCCGGCGATTCCCTCGCCGGAATCGACCCACAGACCACCGCGGCGGCCAACCCTCCGCGGCGGCCCTCTTTCCTGCCCACGGGGCTATCGGGTCCATCGGGACCCGGTAGCCCAGGATCCGGTGACTTAAATCACCGGACCGGACCGGTCGGACCGGTCCGGTCCAATCGATCCGGTGACTTAAGTCACCGGATCCGGGCTACCGGGTCCCGACTGTCTTCCCCGCCCGATAGGGGAAGACGACCGCGGCGGCCGCTACGGCACCATTTTGGGGGCGATTTCAAGCCAATTTCGCCCCCAAATTGCTCTAGAATGGATCGGAATCCTGCATAGTGTTATTTTGGTATTTTTTTTAGGTTTTACCATTGTTTGAAGGACCGATCCGGAATGATTCTGGATCGTTGTTTCTTCCGGCGGATCGCTCAGAATCGGACCGATCCGATCCGATCCGGATCGGATCGGTACCCACCGATCCGGTGGCCGATTCCGATCCCGCGATCCTTGGGAGAATGGCTATTAAAGATCTTGTTACTTTAAACAAAGCTATGGGACTACGCTTACTATGGAATTTCCTACACCAGCAAGGTTCTTTGTGGGTTCAGATTCTGTCTCATAAGTATTTGTGGAAAGGTAGCATTTGGCAGGTAAAATTTCATCATACAGATTCTCCAATTTGGCATTTTATCTTGCTGGCTAGACCTATTTTTACTAAAGTGGTTATTTGGAAGGTTAGGGATGGTACAACTATTCATCCCTGGCAGCATCAATGGCTTATGGATGGTAAAGGTCCTTTAATTCCGCTTACCAAGGGAGTTTTGTTTCCGGGCCAGGTAAGTGATCTTATGACAAATAATTCTTGGGATCCTCACATTATTTCATTATGGTTTGATTATAATACTGCTCAGAGGATTCTTCATACCCCATTCATTCGTACTTGGAAATAGATACTCATACTTGGCCCTTTACGGTGGATGGTAAGTTCACTTTAAAATCAACTTATTGTTTCTTATTTGAGGAAAGTATTCCTCCTGGATCTTCAAATCATGGCATTTGGCATAAGTTATGGCATCCAAAAGTAGGACAATTTCTTCCAAATAAAATTCTTATGTTTGGAAGCAGCTATCTAGCAACTTGCCTACTAATCAAGAAATCCACAGGCATTGTCCACAGGTAAATCTCATATGCCAAGTGTGCTTTCATGATGCTGAAACTGTGGAGCATATCTTTCTTCATTGTCCACGGTCGAAAGTTGCATGGATTATATCCCCCATTGGCAGCAACTTTGATTGGCAATTTTCTACCCTTATTGATTTAATTTCTTGCTGGCTTAGTTGGATTGTGGCTAAAGATTCTCATCTTTTATGTTTGGGTCTTATTGCATTATATGTTATATGGCATATTTAGAGAGCACGGTGCAGGGCTATATCCAATCATAAGATTGTCTCTCCTTATAAAATCATTCAGCAGGCGTATGACACTGTCAATATGTGTTTACAGCTTGGGCCGTGTCTGTCATCTGATCCAAGATAGGTTTGGTCTCCCCCCCCCCCCCATTTGGTCATCTAAAAATTAATGTAGATGGTGCTTTGTCCGATCATGCAGGGGCTACAGCGTTAATAGTGAGAGATGAGGGTGGTGTTGTGGTCTTCTGGCAGACCAACCTATTTCCTTCTCAAAATTCACAGATTTTGGAAGCTCAAGCCATCTACCACTCTTGTCTTTGGGGATATGCATCTTCTTCAAAAATTATTATTGAGAGTGATGCCAAGGTCGTGGTTGATGCAATCAACGGATCAGGTCCTACGCCATGGCGTGTACAACATATTATTATCCTATGTAATCAAATACTTGTCAAGTCCCCCAATATCTCTATTGGTTTTGTGTCTAGTCTAGGTCATGTAATTATGTAGCTCATACTCTTGCTAGATGGTATTTATCTACTGCCTCAGAGGGTATGTATCCTCCGCCTTTGCCTTTGGCGGTTTCAGTTGAACTCTGTAAGGATTTTCGAGGTTAATAGAAGGTTATTTTCTCTGTTCAAAAAAAACTTCTTAACACCTCACAAGGTTTCAAAGAATATATCAGAACAAAAACATGCGTATCATTTTTCATTTCCTCCCCCTCTCTGTTCTTCATTTGCCTTTCAAGAGAAACTGCTGTATGCCAATTATATATATTGGCATGCATGGTGATAAATCAAGGTTTAGAAATCATGATTAATTATATATCCTAGACTAATTACCTACTTATAATTAGCTAGCTAGATTAATCACACGGGAAAGAAGAAAATAACTATATATATCCAACTCTCCTGGATAAGTGTTTTGGAACCATATATGCATGCAAGCACACACGCACGCGCAACATTAATAACAAACTAGCTAGAAACAACAAATTACAACCTCGGCTGATCAATTAATTAACTGAAAATAAAAAGATTTCCCACGGGAAAAAATTACCGTAAGTACGTACGTGGTCTAATCTGTAGTAGCTAGCTAGGCAAGCAAGTAATAACCCATGTACTTAAAAATGATACCTTAAGGCAAAGAACAAAGCAACCACGAATCCTGATGCAAGAATAATCATGGCCCAGCAAAGATAAATATTCTTGCAGCTGGACTCTGCTTCCGCTTCTGTACTCTGATCTGTTGACCTGTCAGAGCAGATCCACAATGAGAAAAGAGAATAATTAATAGGGTTAAATAAGCAAATTGAAAAAGGATCAGCGCAGTGCAGTAGATATATCTATTCTATCTATTAGAAACGGGAGTGTCCTTTTCGTCGACAAGCACCGGGTCACCCATCCTGTCTCGATACATTTTAAGTGCTCCGATGGTTCCTCCCCCTCCTCCTACGCCTCTTCCCGGTTCCTCCCCCTCCTACGCATCTTTTCTCTTCGCGCTGCCCGATTGGCACTTCCTCCTACGCCTCTTCCCGGTTCCTCCTCCTCCTACGCCTCTTTTCTCTTCGCGCTGCCCCGATTGGTTCCACCTCCTCCTACGCCTCTTCCCGGTTCCTCCTCCTCCTACGCCTCTTCGCGCTGCCCGGATGGTTCCTCCTGCTCCTACGCCTCTTCCCCCCTGCCAAATCCGCGAACGCTGCCTGCCCAGGCCCCGATTGGTTCCTCCTCCTCCTACGCCTCTTCCCCCCCCCACTCGCCAAATCCGCGAACGCTGCCTGCCCAGGCCCCGATTGGTTACTCCTCCTCCTATGCCTCTTCCCCCCATACACGCATATCAACCCTCCGATTCACCCGGTCGCCCCTTCATACAGGAGTTCCTGCGGGTTACGTACAGGGTGAGATTCCGATACGCATACGATCTCCCGAAGGTTCTGCCGACGGCATCGACAACAAGCTCTACCCCCGACAATGCCTCCAGATAAGTTTCGTCCTCCATCACTTTCCTCCTCCGCGGCCACATTGGGTCCGAGTCTAATAGATAGATAGATAATAAGACTTCCTTGTTAACAATACCGAATAGGATATCAGTTCCCTCCTTTGCGGCCTTCCGACTTCCGATTGTTCCTCCGACGGCATCGACAACGGGTCCGAGTCTGACTTGGGTTGTCTCCTATTTACGTGCCTCGATGGATAACAAGACTCCCCGTTTTTGAAGGCTGCTCCTTACAATCGCGTCGGAAGAAGACTGATCGGAAACGACGTCTTCACCCAGAAGTATAACTACAACAGTTGCTTGACGTCGGCTTCCTCTTACACATCATACAATTGATTGAAAGAGGTATAGTTACAACAGTGGATTCAACTCAACTCTTCATACACTTTTAATTCAATTTTTTTTGTATGTTTGGATCCCAGTTTTTTTGTTTGTTCTTTTTTGATATGAAGTTATGTGTCTGATAGACCAAACAGATAAGGTGTAGATTGTGAAGCACAGTAAGCAGGGAGAGGAACAGGTACCTACAGGTTCTCCCGAGCATAGAAACATTTAGGTATGTGGTATGCCCTGATGGTCAAGGAACGGTCATTTTAATCCTAGCCATGTCCTGCTTAAAAACAAATCTCCATCATCCTCATGGTTAGTTATTATCTAGCATTTTAAATAGCAATTGCCTTCTCTTCAATTTTTACGTAACAGTCTTCCCTAAGGGTAATCATTGTTACATATGATCTAGATGATATAATCATCTCTAAAGAAATAAATTTTTTGAGCCTCAGACCTTCCTAATTTTTTTTTTCAATTGCTTTTATTATTTTCTGCTTTTTTAGCTCGTAGAAATTCTCAAAGATGTTAGATTTATGATTGTTTCATACTTTAGCCAGTTGCATCTTTCAGACATTTTCTGGCTTTTGGTTTTATGAGTTTCAAAGTTTGATATCTTTTCGGACTATAGACGTTACTTTCATATTTTCATTGTTATTTATTTTTATATTCTATGAGAACTCTGACTTTTATTTTACCTTTATATTTCCATATTTATGAACTTTCTCAGTTTGCAGATTTACAAAACTTTTTCAGTTTTTAAATTTCTGATTCAAATGATTTTATGATTTGTCTTGGACTTTCTGATCTGACCATGTTTGGATTCTCAATTTTAAGCATCTTTCACACTGTGGAGTTTTCTGGGATTTTCGTATTCTGACAATTTTCAAATTACTTAACCATGTATCTGGATGGTTGTCAGGATGGTGCCTTTTGCTGATTCTAATAATTAGATAAATAATTAGAAAATAGTGAAAAAATGATGGTTGTATATTTAATTATCTGCATGGGTGTCTGAAAATCTCATCTATGTCATTCATGTATAGTTTCATGCATTTTCATGTGCAGTATTAGATAGATGTAAATTTATTTAATTATTATTTGTTAATTATTAGAATTAGATATATAATGGTGGTAATTAATTATATTACCTGTTTTATTCACACAAATTGAACTATGACCTCTTATAATCATATTTACATCCGATTTAAGGTACTCAGACAGGGATCAGCTGATCCTCAATCAGGATTAGCACTGCCACACTGGCCGATCAGATCCTAAGAGGTGGCTAATCCTGGTTTGAGCTTCCCTGGGGATTGATCTTGTCAGATATGCTATGATCTACAAATTCTAGACCTGCATTAGACAATCTCAATCAGATCCAGGCGTATCCAGTTAAACTGTCTCGGCCTGGGATCGGCCGGAACTGGCTGATCCTGAGCCTGGCCAATCCCTTTGGGATGGGCCAATTCTGGCCTGACTTAGGAAGTGTTGAACTGAGTTACAGTCGAGTAAGACTGAATCAAGGAAGGATTGGCCAACTCTTGGCGAGCCTTGGCCTCCGGTGGATCGGCAGATCTGCCCTGGCTCATCCAGGGTCCAGTCTCAACCCTGCTATCCTAAAATAAAATTGATAATATCTTGGTCATAATGGTGGCCTATGAATCTATTTCTACCTGTCTCTCAGTAAGTAGAATAACATTATCCAAATCCATGAAATGTTGTGAGGTTTTGGATGTTCATGAACTTGAGAGCAATACCATATGAAAGTATGCAAATTCTTAACAGACAAAGGAGACAGCTTCATTCTTCATAATTTCTAATTAAGAAAATCTGCAAATTTTGGTGAAGCAGGATCAAATAATAGAATGTTGCAATTTTAGCAGCAGGATTTTCTTTGTAAATTAACTACAAAGAAAACAGGAGAAACTTTCAGTACTCGAAGAAAATTTTACCAGAATAAATATTCTTACCTTGTCATCAGGTTTATTAGTTTCTTTATCAAATTCCCTTCTCAACTCAGGCAATGCATCGGAATCTTCTATCTACAGATAAAATGAGAATTTCACAATCCTAACAGGCAATGTTTTCGTAATGCATTAAGCTTTAAAAGTTAGCAAAGACCTAACCACAATATAATTGCATTTTGCCTTTGTCTCAACAACCATAGATACATCATTATTCTGGCTTCTGTCAACTTCGAGGGAATCTTTCCACAGGCCTAAATGCTTATTTATCTCATAGAAGCCCATCATTGTAGAAGTGAGAAACTGAGTGGATGGAGAGCTCATACTACTTGAACTGCAAAAATTGCAACAGGAGCATGAAATAAGAAAGGAGACATATATATATATATATAAAACCCAATTCTGACCCCTATCTACCCACAAAAATGGAACCTATCATTGTTTACATATCTGGTCATATGGACTTGGATTCATAAATTTCTGAAGGTTCAAACTTACAAGGACAACATGCCATCACAAAATAGGTAAGCAATTGCTTGAAGTTCCTTTACATACTGGCAACCCAAACCAAACCAAACCCTCATCATATTTATTCTCATGTACATTTTCATAATACTTTTAATTTAATTATCTTTGAAAATATGTGAGAGCACAAAGAAAATAGAAACCTTATAGTGTATGATCATGAATCTTAAACAGATTGTAAAAAAGATATTTTTTATATATTTTAATTGCATGAATGGATTGCATGTTGGTTGTCTTAAAAGATTTTAGTAGCTAGATTTCAGTTTTAACATTTTTTATCTTATAGTTCACTTTGAAATGCCATAAAAATTTAATGATTTACATATTTAAGATTTTGCTCTCTCAATCTGTTTTATTTAATGAGAACGTACTACCCTTTTCTCTCTTGTGACACACATTATTTATTATGTTCAGTAAACTTTTTCACATCAGCAACACTTATTTTAGAACTTGGATCATGTTACATAAAATTTTCTGCAATCCAAATTCCGTCTGCATGATACAATTTGGATCAGGACACTGATAAACTTTTGGCTATATTTTATCATTTAAAATGAACAAAATGATTGTTGAGTCTCTGGATTTATGTAAAATAAGGAATGTTACCACCTGTATTTTTCTTGTTATTGTCTCATGCAGTTCTATCTCCAGTTATTCTGGTGCACCGTAAATCATCATTTTTGGCTTATTTTTTTACTCATTATTAGTGTTTTCACTCTGTTTTTGAAGGTTAATAGTATTGTTAGTCTTTATTAAGTACCAAAAGATTTATTTCTTTCTTAAAACTTCAGGAACTGATCGCTGCTTTGCTTGCTTGCTCATTTTTATGCCTGTTCCCAGTTGCTGAGAGGAGTGCAAATCATCTCCCAACCATCAATTTTGATCACCTGTTTGCGTATGTTTGGATCCCGGTTTTTTTGTTTGTTCTTTTTTGATATGAAGTTATGTGTCTGAGCACGTAGATTTTTTTTTAATTCCATCAATTCTCAGATTTTAAATATGATGTTTTTAGGTTCCATGGGTTTGAGTTTTGGTGTTTATTTTGTGTTTTAGATTTATAAACTTGGGGAATTGGGATTTATACAGATACATTATCTCTTTTTTATGAATTAAAACAATTGGTATTATACGTAATGAAAAACTGTATATAAAAAGTAATAAAAAATTGACAAAAATGATAAGTTCATATTGTAAAAGAAATATGAGTACAATGTAAAATTCAGAAGTAACATATAACCCACTCTAGGACATAACATGAGCAAAAAAAGTTTTTATTACCTATCTCTGTGCATTGGAGAATTAAAAAGAACTGATTTTATCTCATACAAGCTTTAAACTGTCTATATCAGTTCTATAACATGGTCTCCTTATATTCACGACCTGCTCTCCATATAAAATCTGTTTTTCGGTGTTCAATCTGAAAAGTACAGTTTCCGTCATCCGTACAAGATGGTAGTTTTCCTTGTTTTACTTTCCAACAAGATAAATAGAAATGAAAAAAAATGAATTCGTAAATCTGAAACATTCAAACTGGACTATCAAGTTCTTAAATTGTGAAAGCCAAATCAAGTCAAGGGGGACCTTTAACCTTGAAATCCAGAAAAGCTCGGTAAATTGAAAGATTAAAAACTCTAAAATCTCAAATTCCCAAAATCCTTGATGCATTTGTGTCTACAGAGAAGGGTATTTTTCCGTTGTCAGTCAGCAGCTTTGTCTCAATTATTAAATTCACCGATTTGGTTATAGCGTTGTAAGCAATTTATAAGAGGGGCTAGCATTTGAAACTTGGTAACTGTCTCATACAATGGCATATGTGTAAGACTTAGAGTACCAACAACAAGCACCAAAATCCATAAACCATTTCACATGTATAAGGTGTATTTGAAACAGAGCCTGTGTGAAGATGGATAGAAGGAAATTACCTGATACACATATGCTAATAGGACATTCCACATGAAATGTGCAATAACATAAATCATGAAATGTGCAATAACATAAATCAGATATGTTGTCAGCAAGCTGTATGAACTATGAATTGGTTTAACTTTTCTTTAAAGATTGACAGCTTATCATGTTTTATTTGTTTGGCATTAACTTGGATTCTATGTGAATTTAACTGAGCATGAAATTTGTTTGGGAATGTTTTTTTAATTTTCTTGGACCTTGCAGACCTCATATTTGTTTGGTTTATGTAGAATGATTGTTTATTAAAATTTTGTCATCCATATGATCCATTTTAAATTCTGGTATGAATTAACTTGCATCTTGCCATTTTCAGTTCCTTAAGTTTATATTTTTATTTGAAATGTTTAAGCTGTCCCTTTAAAACTGCATGCATTTTTATACGGATCTGAAGAGCTATGATTATAATAATATTAAGTCATTAGCATTTTCTCCAAAATGAATGAAACATAAATAGGTATAGATAATTTCAAAAAAATATTATTTAATAAGTTAGTATCTGAATTTGGAATTATGTATTCTTCTATGAAACAAGCCTAAAACTATGCTTACTCGATCAAAGCCACAAAACAACTCTTAGTATAAGGAATAATAAAGTTGTACAAAAGCCTAGAATAAAAATGATAGCTGTTTAAAAGAATAAAAATAAACTTCTATAAAATCCTTAAAAACAAAGAAAAATGACATACAGAAAAATCACAATAAGAGGGAGAAGAATCCTATAGTCCTTGGTCAGCTCAAACAAAAGCAGCACTGATGTCAATGGGACTGAACATACGGAAGCTAAAGTTGCAGCCATACCCACCTGCAGTACAATATCAATAATAATATTTTACCATAAAATTTTACTCCAAAGAGAATAAAAGGCAAAAAGAACTTACCAGGGCATAGGCCTAAGGCTGCGCAACTGCAGCATTTCAAGGGACAGCCGAATTTATTAGTTCAGCAGCAGAACCACCGAAAACGGAACCAACAACAGCACCAATCATTAAGCTTGGAGCATATAGTCCACCAACTAACCCAGCGTCTTTGCATAGAGCAGTCGCTACTACCTTTGCAGCAACTAATTGAGTCAAGGGCCAGATGCCAGGTGCCAAAGCACTTTTTCCGGTATGTAGGATTTCACCAACGTTTGTAAATCCCAATACAATATTCCATGATACCTTAGAGCTATTATTCCAGCCCCTAAACCTCCTAGCGCAGGGCATATAACCAATGGAATAGAGAATCTTTCCTTTATATAGTCAAAGTACTTAGTAACCCATGAAACCAACCGAGTGAATGCAACACTCACTGCCCCACATAACATACCCAGAATAAGGTATAAAGGCAACTCTGTAACAAATAAAAAGACAATCTATCAAAAATAGATTTTGTCTTATGCCAGAAGAAACAGTAGTGAAATGAAATAAAAAAGCTTATATTATACTTATTTCATTATTCTTGGATGATGAAAGTTCTCAAGTGCCTATGTGGAACTTATAGACTTTATTCTACCACTTGTCAAACTTAATTCAGACTCAGACAGAACAAACAGCAAGCTTCTTGATCTAGCCGCAGAATAGTTTATTAATGCATCATACATGCAGAGTGTTCAAAAATAAAGATTACAAATTTGCTTAAAAATGGGAAGATAGAATCAGATATGAGTCTATCTTTCTCCTCTTCGAAATATTTTCATGTCATAGTGATTTTAAATGTATTAGTATTTGTATTTTTGATAGGTTGACAAAGCAAAAGAAAAGGAAAGCTGCATTTCTGGTTGGATTTGCTAAAAGATAGCAGTAGATTTTAGATTTGAAGGTATTTCATTTACTTTTTTTGCATTATGTCACAGATTTCATCTACGCACAACCTTACCATGAAATGCATATTGGGGTATTTTTTAATCCATTTATATCTGAAATTTGCATCCAGATGTTTATATATATAGCATTATTCCTAATTTTGAGAACATCAATTGGTCAGGTATTCATTAAGTAATTTTATTAGAATAATGGTTTATGTTTTTAGAGGTTTCAGACATCTAAGTAATTTTTTTATCATATTAACAGTTTCAGACTACAAAACTCAGATTTGATTGTCACATTTGCATTCTGTATGGATTACGTAGGTTATGTGATACTCCCTAATTGTAACCATACATACACTTGACATGTAAATGCCATCAACATAATAAGGATATACATGATACATCAATATGGGGAGGCATATATGATACTAAACTCAGATTTGAGACAGGAAATTAATGGCTTTTTGGCTGTTTGTTTTTTTTCTCCAGATTTGATGGTCTTGTTTGCATTTCTAAAGTAAAAATTATATTTCTTCTCTCAGATTCAAGGATTCCGGAATCGGAACCGATTCGACCGATTCCGATTCCGATTCCAGGAATCGGCCGATTCCTGAGAAGGGAATCGATTCCGGATCGGTCCGGAATCGGTTTTTTTTTTGAATTTTTTTTTGTCAAAAAAATCCAAAAAATTCAGAAAAATTCTAAAAAAAATAGGAAATGAGTTAGAATTTTTTTAAAAAATAACCAATGCATTCATCGACATGACCACATCGAATAAATACTAATGAACTCCAATTGAAGACTTGAAGTTAAGTACATATTCCAATTCCATTGATTCAAAAATAAATGAGTTGATACAATATAAAAAAAAAATTACATCATATCAATCTACTACCAATATCCAGGATATAGATATGGGTCTTCCTCCTCTCCCTGCTGCTCGTGATGCTCCTCCCTCATGCTCAGTCTTGTATACTGTCCGGGACCATATCCATATGAAAATAATGATGATGCCATGCCATCAAGGTCGTATGGATCGGACTGCGGGACGACCGGGACGTAAGCAGAGGATGGTGGAGCTGGTGGTGTAATCCACTGCTGGTCAACCTGGCCAAATGCTGGATACTGTGGCTCCGTAATATAAGACTGTGGTGTCTGCTCATCCAGCGTGTAATACGGCTTTGGAAGCCGTGAATCAGGAGACTCAGCTGCTGCTGATGGCTGCGTCGCTGGTATGCACTCCTCGTCATCATCACCTGAGGAGTGAGAAGGAGCACAACGTCTTTGTCATCTGGGCTGACATGACGCCTGACCTCTAGCTTCCTTCTCTTCACCTCTTCAGCCATCTCTGAAGTACCAGAAGGACCGGAACCCAAAGTTTTTTTCAACTTTGCAAATCCTCCCATTTTCCGTGCAGTCATCTTTGTTTTCGTTTTCCCCGGACTGCGAATGGGCTGGGTAGCGGCTGCCGGGGAACCGGAGCCGGGAGGTGGGCAAAAGCTGCAGTGGATCGCTCCATAGCTGCTGGGGCAGAAGAAGGCCCTGCCTGAGCCTGAGAAGTAGATGGAGGTGGAGCTGGAGCATCCTCCTCGGCTTCAACACCATCCAACTCTCCTTCAGCCCATGCACGGTCATCGGGATCGAACTCAGCTGCATGATCCCTGGCTTCCCTCTCCTCTATCCAGTAGGCAAGTGCATGCTCCTCCTGGAATATCTGGTCCATGTCCACCTCCTCTGGTGGTGGTGTGGCGGAGGAATGCCTCTGCTCGTACGGGCCACCTGTGAATCGTGCAAATCGTGCCTCGCCGATCTTCTGTCGATCCTTGATGTTCTTTATGCGCAGCCTCATGTTGTAATGACAGAAGACCAGCTTCTTCAGCCGGTCTGAGGTCAACCTGTTCCTCCTTTTCGTATGTATCAGGTTGAATGTACTCCAGTTCCTCTCACAATGGGAGGAACTGGTGCTCTGGCTGAGTATCCTGATACCGATGGCAGCAAGTGGATTCCATCCACTCCTGGTGTTCACCTGAACCCACCACTCAGCTGCAAGAAAAAAACAAGAAGAGAAAAGGTAAACAATTAGCCCATCATCTACCATAACTTATATGAAAAGAAAATAAAATCTTCATCAAGCTATTACTATACCAGGTGACACTTTGTCAACTGAATATTTAAGGTCAGCATCTGAGTATACGCCGACCCTCATCTTGTACTTCTGCATCTGAAAAATTTATAAAAAAAATATTAGTTGCCTGGTAAGGCTACTCCAAGGTATTTAATGAACTCTAACTTACTTCTATCTCAGCCTCTATCCTGTCCTGCTGAGATCGGCACAGACGTTGAATAACTGCAAGTGTACCCCGCATCACCTCGTTGTCGTTCACCACCTGTCCTCCATATTGGATGCGGGGGTTCAAAAAATATCCTGCAAGATTTTATTAGTTAACACTGTGCATATAAGACAATTATACAGCAAAAATAATTTTTTAACAAAGTTACCTGCAGCATGGACATCGTGGTGCAAGGTCTTGTCCCATCGGTCATCTATGATCTTCCACCACTTCTTGTAACCTCTGGGATTTTTTTCTTTGATTTTCAGCTTTGCCCGGTCCATGGCATCATACAACGTGCCCATCTGGTCCCTGTCATCTGAGTCTACCAACCTCAAGACAACTACCAGTGGCTCAATGATTGCCAAGTAGTAGGCAATCCTCTCCCAAAACCTCTTGTCAGTGATCTGCTTCTCAGACCTGACAAGAATCTCCAACTGTTCTTTCTTGTCATGCAGGTTGTCCACCATATAGTTGTAATACTCCTCGGACTGTGTGAACCTAACCAATGCATGCCTGTGCCGGTGTAAACTCTCCAGCGCAATGAAGTTCGTGGCAAATCGTGTCGGACCGGGCCTAACAAGATCGTGCCCTCCTGTGTGAGATCTCATGATGTGTAGGAGGCGGGGATGCGAATAAATAAAAGATGTGATGGTTCCGCGCCGCACGACAAGTGTAGATACACCCTCCTCCTTGCCTATATCCTCTAATATGAGATCTATGGAATGTGCTGCACAGGGCACCCAGAAGATGTGCTTCCTCTTCTTCATCAACTTCCTCCCAGCCGCCTTATATGATGGTTCGTTGTCAGTGACAACCTGAACCACATTGTCCTCCCCGATCTCCTCCACCACCCCATCCATCAGAGAAAAGATGAAGTCGACATTTTTAATCTTCCCAGAAGCATCTACCGACTTCAAGAATGTAGTCCCCTCAGAACAGTACACCAAGAAGTTTATCATACTCCTCTTGGTGATACCTGTCCACCCATCGCACATAATTGTGCAACCCCTCTCCTTCCACACCAACTTAAACCCATCCATCCACTCCCTCAACTCCTGGACCTCCTCATCCAGGCCAGCGCCGTATATGTGTCTGCTGCCCGGGGCTTGCAAACCCGGTCCAGCCTCACCCACGGCATCCACCATCGTCTGGAAGTAGGGGCTGGTGGCTGCATGTGCTAGGATGCCTACATCAAGTTAAAAAAAATTGGGATCAGGGTAAAATTAAGTTTTAGTAAATAAAACACACATAATGTCAATTTTAATTTAAAGAGTGATACCTGCATGTAAAAACTATTTGACAATGTGGCGAACGGCTCTCTTTGCAGCCGTTCCTGTTGCCTTCACCCCTTTCATTGCCTGCTTTATCCCCATCTGCCCAGCACTCTGTTTCCTAAATAAATACTCGTCACTCGGTGTAAATCGAGTGCTGGTAGAAGTGGAACGGCGGTATGGCTCCTGTCTCCTGGGGTCAGGCTCTCGGTCCCGAGTAGGGCGAGCCGATGCTGATCGGCCCAAAGCTGGGTCAACTCTGGACCCAGACCCTCCTGCTCCCCTCCTCCTGTCCTCCTCCTCAGCCAATGCACGCTTGCTAGCGTGCCTAGCACGTCTCAGCTCGGAGTCCGTGGACTCGTCCTCGCTCTCTGGCTCCGGCTCAGCTGCTGCCTTCCCCTTGCCTTTCCCTTTCGAGGTAGGCAAATCGCGGTCCCTCCTCCTCTGGAGTAGCTCGTCTTGCAACTGCTCCCTCTGCTCGATCCTAATCGCCCGTTGAGAGGATCTACCTGTCATGTAGCCTCTCATCTCCTCACTCTTCTCCCTGGGCACCTTGTCACATTTCTTGACATTCCCACCTGTTCCGGCAATATGTTGTTTCAGCCGGAACACCCCCCCGTTCATCTCCTTCCCACACCACTTGCACTGTACCCTCTTCCTGACTGGGTCTACCATCTGCCCGTGTTCCCAACCCACGTCGGAAGCACGTGCTGGTGCTGCGTCACCTTGATCGGCCATTGCTTAAATCTGCAAAAATTGTAAACAATGTACTAAAAATGATTAGATAACATAAAAATTGATTTAGACGCTATTCGGGAAGCAGACAACCCAAGTAACACACCATTCGGTATGTTTAAAGGGTTACGTATTTGCCGGAAATGGTCGTAAATTAACGTACGGGGTATCGGAAATTTTTCCCGTACAAAGAACATCCAATCGATGTTCAAACAACTTGAGCGGAGTTATTCGATCAAAAATCACCGAGTTTAACTCTACTCGGAGTCGTCGGAAACGTGTAAAAATAGGCGTACGGGATATCCGGAATTTTTCCCGTGCAAAATGGACATAAACGGATAGTTCAAAACTTAAACGGACTTGTTCGAACGGAAATCGTAAAGTTTAACGACACTCAAACTCGTCGGAAACGCATAAGAATGGACATACGAAGTTTTCGGCGAAGAAATCTTACCAAAAACCTTACAAAGATCGAAGAAGAGGTTGATTCGATGCCGATCCGAGCTTGAATCGGCGGAATCCCTTGAAGGCCAATCTTGGAATCGCCGGAATCGCCGGAATCGCCGCCGGAATCGCCGGAATCGGTGGAATCGCCGCGGAATCGACCCTGGATCGACGGAATCGAGGCCGGAATCGCGCCGGAATCGCCTGCGCAGTCTCCTTCCGCCGCGGGATCGACCGAGAGCTGCTCTGCGGGTCGATTCCGGCCCTAAAAGGGCCGGAATCGGTTCGATTCTTGGTCCAGAGTCGAACCGGGAATCGAACCGGGCCGGGGTTGACCCGGCCTTCCGAAGAATCGGTCGGATCGACCGATTCCACAAGGAATCGGTCGGAATCGGATCGATTCCGACCGATTCCAGACGATTCAGTCCGATTCCGCGGAATTCTTCCCGGAATCGGTCCTTCCGCCCGGAATCGGATCGGAATCCACCGATCCGATTCCGGAATCGGTCGGAATCGGACCGATTCCCGCCGATTCTGCAATCCATGCTCAGATTTGATGGTTTTTGGATTTTGGGGGTCCAGGTTTGCATTACTTTAGATTGGTGGATTTTGAAATCTGTCTACAAACTATCGGATTTGAAATCCCAAATTTCTATGTTGCTAAATCTGAAACTTGACATTTAAACATCAGTGCTCAAATCCATGCAATACAAAAAATCTGAAAGTTTGTAAATCTGAATTTTTGAAAAGTATATAATCTGAAACCTGAACTTAAAATTGAAAATGGGAAGGAAAGCCTAACTCAAGCTTAGATAAATCGAAGTCCTCTGAACAAAATATTAACCCAAGATAAATTTAAAACAAAATTCATCAAAAATAAAAAATAAAAAATCAGCAATTAATGTCCGAATCTGAAAATCCCAAATCAAAGACTTCAAACTCAGAACTTGGAGACATTCCCCATAAACTTACAATAAGTTTCTTTTTTGTGAATTTTGAGTTTCGTTTGGAATTTTGTTTATTTCTGTTTTGAGTTGCTTTGGGTTTCGGCATTGTTTTATGTTTGTTTTGATTTGACAGTCAAATATTTGAATTTGATATTTGCACCTTGGATCTTGGTCTTGGATTTCTAATTTATTTTTTGGCTCGGTGCTTTTCATTTGGGAATGCTTTGGTATTTCCCGCACAACACCAAATCATCAACATCTGGACCTACCCAGATCTGGAAAAGTCCCTAATGAGCCACATAACTTTGAAAAGAATGCTAAACATTGGATGTGTAATGCCTTGAAAGATCCTGCCATTATGCTCTAGCCAGACTGCACATATGAAGACTAGGAATAGGCTGCAAAAGTGTTGGACTGGCTGTCACTAGAAGAATCGCATGTTTCCTACTCCGAACACAATAGAGGTTAAGACATTCCCCTTTCAATTCCAATTAAATCAAAATCATTTTATTCCAATTTCATTTTGATTTTGATTTCATTGTCAAAATTTTAAGTGCATTATATATTATATTTTTTATTTAATAATAAACTAATAAATCTCATATAACTACTAAAATTTTATGATTTCTGTTTTTTGGTACACCCATGTTTTCAGATTTTTTTAGACTTTCAGATGTTCATATTTTTTTAAATTTTCAGGTTTCAGACTCTTAGATTTTCTGTTTTTTCCTGGGATTTTCAATTTTTTTGGATTCTCCGGGTTTCTGGTTTTCATTGGTTTCAAAATTTTAAAAGTTCCCTTAACTTTCAGAGTGCCCAGATTTTTGATGTTTCAGAATTTTCATAACTTTGTTGACTTTTTAAACTATGTTTTCAGGTTTATTTAACTTTCTATTAAAAAGTCTATTTTCATATAGTGCCCAGATTTTTTTTTAACTTTCTATTAAAAAGTCTATTTAAACCAAAGTAAAGTGCAAATGCCTAAATACAAGTCACAAACCTGAGGATGCAATCTAGATGTCAAATTCAGAACATAAAAGTTCACATTTGATGTTAACAGGATCATTAAAAAATTTATCTAAGCCCAATAATGGAGAGGGTCTTTAAGTTTATCTAAACATGAGCCTTAAACTCTTAAACCAAAAGATTTGAAATCAAGAAAAAGGTCAAAATTCCTAATCCAAACGTCCAAACTAAAATAATCCAAGCCGGAAAAAATTGATGAATGGAAAAAGTCCTAATTCGAAAGGTGACATGAAGTCAGAGAAAAAATGAGATACAAACATCCAAAAACCCAAAACTGAAACTGAGAATTCCTTCTCGATTATCAATTCTTCCACTGTCAAACCAAACTAAAACTTAAAGAGATCACTAGATGCTATTAAAGAAAAAATAATTTTCAAATGATAGCAATGAGTGTACAGCTCATATACCAAAAAAGGTAGAAAGTTTAGGATCGACAAAGTCAAAAACCAAAATCTGTTATAACTTCAAGTCAACTTATAATGGGAAGATTCTTTATTGAATTCCTTGTTAATAACTTTTATAACTAACATGCATTTTAAAAAAATTCTCAGATCTCAATTTTGAGACAAAAAATCCAAGGAGAAAAAATATCCAGATCTTAAAAAAATCTTTGAAAGCCAAAAATATTGAAAAAGGAAATTTAAGATTGAAAGTACTAAATTAAAATCTGATACATGGAGCATGTCCGTGAGCATACAATATGTCAGAGTGGTTGTATATGAAGGTATTGATACTCAATGAACAAAGCCTAAGGACATAATGAAAAATATTTGATTTATGGAGAAACAATGAACTATACAATATGTCAATATGGGTGAAATATTATTGACAAAGCCTTCTGGAAGACAACTTGAATAAAATTCTCTTAAATAATTTTATCATAACTCATGCATGCAAAAATAGTAAGCATGCTAATTTTCAAGCATATGCTTCAGATAGCATGAAAATTTTGGAAATATCCATGAGGACATCTTAGGTTCGAGTGGCTAGACTCAACACAGAGTTGGTACGAGGGGAGATGAACTTCATTCTCAATAATGAAGTTCTGGTAAGATGAAGAAGAAACCTGAAAAAGGAAATTAGGGAATACCACAACATGAAGATGTTATCGCTTAGCTTTTTCTTGTGTTAGGATTAGGATGTTGACCATTTTTTTACTATGAAGTTTGATCCAAGATCCATCGTCTACAAGATTTATTCTGTGAAAGAGGAAAGTTGGTTTTCCTTATGACTTCAAGAAGACATTGCAGAGTTGAATGACTTGATTGGGAGTAGCCAATTCGGCTATAACCAATTCTATATTGCTGGCTATGGACCCTGTCTCATTTTGGCATAAATTATTTTCTTATTTTGTATTTTCTCATCATATATATTAAATATACATTGGATTAGTATGGATAATCCAAGATAGGAGCTCACTCTCCAAACACAAATTATAGCCTTCAAAACACCATTCTTGGTGGTTACCAACCTTTCTCCCGTGGGATTTCCTCTCTGGGTGATTTGGTTTGTTTATGCCAAGGCCTCCGTAAATCCCCAGACATGAAGGATTCCCTTTTCACTGATCGGGTAGGTTGTATCATTATATTCAAAAAACTACAATGACACCCGTTTGACCAGTTAAAATAATCATGTTTTACGTACTCTACGTTGCCCATATGTTCTATCATATATTTAACCTAATATAATACTAAAACCAATTAATTTATGATACGTGAACATATAATATTTTGAACTCATGACATTATGGACTATATTATAGTAACTTTTGATACGATTTTAATACTTTTGTTAATTTCTCTTTTTCTAATCATAATAATTGTTAATTACTATCATCTCAGCCTACCTAACAATGAGCGACGACGACTATAATATAGAAACAGATGCACTTTCAGAAAGAGAAGGTATGGTTTTTTATTTAAACATTAATTCCTTAAGTCAAATTTATCATTGACTCTGCCGTTCAAAAGTTATTTTAAGGAATAGAAAATGCAGAAGAAGAGAAGTCTTTAGGGAAGCGAAAAGGCGTAGAGTATTGCAGGATTTATCCGTCAGGCACATTGTAAGGACTATTGCGGACTGTGTATACTGTGGAGCAACAAAGTTTGAACACGAACCTCCAACATTTTGTTGTTATAAAGGAGAAGTTTCCTTGTAGGCATCAAATTTTCCTGCAGATTTATTTAACTTATACATGTCAAGTGATATACAATCCAAAGAGTACAGGAACTCTATACGTGCTTATAACAGCGTATTTGCATTTACCTCTTTGGGGGTAAATTTGGATAAAAGAGTTGCAGATATGTCAACTGGTTGTTACACCTTCCACATTTTGGGCCAACTTCATCATCGCATCCCCTGTTTAGTGCCAAACGATAATGTTGCAAGATATCTTCAACTCTACTTTTACGACACAGATAATGAAGTGCATAATCGACAATCACATGCTCCAAACTTAGATGCAACATTAATTGAGAGGTTAATAAAAATATTGCGAATAAATCCATATTCTACGTTCTTAAGAAATCTACATGATTTGCCTTCCTTGGAGAAGATGGTGATTTCCATACGAACAGACCCTGGATTAGATCAACGTGTTTACAACGCACCAACTTCTGATCAAGTGGCAGCAATTTGGATTGAAGGGAATAACATAGAAGGGAGATATGTAACTGATATCATAGTCCATGGTAATGATGGGAGAAGTCATAAGGTGCAATCATACTTTGGATGCTATGATCCACTTCAATATCCTCTACTTTTTCCTCGAGGAGAAACTGGTTGGCACAGAGGAATCAGGCGAACAAATTGCAAGTTAGATCACGAAAATTCAACACCAACTATACCAAATGATTATCACGCCTTCAGTGATATGATGCAAACGGAAGAAGGTATGTTCTAATTATTCATCAAATATAAATATTTGTTCCTACTTTCTACTTATCATATAAATAACCGATCAAATATTCTAATCAGATGCAGCTTCTCAAGGAGGGAAAAATGTTTTGTATCTGCTCGTGAATATTATGCATATCTTCTGCAACAACGGAAAAATCCTTCGAACCATTTGTTGCTTGGAGGGTGATTGTTACAACAATATGTGGTTGGTATGTACGTTAAAATAGAGACCGATCGGCTGGATTTTTATTATAGAAATCAACAACATATAAGAGCTGATCTTTACCAGGGAGTTGTGGATGCAGCCAAGGCTAGAGAGATGAACTGCAAAAATATTGGCACAAGAATTATTCTACCGGCTTCGTTCATTGGTGGCCCTAGAGACATGCAGAGGAGGTATCTTAATGCAATGGCTCTTGTACATCGGTTTGGGAAACCTGATATATTCCTCACCGTCACATGTAACCCCGAGTGGGAAGAAATAAGACAACAATTGCATCCATGGGAGGCTACATTTAACAGACCAGATATTGTTAGTCGGATTTTCCGATCAAAGTTGCAAGATATCAAGCATCTGTTATTCACAAAAAATTTGTTTGGTAATGTTGCAGCTCATATTCATGTCATAGAATTTCAAAAGAGAGGCTTACCCCATGCTCATTTCTTGATTATCTTGAAAGAAGGTGAGAAAATTGAGAATCCAGAGACATATGATACATTTGTCTCCGCGAAATTCCCGATCCAAAGTTTGACAATAACTATATGAGTTAGTTTTGAAGCACATGATGCACGGTCCATGTGGATCCTTAAGGCCAACTTCACCATGTATGAAAAAAGGATTTTGCAAGTGTAAGTATCCACGTCAATTCAGTGAGGTCTCGTTGAAAAACATTAATTCCTATCCGATATATCGAAGAAGAGATGATGGTCAAAAGGTTAAAGTTAGAAATGAATACTTGGACAATAGATGGGTTGTTCCATATAATCCTCTATTACTTAAAAGGTATAATTGTCACATAAATGTTGAGATATGTTCTTCTATAACAGCTGTGAAGTATTTATACAAATATGTGTATAAAGGTCATGATCGTGTCTTTGTGCATATCAGTGATGACAATGGGACAAATGTAGTCGATGAAATAAGAAATTTCCGAGATGGAAGATGGATATCACCGCCAGAAGCAACCTGGAGAATTTATCATTTCAATCTCAGCGAGATGTTCCCCTCTATTGTTCAGCTCGACTTACATCTCCTAGATAAACAACTTGTCACATGTAGCAACAACGACAATTTGCACAACATTTTAGAAACAACTCGTTTGAGAAAGACAATGCTCACGGAATTCTTCACAACAAATGTTGCAGATGATGACGCGCGGCTGCTATTGTACAGAGAGTTTCCGGAGAATTATGTTTGGAACAAATCAAAGTCATATTGGACTAGAAGAAAACAAAGGCAAGTCATTGGACGTGTCAATATAATGCAACGAACCCATCGGAAGGAGAGAGACATATTTTGCGATTGCTATTAAACGTTGTAAGAGGTCCAACATCATTTGATGATTTGCGTACGGTGAATGGTTTCACATACTCCTCATTTAAAGAAGCAGCTCAAAAACGAGGTCTATTAGAAAGTGATCATGTAATTTTCACTTGTTTTGAAGAAGCTATTGTATACCAAATGCCTTATTCATTACGCCGCTTATTTGCGATCATATTGGCATACTGCGATACAGATAATGTTAAATTGTTGTGGGATCGATTTCATAAGTATATGTGCGAGGATTATGAAAAATTTGGTAATATGTCACCCGCGGATCAAATTGTGGCAACGCTGAAGGATATACAAATGTTTCTTGAAAGTATGGGTAAGGATATTGCAGATTATGACTTGCCAAAGATACCTCAACATAACAATGCATCGTTCAATACATCAAAGGAAGTCCTAGATGAACTCTTGATACATACTCCTCAAGCTGATATTCAATCTATCAATCTACTGAATGCAGCTCAAAAGAGAGCTTTTGACATAATAATGGATGTAGTCAATCAAAAAAAACATGGCATATTTTTTGTTGATGGACCTGGAGGTACCGGTAAGACATTTCTTTATCGAGCTTTACTTGCAAACATTAGAAGTCATGGAGATATAGCCTTAGCAACTGCCACATGTGGAGTTGCAGCATCTTTAATGCCTGGAGGAAGAACGGCTCATTCAAGATTCAAAATTCCTTTGGATATTAAAACATCGTCCGTGTGTAACATAAAGAAACAAAGTGCACTTGCAAGTTTGATACGTGTGGCAAAGATAATTATTTGGGATGAAGCACCTATGTGTAAGAAATATACTATTGAAGCCGTTGACCGAACATTTCAAGACATTATGGATTCGTAACTTCCATTTGGCGGAAAGATCATGATATTTGGGGGAGATTTCAGACAAGTGTTGCCGGTGCTTCCAAAGTCTACAAAACAACAAACAATTGATGCATGCCTGATCAAGTCACATTTGTGGCAACAAATGGAGAAATTATACTTGAAAAGGAACATGCGTGCAAAAGATGATAAGGAATTTTCGGAATTTCTTATTCGCATTGGAAATGGAACAAAAGAAAGTATCCATCATGACTTAGTCCATATTTCAAGTGATATGTTGATTAAATTTGATGCAAATGAAGATATGCGGCTGCAGTTGATTAATTGTATATATCCATGTATACAAGAAAATTACCAGTGTCCTACATATATCACAAGTAGAATTATATTGGCAACAAAAAATGAATTCGTTGATGATATCAATAACATTCTCGTTAAATCATTTCCAGGTGAAGAACATGTGTACTATAGTTTTGACAGTGCAGTTGATGAGGCAAATACACAATATCAAGTAGAGTTTTTGAATTCTTTAACACCGAACGGTATGCCACCTTCCAAGCTGATCTTGAAAAAGTATTGTCCAGTGTTGCTATTGAGAAATTTAGACCCACCGAATGGTTTATGCAATGGCACAAGATTGGTTTGTGTTGATTTTAAAAGAAACGTGATCAAAGCACAAATAGCAAGTGGCCACCATATTGGGAATGAGATCCTTATTCCCAGGATACCTTTATATTCGGCAGAAAAAGATAGTTATCCGTTCCAATTTAGAAAGAAACAATTTCCAGTGCGTCTTGCATTTGCCATGACAATAAATAAGGCACAGAGTCAAACAATTCCAAATGTTGGAATTTATTTGCCAGAACATGTTTTCTCTCACGGTCAATTATATGTTTCGTTGTCACGGGGAATTTCTAAAAGTTCTACCAAGCTACTTATCAAGCCTTTTGCAGTGAATAATGAAACAATACATGAGTACACGCGAAATGTTGTTTACAAAGAAATTTATGAAGTCGCTCCATGTGCGTATAATTATCTACTTCATTATCTTCATCTTTCCAATTCGCTTTTAGTATTGTAAATTGTTGTTTACAAAGAAATTTATGATGTCAATCCATGTGCGTATAACTATCTACTTCGTTATCTTCTTCTCTATTTCACTACTAACGTTGCAAATATTTTTTACTCAGGATATGGCGCCATCAAACATAACGTTCAGAGATTTAGCTCCAAACATGACTGAATGGACAATTTAATGTCAACTGGTTGAGAAGAAAGCGCCATACATTTTCTCAAAGAATGACAGGCCTGGAAAAGTGGTTAACATGTGTTTGATGGATGAACAGGTAATAGTTACGTTTTAAATATTACATCTTACCTCTTTGTTCCTAATGTTTTTTTCGTAATTTATTTCAGGGGACTCAAATGCAAGCAACAATGTTCTTAGACACAATTGGAAAATTTGATAATCTTCTAACAGAAAAAATTATTACACCATTTCAAATGGTATAATAAAGTTGGCAAATCCAAAGTTCAATCTTGGATCAATCGCAACCACCGTTATATTCACAAAGGCTACAACGATCACGAAGCACAAGCATTTCTTACAATTCAACAGGATCACGGAGATACAAGTAAATTAAGGACTATTAAACAATTGTTTGATTCAAAGATTGATGATGAAGTTATCGGTAATTCTTTAAACCTTTCTGCGTTCTAATAACAATGCTTGATCCTAACATTACGCCCTTTTGCATATTTATTGTGTGTGGTTATCAATACAGATGAAGCAACATCGGTTTCAAGAAGAGCAGATGGGAAAAGCATTCAACGACAAACTCTAATATTAACTGATGACACGTAATATCTAATTACTTATTTATTATTTATCGACTATTTGAATTTTGCTTATTCGTCTCAATATCTTATTGTTTAGATGCTCAAGAACTATCATGCTTACTATCTGGGAAAATTTTGTCAAGAACAAAGGAGTACAATTATCTGAGATCATTCAAGAGAAACCTATACTTTTTGCAACATCCTTGCGCACTCATACATTTAGATGTAAGATGTTGTATCATTGTCAACATACATAAACTCTGATTTTCTAACGTAACCATATTTTGATTCATAGGAAAGTTTGGATTGAAGACGACATTTGGTACCAAATTATTGATCCGTCCCGATACAAAAAGTGCAAAATTGTTGGAAAAATGGTATACAAATTTATAGTATTTTAATTTTTAAAATATTCATTTCATGTCATATTTATTGCATTACACTGATTAAGTTTTAACTATTTCAAGGTGACTAACAACGTTGACGAATTGTCAAGAAGGTTTTTTATAGAAACAACGGAAGATGTAATATCAATAAAATCAGAGGACGTATCTTTACAGGAGATGATTGACAGCAAAACAACTTCTTCGTCTACTCATGTAAGTTTGACATATCTTGAAATTATTCTTTCCAATTGTTTGATATACTCATTATTCTTAAATCTATTTAATATCACATTATTTTTCCCTATTAATATTTTGCAGGTTGTATCATATGATGTCAAGGTAAAAATACAAGATATTATTACAAACAAGGATCCATGGTACATGGCTTGTCGTTTTTGTGCACGACTTGTGAAAGAGGAGAGGAACATTTATACTTGTGTAAAATGTTCTAAAGATATATGCCCAGCTGAAAGGTTAGTAAACATACGAATTAAATATCGTATCTTACTATCCATGCTTCTATATATTATAATCTTACTTTACATATGTACAACCATTGTTTTAACATCTTATTTATAGATATTGTCTGCGTCTCAATGTTGCGGATCATACAACAAATATGTGGTTAACATTCTTCAATCGTCAAGCTGAAGATATTCTTGGTGTACCAATCCATACATTAAAAGAGTATAAGGTATACATTGTTAACTTTTTAAACTTTTTTTGTTTCTTATCCTACACATAATGTTATATGTTATCATGCAGGAGAAAGACCTTCCTACCTACTTGAATAATTTGCAGAGCTTGATTAATAAAGGATACGTGTTGACTATAAAGTGTGTCAACAGAGGAATCAACGATCCTGTTAGTTACACATGTACACATGTCAAGTAGATTCTCGAGATTAATGAAGCCGATGATTCAAACTCATGGGCTACTGATGAAATCATACAACATCAAGGGAAAAAACAGAAAATTATGTGAATATCATCAAAAGTTTGAGGGCTAGAAGATACAGAAGTTCATTTCGTGCATTTGAATTTTTTTTTGTAACTATTTGATTGAAGGGTGTAGATTTAGTCAAATATTTCTAAATTTCTTTCAATTTCAAATAGCTTTTGTTTTTTGACTTATTAGGTGACAGTTTAATTTTAATGTTGGATCAAACTTGGTTTAGTGTATGTTCTCTACTATGGCTTTAGTATCTTCCTCTATCTTGTCTCTCATTTTTTCTAAGCGATTGTTATAATTTGTGTTTGTTTCTCATCAATGGTCTTGTATGTATCATCTTTGTGGTTTTACTTATGACGTGGCTTTCATGTTCATGTATGACACTCCCCACCCCAAGAACTTCTCGTCTTTGGGGGTTCTTCCTCCTGACATGCTACATACTCTTTCTCTTTTACATGTGTGTCCCTTGGAATTGTAGATTGTGTTTTCTTGCTGTGGTCATAATGTATTCTTTATTCTTTCTTCTTCTTCTTCTTTGTTTCTCTTATTTTTGAGAATATGCGGTTAACCATTTGGGGTGGTACGGGTTCGGTTGGCAGGTCCCTTTCGCGGAGGATGTTCAAATGAGGTGTATAATTACTTGCTTTTACCTTAGGTTTCTGGTCGCCTACGAATAGAAGAAGAGATCGTCCAAGGAAGAATCAACAACAAGATTGTTTATTTTTTACAATTGCCTCTATATATATTTACTATCTTTTACATTTCGTCTACACCGTTGTTTTTAGGCTTTCTAGCACTCCAATTTTGCAATTTTGATGAGGAAATTTTGATTCAACTTACTTATGTCATTAGATGAAATAGCTTATGTGGTTTTCAATGAAAGGGTATCAGGGGTAATGGTATTGTTTTTGAAATGTAGTTCGGAGAGTGAAAAGCCATCTCCTGAGTTTCAAATGTTACGCCTTAGGGAGGGATCTCCATCTACTTGTTGGTTGATCTTCGTGAATGTCTAACCTCGCACACACTCAGATGTTTTAACTTGATCCAGTTGTTTGTTTTAAACTGTAAAGATTATAATTTTATTTTCCGTAGATTTCTCAGGTTGTCTTTCTCGGAACTTCAAATTAATGATCTCCTGTCAAAATTTATTCTCTTAGACCCGTTTGGTACAAGTTTAATTTGGAGATTATATCTTTGTTCCTGATCTTTACGGAATTGAAGAGAAAACATTTGAAGCAGTTTATGTGATACGTTTCCTTTTGATGCCTGCAGTTGGGTATGGCCAGTGCTCTTGATACGGAGAGTGAAAATCCATCTCCCGAGTTTCAAAATTGACGCCTTAGGGAAGGATTTCCATCTACTTGTTGGTTGATCTCCGTGAATGTCTAACCTCACATCCACTCAGATGCTTTAACTTGAGCCCATTGTTAGTTTTGAACTGTATAAATTATAAATTTATTTTCCGTAGATTCCTCGGGTTGTCTCGGAGTATCACATTAATGGTCTCCGTTCAAATTTATTTTCTTAGACCCATTTGGCACAAGTTTGATTTGGGGATATCATATTTTTGCCCTGATCTTTATGGAATTGAAGAGACCATTTGAATCACTGCTTCTTTGATTGACATTTCATTTTGATGGCAACAGCTGGGTATGGCCTGTGCTCTTGATACATTATGTGGGCAAGCCTTTGGAGCGCAGCAGTACCAGAAGGTTGGTAGCAACACGTACAAAGCAGTGTTCACTCTGTTGCTGGTCTGCATACCCATCAGCGCTCTGTGGGCTTCTATGGGCAAGATCCTGTTATTAATTGGGCAGGACCCTCTGATCTCCAAGGAAGCAGGAAATTATGCTGCTTGGATGATCCCCAGCCTGTTTGCCTATGCTATCTGCCAGCCCTTGGCCAAGTTTCTGCAGGCTCAGAGCTTGACCTCTCCCATGGTGTTGAGCTCTGTCTTGACACTCTGCTTGCATGTGCCTCTTTGTTGGGCACTTGTTTTCAAGTCTGGGTTGGGCAACGTGGGAGCAGCACTTGCAATTGGAGTATCATATTGGCTGAACGTTCTGGTCCTTGCTCTCTATGTGTACTATTCATCCTCTTGCAAGCCAACTCGTGCACCAGTCACCAGAGAAGCTTTGCAAAATGCAATTGGTGGTTTCTTATTTTTCTTCCCTTTATGATAGATAGTACATGACTTGGAGATCCATTGTTGTCGATCAAATGTAGCATGTGCATCTTGTGTACGTCGATCTTGCTGTAAACAGTTCTTTCTGTCCCAAGATTTATTTTTTATTTCAGTAATATTGCATTTCTTTTTTAGACAGTTTTATCTTGAATTAGGATCTTTTCACTCAACGCTATCCAAGTTTTACTGAGGGAGCAACTCTTTTTTCACCTTGAATTATCTCTTGGGCTATGTTTCGGTGTGACCAAAGTTAACCAAACAAAAACTCTTGTTATAAATCACAGAAGAATCTTTTTTTTTAAATAAGTTATTTTGAAACAAGAGAAGTATATTAAAACAAACAAACCCTTTTGGTGCAATATGCGTCCAAAAATTGCTGTGTTAACGGGATGAATGAGCTCTCTTGTCCTCCGAGAGATCATGTTAGGCTTCTTTAAACTTGTTATTTGCCATATATTCTTCGTACACACACACACGTATATATGTTGTGAGTGTTAATATTCTTTGGAGTTGATATGTTATTTTTATTATAAACATGCTTCTATTTCGTAGGCTGAGTTTTTTTAGTACCTTCTTATATGGCTATATGGAATAATTGATTGTGTATGCAAACAGGATGAAATAGAATATGGAAAATTGACAGAGATAACTTGTAATTTGTATGATCATCTATTTGCTGAAGTCTCCACCACCCTCATCCTCAAGAATATCAACCCACTCGAAGACCCCAGCTTTATCAACTAGACTACCACTGATACACATCTTGGCCAAAGAGAGAGATCCCTTGGCTCCAGAAACAGAAGGCTTCTCTGCAATACAAATTTTACCAGTGATACCTTCCTGAGATAACCCTACATCATTTATAGACAAAAACTTGTCAATGGCTTCCAATGCATCTGCTTGTGACTGTACACCGGACTCTTGAGAACCAACATTACTTAATCCTACAATAGACTCACTGCTTAATAGTGGATGTAAAATATTTGGATTTCCTTCGTCCATCTTGTCATGTGTAGATTCTTCTCCTTCAGAAATTGCATCATCAAAAAATAAGTTTTCTCGCTGTGCGATTCTCCCACTTGTTTGCATCTATCCCCACTTGTTCATTTGGCATAATGTACTTCTCTGGACTAGCGATCTCGAGGAACATATCAAAAACCCCTGTTCTGATATCAACAAACTGCTCAAGATTTCCAGCTAGATTTCTGTAATGTTTTCCAGTTTGAATATTACAATTCATATCGGGGATACAATCTTTCTCATCTTTACAAGGATTATAACAAAAGGATGAATGTTTTACAGCAGCAACTTCCCTAGAATTCGTACTGCATGTTGCTGATAGACTAGAAGCCCGTAATGCTGCAACACGAACATCAGTAAAGCTTCTCCTTGTGATAAACTGTGTTTATCGTCTGTTTCAAAGCGAACATTTCAATAAGCTCTGCTACTATTTTTGGAAAACATATATTTGAGAAATAAAATGTGATATTTATTTTTTTATAATGTATACATTATATATATCATAAGAATTTATATTCAATTACCTTAGGTTGGGGTTGATGTTTCCACTCTACGCATCCTATTCTTAGGATACGTTTGGACCCCCGTAAAACATGACGTTGGTATCAACTTTTCTCGATAAGTAGATTACCAAGTTTGTTTGGTAAGATGTAATATTAAGGTCAACAAAAATTTGTTTCAATTGACCAACAAAATCACCAATTTTTACCTCCGTTGCAATACGGCGTACGCCGTTTTTTGGATGGAGGGCATACGCAACTATTGGGTCCGTTTGGTTGAACGTGAAACAAAAAGAGATGAAAATAATTTACGTGGAACACCTTTTCAAAGAAATGGAAATACAATTTTTTTGTTTGGTACATTTTTCAGGGAGATTGAAAGTAACATTGGTTATTTGGTTTCTAGTCGGAATATTTTATTAAAATTAAATTTGTTATTATTTAAAATTTTTATTTTAATTTTATATGATGTTATTTACTGTAGCATTCACAAGTAAGTATTATTAAATAATATTACATTCAATAAAATAAAATCTAAAAATCTGTTTAAATTTTCAATATTCTTGTACAAACAATGTGAGTTCTTTTCTAACATTTTAAATATTTTAAATCAATATTTTTCGTTCATGACATTATCACTTCAACGTGACAAAAATATTTTAAATAAATTAATTTATTTGATAAATTTTTTTCCTTTGCTATTATGATTAACAGTTTACAAAATAATTTTTTATTTCACTAATTATAAATGTAGTGTACAAAAAATAAATTTTATTTAAACTTGGCAATTCTACATATTGTCATCTTCTATTTATATATATGATCATAAATTCATGATACACGGTGCCTAAGAATATGCATCCGGAAAATGGCGTACGCTCCAGTTTGACGGACGCCAAAATTTTCTAAGATGGTGTATGCCACGGAAAAGTTACTCCCTTGTTGTCATTTTTACATGGAACCAAATAACTGAAGTATGAGGTTTTCCCGAAAAGTCCATACATGCACCCACTTTTACTTGAAAACAAACGGACCCTATGTGTTCACACGTTTCATTGGAAGAGATGTGGATATTTTTAATTAAAAATATATTTTATAATATAAATTTATAAATATTCATATAAAAATATTTATAATATAACAAAATAAATTTAAAAATACATATTTATAGACAATACAATTTTGTAGTAAAAAATTAAAAGCTTATAAAACAACCTGATATTAATTAAGTTTATAAAATCTTGAAATTCAGTATATAGTTGATGTCATTTTCAAAAAAAATATTTTGGGATGCAACAAATAATAGAAATGTATATTCTATTTCATGAAATTTTGATTCATTGTAAAATATTTTTATTGTTTACCTCTCTCGTGTCGTAAAATGATGTAATCAAATATTACAAAAATAATCAATTTTTACATTAAAATTTTTTACCTATAATAAATTTCTAAAAAAATAAATTTATTGTTTGATTTACTTGAAATTTATTTTCTGAAAAAATATATAAAACAAAAATATTTGGTTATTTTTATTTTATTTTATAACTTTTACTGTATCAAATCCCAAAACGCTAACATTCAGAATGTTTTACAAATTATGAGTGAAAATTTTTCTGGAAAATAATTTACGAATATCCAAATAATATAATATATTTTAGTTTTTCTTGAAAAAGTTGCTTCAGTGATAATGCTTTACGTTGATATTGTTTAATTGCAAAATTATCTTCACTTCCGTTCGGAATGTATAAATCTATAAACATAACAATATCTCATAACTCACTATAATCAATTATTATTTATGCTTGTTACAAATAAATACGTAGGTAACGATAATAATGTTGTCTGCCCTGCACCAGACCATCCTCTATCGCGATATGCCTCCTCCCCCTCAACCAATGGCCCAACTGCCCAGCCACTGTATGCATCACGATCGGCCTCTCCGCCCCCTCATCTCGATGGCCCAACCATCGTAATCCTATCCGGTTGCTATCCGGTGCACATTTAGCAATATACAAACTATGTTGGGCAAATGGTGAATGTAACTCCACAAATGTTCTTGCCGCCTTTGACAAAGTTGCTTAGAATCCTGTAATGATTTCATGTAAGCAAATCATATTAAAGTTTATCATTCTCTTTCTCTTCCTACGGAGAGTCAGTTATCAAATTTAGTCTCACGGAAACTACTATAGGATTACTGATTTCCCCTAAAGTGGCAAATTATTTTCCAACGTCCAAGTTCTTTATCTCCTTTCATATTAAAGGTGACACTTGATTTTTCAGTTGAGAAGGCCTTCAGTAGATTATTTGTAAAATGATAAAATCAATTTAGATGCAAATATCTTCTACTCTATCTAATATGACTTTTTTTTAATTCTTTCATATTATTACATAATATTATTTAGATTTTAGTCGAAGATACAGACCTATCTACTCTAATTTTTATACCATATTTTTATCTTGTGTTAAAAAATTCTTAAATTTTTTAAAGAATTTATTACAATCACATTACAATTTTAGATTCAATCAATATATAAAATATTATAAGAACACGTGATTTAACTAGTGTGTGTGTGTGAACAATGTTTGGGAACATCGGAACAATGTTTTAAGTAATATGTATGAATATTTGTTTTCTCATGATTTTTTTCGTCGTATTTATGAAGTGCTCCAATTTGGGTCTCCTTTTCGTCTTCCGACTGCTCAACCATTTTTTGGAGTTTTTTTTGAAATAACACACTTATTTCTTAATATTATAAAAGTAACACTCAATTATTACTTTTTTGCAAATTTAGCACAAATTGTTGTTGGATAGTAGCACTTGTAGTAAAGTCGCTACGTACCAACGCGACTTTGAGTAATACAGTGATTTAAAAAGATATTATAAAATTGGATCAGAAAGTATGACTATAAAAAAATTCAAAAGTCGTGTACATTTTAAAATTGTTATTTTTTTTTCTGACCGAACATTAAAAGTTATATATCAATTTTATATATTGAGAGTTATTGAGTTTGAATTTGAACGATCCATTTTCGACGTTTCAAATTTTAGAATTGAACTTCTAAACTTCTCAAAAGAGATAATTTATAAACGAGCGGCCCACGTTGCTCCGAATTAATAATTTTTTAGAGTCGAAATCAGGTATCTAAAAGCGTAACTTTATAATTTGAAACGTTTCGATCTCATTAAACCGAACGGATCGTTCAAATTCTAACCTAGCGGCCCTCAATTTACAAAATAAATATAAGTATTTAACGTGCCGCACGAATTTTAATTTGTTATTTTTTTGCGCTTTACAATGTAGAAAGAATTCAAAAATAACAATTTAAACTTTTTACGGCGCATTAAATGCTTATATTCATTTTGTAAATTGTGGGCCGTCAGGTTTAAATTTGAACGATCCGTTCGGTTCAATGAGATCAAAATGTTCCAAATTATAAGATTACACTTTTGGATATCCTGATTTCGACTCTAAAAAATTATTAATTCGGAGAACGTCAGTCATCTATTTATAAATTATATTTTTTTTGAGAAGATTAGGAGTTCAATCCAAAAATTTGGAACGTCCTGATTCCATTGAACGGTATGGATCGTTCAAATTCAAACTCGATAACCCTCAATTTATAAAATTGGTATATAACATTTAATAGTCTTTAAGAAAAAATTAGAAAAATTAACAATTTGAAAACATACTGATATAGTATGACTTTTGATTAATTTTTCTATTCGACTTTTTAATATATATTTTAAATAATCGTCATTAGTCAAAAGTCGAGTTGGTATATGTCGACTTTACTACAAGTCGAACTATCCAACAACTACTTGTGCTAGATTTCCAACAAAAAAAAGTGTGTTACTTTGATAATATCAATAAATAAGTGTTATTTAAAAAAAATCCCATTTCCTGGCTAAGTCCACTAAACTTAATAATGGGTAAGTTCACTAAACTATAAGGCAGTCATGATTACACTTGCTTTTTTAAAAAAAATTTAGGTGATATTTTATAGTTAGCTTTCAAAACGTTATCTTGCCTTTGATCCATCGTATTTTATATTAGCATGAATAGATTTGTCAATAGATTTAATGAATGCGGAAAGTCATTTTAACAAAATTAATTTAATTATTAATCTATTGACGCAATTTTCACAATGAATAGTCCAGAAATGAAAAATTTTGTTTATATCCATGACCTCCACAAGCAGGGAAGCATTGACTGGGGTTAGATGGGCAAATACATCAAGGCAGTAAAGAACCAGCCTCAGTAGCAGCAGTAGGCACTAGTCCAACAACAACAACAACAACAGGAATCCAGTTTGGGGATCATTCAGAACCCGCTACCCGCACACGCACCCGCAATAGTACCAAAAAATCAAAGGGTTAATCACATTCTAACCTCTACCAATGAACCCCGCGATAGAGGCCAAAATTGCAAATTGAGGGACCTGCTTCCTTCATGAACATTAACCCTTCGAACCACGTTAACCGAACCGTTCACTCCATATCGCGAGCTATACCTACCAGAAGAAGCCAACCACCAATCATCCGCACCTTGTCACGACCAACCATAACGTCACCAGCTATACAACTCCAACCGGGTTGGACCTTGATCCGCCCGGTTGAGCCACCACAAACACCGTCACTATTAGGACACATCATCGTACCACCTCGTACAACCATGTCATCACAACCTACCCACATCTCTACAACCCGAATTATCATCACTACACCCCTACCAAGGCCTCCCATCATCCGACCTAACCCTCTATCCTCCTCTACTACACCAACCACAGCCCCTCAGCTTGCCACGGTGCTTAGAAGGGGGCACATATTTCAAAGAATTCTCCCCCAGACCGGTCAACCAGGAGAAGAACACCCAGAAGAACCTGTGCAAGGGACATCTTACGACTTGCTGAAACACCTCGACAAAACCCCTGCACAAATTTCCATTCTA
Source organism: Cryptocoryne crispatula var. balansae (assembly GCA_036172225.1). NCBI lineage: Eukaryota > Viridiplantae > Streptophyta > Magnoliopsida > Alismatales > Araceae > Cryptocoryne > Cryptocoryne crispatula. The sequence goes on along the minus strand of CM069927.1, from coordinate 22,062,981 downwards.
GAGTTGATCAAAAGGTCCAAGGTTCACCAGGAAGTTCTTCAACAATATTTACAAAGAGTAATGGTCAATGAAACCCTCCCCCCTGAAAAGATTGCATCAGTCTTGACTCCGAGAAGTGAACACCCCGCCCTCACTTTCACCAAAGAAGAGTTGGTCGAACCAGAAACAAGGAAATATGCACTTTGTATCACTGTCAGCATCAACAAAACAGACGTCAAGTCTTGTTTAGTTGATACCGGTGCTTCCATCAATGTCTTCCACCGGAAACGCTACAACTATGTGGAATCCCAGAAGAGGATATTCGGCTATCACAGATCACTGTAACAACATATGACAATTCCAAGAGACCCGCCCATGGTATGGTTACACTCGAAGTCAAGCTCGGACCCCGAGTTGTTACTGTTGACTTCCACATCCTAGACATAGACCCAACTTATAAAGCCATCTTGGGAAGGCCTTACCTTGAGGCACTAGAGACCGTAGCCTCAACCAATCATCAATGCATCAAGTTTCCCTTCAAGGGCCAAGTCATTAAGGTGGTAAGTATGCCTGTGGACTGCCTGGTTACTCTCCCTCCTGGCTTGCCAAATCAACCGGTCTTCACAATCTTTGATCTGCCAAAAGATGGAAGGCAGCCCATGCAAGTTTGGAAAAGAAAAAAGGATGCTACCAAGAACCTTGAGTGGCGTATGATGGAAAATCTGAGATATCAAGAAGGCTGAGGGTTGGGAAGAGAACTGTAGGGCATCGTAGAGCCCATCTAGCTAGTAAAGACAACATCAAGGAACAGGATAGGATACGATGGGACATGCGATAATGGCCAAAAGGTCAGTCAAAAATACTTCAAGGGATATCTGCACAAGTTCTTCGACAAGAGGGAGACAATACAGATGATTGAAGAACAAGAACCACAAGAACAGGCAAAGAGGAAGAAAGTTGACAGCCTAGAAGATGAGCCGTATCTTGACATATCATGGTTATTCTCTGAAGAAGGTTCAAGTAGCGAATTATTCTATAGCAAGCCTTCTGGCAATCAGAATCAGGGGCTTTCACCTCTTGTCATCTCCACGGATCTAACAAGTTCACCATTAGATTCACCAGGCAGCGAGGATGGATGCCCTCTCTATCCATCTTTGCTCGATTTATTTCCTTCCCTGTCAATATCCCAACCCACACTGGAAACCACAACCGACCAAACCCCCTCTGTGTTCATGTTTAGTACTCCTCAAAAAGATAAAAAAAATGTCATGTTCTCAACCCAAGTTTCAATCGAAGAAACATCCCAACTCACTCCGAAGGATGATCCAAACCGGGAGGCCACCCGGTCTCTGATCGATCTTCTTTACTCTTCATCCTCTACAATAAATTCCACTCCCTCAACCTCCTTTTCCTCCCCTTATTTACTTTTTTCTTCTTTAGGTTTAGTTTCCAATAAAAACAAAAAAAAATCAGGGATAGGAGAGTTCCAGAAAGATATCTGCATCGGTTAGCTCAGAAAAGCTTAGAATGTGCCAAGAAACCGGAGTATCTAGAAAATGCAATCCAGCTGGGTGAAATCCTAGATGAGGAGAAGGAAAACATTGATCCAACTTTAGGGGTTTATGAGGTTGTATTAGAAAAGGATCATAATACAGAGGAAGAAGAAGAGGATTTGGCTGATGCTTACGCATCTAGATTGAAGAGATTCGAAGAACCATCACCCACGGTGGATGAACCAACCAAGGAACTTAATCTTGGAACACCGGAAGATCTTAAGAATATTCTCATCAGTGCCAACCTCACCCCTTTAGAAGAACAGAAGCTAATGGGGGTATTACAAGAATACAAGGACACGTTCGCTTGGACATACGAAGACATGTCGGGGTTAGACAAGTCATTGGTGGATCATCGATTGACTTTAAAACCTGAAACTACCCCAGTCAAGTAAAAGTTAAGGAGATTCCACCCAGACATAGTATTGAAGATGAAGGAAGAGGTCGATAAGCTACACCAAGAAAAATTCATTAGAGTTGTCCTCTATCCACAATGGGTGGCAAATATAGTCCCGGTCATGAAGAAGGATGGAATGGTTCGAATTTGCATTGACTTCAGGGACTTAAACCGAGTGTGTCCGAAAGATGATTTCCCCCTTCCTTATATCAATGTTCTTGTTGATAACACAACTAGATATGAAACCCTATCATTCATGGATGGATATTCATGGTATAATCAAATCCGGTTAGCAGAAGAGGATCAAGAGAAGACCTCGTTCACTACACCTTGGGGAACCTATTACTACATCGTCATGCCCTTCGGATTAAAAAATGCCGGAGCAACTTATCAAAGGGCCATGGTGGTGATATTTCACGATATGATGCATAAATTTGTAGAGGTGTATGTGGATGATCTAGTGGTTAAATCTCGGACCCGAGATGAGCATGCTGAGGTGTTAAAAAAGGTTTTGCAACGAGCCAGGGAATATAAGCTTAAAATGAACCCCAAGAAATGTGTGTTTGGAGTATCATCTGGAAAATTACTTGGGTTTATCGTTAGCAAAAGAGGCATCGAAATCGATCCCAACAAGGCCAAGGCCGTCATTGATATGCCTCCACCAAAGAACTTAAAAGAGCTGAAAGGGTTGATTGGTAGGCTACAATTTGTTCACTGGTTTATCTCACAACACTCCCAAAGGTGCAAACATTTCTATGAGTTAACCAAAGCGAAGGCCGAATTTAGATGGGATTCAAGATGCCAGGAGGCATTCGATGGTTTAAAGAAATATTTGTCAAGCCCACCTGTGCTCAAACCTCCGGTTCTCGGCAAACCCTTAATCTTATACATCTCGGTTTTGGAATGATCCCTTGGAGCAGTATTGGCACAATTAGATGATGAAGGGAAAGTGCGAGCAACATACTATTTGTCAAAAATCTTTGATCCTTGTGAGCAGAAGTATACAACTATGGAAAAAACCTGTGCCGCCCTAGTTTGGGTGGTCCAGAAGCTTAAACACTACTTTCTGGCTCATGAGGTTAATCTCATTGCTCGTATGGATCCCATCAAATTCCTTCTTGAAAACTCTGTCCTGACTAACCGATTAGCACGTTGGCAGAGCTTTCTCTCTCAATTTGACATCACCTACATCCAACAGAAGGCAATAGAGGGCTATGCAATTGCTGAACACCTTGCCCATCATCCTATCCCAATCTTTGACCCTATCCAATCAGAATTCCCCAATGAAGAATTGATATCCATTCGATCTTCCAATCTATGGACTTTATATTTTGACGGGGCATTAAACTCCCAGGGTAGAGGGATAGGGATTGTTCTTCTGTCACCCGAAGGTGTCACCATTCCACAGGCTTTTCAGCTCCATTTTCCAGCAACAAACAATATAGCTGAGTATGAAGCCTTATTGGCTGGACTGGAGGCCACTCACTTCTATGGTGTCATTGAACTAAGGGTGATCGGTGATAATCAGTTGATTCTCCGCCAAGTGCTGGCCAAAATACTGCACATATCATCCCGGGCTCAGACCATACCAAGAACTCACCGCCTGTTACATCAAGCTATTCTCCAAACTCGAATTCATTCATGTTCCTCGTGCTCAAAATATTCTTGCCGATGCTCTCGCTTCTCTGGCATCTTCACTATCTGTCCCACTAGGCAGACAAGTTAGGACAATCTATGTCTACAGACATACCATTCCAGCAGTAGAAGATGCACGATTCTTGAAGGTTAAAGAAGAGTTTGAAAGGAAAGAGTACATTGAGCAAAAGGAAGAAGTATCTTTGGTCAAGTTGGAGGAATTAGAAGATGGTGAGAAACCATGGTATGAGTTGCGAATTACTGTCAGGATCAGTCATATCCACCAGGTTCAACTGTCAAAGAAAAGAAAGCCATTAGAAGAGTCTCTAAGAGATACACCATCTTAGGTGGAGTTTTTTATAAAAGGAGTCTGGCTGGCATTCTATTAAGATGCGTAGATGAAGAAAAGGCTGAATTGGTGCTTAAAGAAGCACATTCCGGAGTATGTGGAGGCCACGTAAATGCTCAAGCCCTCGCCAAGAAGATCATCAGGCAATGTTATTATTGGCCTACTCTGGAAGAAGATTGCTCGATCTTTGTCTGGCACTGTCATCAATGTCAACTTCACGCTGACAAGATTCACTCCCCCGCATCTTTCCTTCACTCAATTCATGCCCCCATGGCCTTTCGCCATGTGGGCTTTTGATGTTATTGGACCCCTTGGTGACCCAAACTCCACAAACAAAACCAAATTCTTCATCCTAACGGCAACGGAGTACTTCACCAAGTGGGCAGAAGCGGAAGCGTACGTGGAAATCAAGGCATCAACAATCTACACCTTTATCAAACACAACATCATTGCTACGTTCGGGAACCCAGGTGACATCATCACCGACAACGGACCACAATTCATCTCTCAAGAGTTGCGCGACCTTTGCAACAGGTATTGCATCAGATTGCATCATTCATCTCCATATTATCCTCAAGGCAATGGTCAAGTAGAAGCCACAAATAAAACTCTGATAAAAATCATAAACTTGTAAGTCTAGCAAGTTCGCGGACTGGCCGGATAAGTTAGTTGATGCTCTATGGGCCTACCGCACTTCTATTCGAACCCCAACGGGTCAAACTCCCTTTGCCTTGGCATTTGGGATAGAGGCGGTAGTCACATATGAAGTAATCATTCCTTCTCTCCGAGTCCAGATCGATCGAGACATCTCGATGGATGAACGCCGAGATTCTCTTCTCGCGCAACTCGAACTCTTGGACGAAAGGAGGCTGGCCGCTGCCGAACATGCTAGATCTTATTAGAATAGAGTTAAAAGATTTTATCAGAAGAGGGTGGTGGAGAGAAATTTTGAAATCGGTGAGGTTGAGCTTAAAAGAATATTCGTCAAGCCGGGCGGTCCCCGCTCCAAACTTCAACTTAATTGGGAGGGTCCGTATGTAATCTCAACAGTTTATCCTAGTAATTCATATAAGCTAACTAATGTAGAAGGGGAAGAACTAGCTCACCCCTGGAATGGTGTATACCTCAAAAAAAATTCCCCTTAAAAGAAAAGCAAAAATCACAAAAAATCTATAAAATCCAAAGGCATGAAGAATGATGATAACATCTAACGCTTGCTTGTTCGGTGCCCCAACTTGTCACTTAGAGAAATAAGGATAGGCATCATACTACACACACTACGCGCCTAGGTTTTGGAATCTGATGATCGGAAGTCAGATAGAAAGCTAGGCAACACTTGGCAAAAGAAGGTCAACCCTATCCCATTCTCTTCTTATTTCGGTCCAGAATAGATGAGAGGGGTTAGAATAAGGAGTATCGAAAGTGCCCATTGCCTTAGTTGGAGGATGCCTCTGAAGGTCTGACTTCTTAAAAGAAAAAGGTACCAAAAGATGGGCAATGACCCCTCAGGTCGGCAAAAGAATAGATCTGTTTGAATATGTACCAACAAAAGCCCAAAAAGAAAAAAAAGGCTCCAAAAGATGGGCAATGAACTCCTCAGGTCGAAATCAAGCAAAAGAAGAAAGACCTGTCTGAATGTGGGCCATCAAAGAAAAAGGACTAGAAGGAAGGACCCGAGGATGTCAAAACCCAAACAGGCAACGTAGGCACTAGTAGAGAAACAAATTCGACACCCCTGAATCCTATTAAGGACTTACCATCAATCCTCTTCCCTCTTTAATCTTGCGAGCAGGGTTGACCGACTAGATCCAAGAAAAGACATAGCCTATTGAAGGCGGAAGGTCAGAAGATCTCGGACTAGGCACTTTCTTACACGTGATGCCTACTCTTAACCCTTAAGTAATGATGAGGGGCACCTATGGCAAGTAAGGCAAAGGATGAGATGGTCATTTCTTTCACACCAAACCAAAAAATCGAATACTTCAGAAATACCAAACAAATTCATAAAATCAAAATTCTTAAAAAAGTAAAAATCCAAAACACCAAAAAAAGATCATAAAAATTCCAAAACACCAAAAACATTATAAAACCATCGAAACCCAAACAGATAAAAAATTTCAAAACACCTAAAAATTTAGTTTCTAACTGACTAGTTGTCTTTGCATTCATGTTTAATTTCAGTCTTGCATATTTTCTTTTGTGCATACTTATATTTTCCTGTTTATTTTACCTTGATAAGGCCTATGTCCCTTGACAAAAGATCAAGGCAGTTTTGCCCTCTTCTCGCAAGGGACTAAGCCTAAATAAAGTTCTAATCGCTTTCTAAGTAAATGCAGGGAGCCAAGAAGGGAAGCAAACGTCACTATGTAAAAGAAAGGTACATCATGAACAAGGAAGGGGTCGGCACATCACAAATCGCCGCCTCCTTCTGCTGGAGCCTGATCACCCGGAGGTGGCATGACATGTCTCTCTTCACCTCTCCTCCTATGACTACTAGTCTGAGAAGAACCCGAGTGAGTAGGTCCTCTCAGCATAGACCTACGAGAGTCGGAACGGTTAGAATGGCTCTAAGACCGAAACTGGAGCGCCTACATCATCATTTGTCAATTGCTCTGCCTCCAATAGAAGAAGCTCCGAGGAATGGTCGAGGCGGAGACAAAGTATCTGCTCAGACTCAGGTCATGATAGCTCAGCCACACGAGCCTCCAGCCTCCCAACCTACAAGATAACATAGAGATGTATCAGCTACAGAAGAAATAGTCAAAGATAAGAATCAAACTCATACCTCCTTTGTCAGCTCCTCTATCCTCTGAGCAGTCTAAAACAAAAGAAGAAGAAGCATCAGTCCATGAGTTCCAAGTTCAAAAATCTGAATAAAGATTCTGCACCTCAGAAGAAGAAGAAGGGCCAGGATCCAGAACACCTACGATTGGCTCGAGCTTGAGCTCCCATTGTAGCTCCATCACCTACCAGAAAAATGTCTAGAAAGAAAGATGACAATGACAAACAAAGCAAAAGAACATGTACCCTATCCCGGAGATCCGAGGGTCCGCTGTCAGAATGCAGAACACCCCCCGCAAAAAGATCAGAGATCCTCGCCCAAAGATCTTTGTTCTACAAGCAGAAAGAATCTCAGAATCAAGCAAAATGAAACAGAAGCAAGTCACAGAAATTCACCTCGGTGCTAAGAGTATGCACCTGCTCCTTCAGCTGAGCAATCTACAAGAAAGAAAGAAAAATTAGCAAGGCAAATAAAAGAAAGAGATAGCATAAGAAATAAAATGATGATCACCTCGAGAAGAAGACCCGTCTCGGAAGAGCTACTCCCAGGGTCGGTGGGAATGAAGTGGGGGTGGATCAACTGGAAGATGGTGAGGAGGAAGCTCAGGACCCATGGGCTGGCCAAAGTCGAACGGCTTGAAAGGGGCCTCTGAAGGGTCACCAAAGACCGCCGGCTAGGGAACAGTCGGTCGAGCACCAAACTCTAACTCGGCCAAACGCTCCCAAAGCTTCGCGATTTGAAAAAAAGGCAAGGGAAACAATGAGAATCATCTATTCAGGACAACAAAAGAAAGAAAAAGAAAGTCACCTCATCATTACGCCCCTGCAGCTGCCGACGGTAGGGGTGTAAACGGAATCCGATATTCCGATATTCCGTTTTGATTTCGATAAAAATTAACGGGTTTGGAACTTGTTTTTGTATCCTATAAGCTATCGGAATCGGAATCGGATATTCCGGTAGCTTATCGGAATCGGAATCGGAATCAGTTGGTTCCGTTTCCGTTAATCCGATTTCGATAAAAAAATAATTATATATAAATAAAATTAAATAAAACAAAGTTAAATAAATTATAAATTATAATATATAAATTGATAAAATAAAATTTTTTTTAAGAAGATTATATTAAAATTTATTAATTATATGTAAATTATTGACTCACTTTTGAATAAAAGTTAATATTTAATATGCATTTCGGATTTTATCGGATTCGGTTCCGATTTCGATAACGGAATCGGAATAGGATCGAAATCAGAACATAGTGATTCTGAAATTATCGGAATCGGAATCGGAACCCCTTAACCCTTATCGGAATCGGAATCGGATTCTGGTGAATCCGCTATCGAATCCGACCCGTTTACAGCCCTAGCCGACGGTAACGGCGTTGCTGGAAAGAAAAAGAGAAGAGTCAGCTAACAAGCAATAAAAAGGCACAAAGTAAATAAAATACTTGTCGCTCCATCTCTTCTTCAAAAGATGCGGTCCCTGCCCTCAGGCGAGACAACTCCTCCTGGATCGTTTGCAAGCAACAAGTGGTCAGATATCAAACAAGGAAAGAACAATGCCAGAAAAAATAAAGGCATACCTCGCCACCCTCAGTAAACAGATGGGCAAATGTCACTGTATAGCGGCACAGATAGTCACCGCTATCACGAGCACTGGAGGTCACTGGGTACCACCCCTCTTCCAGATCCGAACAACAAATTGGCCCTCCTTCTAGTCAATCTCCTGGATCAGGCCGCGGGTGGAACGACCCAGGCGTGGGTAGGGAGGAAGATCAACCCGCTCCTGGTGGAGCCCTAGTGAGTGCATCGTGAGACGCACCCACAAAGGCTCCATCTCATTCAGGCAAATCAGAAAGGTGTCACGGCCAAAGACCGGACGACTCTCCGACACCCACGGCTGCCGATCCAGGTGAATGTCAGAATATGGGTGCCACACCACCTGAAAAAGCAAGGCAGGACAGTGAATAAGAAGAACTAAAGCAGCTAAAAGAGAAAAGTAACAGGATACCTCGTGGTGGGGGAAGCAAAGTAGCTGCCTCCTCAGGTTCTCCACCTGGTAAGGATGAGAAGAGGCAGATCGGCTGGCGACCCAGCTGCCGATGAGTGGATACTCAGGGTCCTCCTTCAGCAAGACACGACCCAAGGGTATATGATAATAACTCCAGACCTGCCAATAAGCTTAATTAGTCAATATGAACAAGGCAGAATTGATAATGAACAAAAGAGACAAGGCATACCTGAAGGAATGGACTAAAACTGGCTATGGAGACCGGGCCACTCTCCATCGCCTGCGAAGAGAACAGGTGTGCCAACATGGCAGCCCCCCAAGCATACTCGCCAACCTTCGACAGGTCAACGAGGAACGGAAGCAACCGCAAGTGCACCTTGTCCGTCTTCGAGGCTAATAGAAGTCGGGTCAGGAAGAAGAGGAGGAACCGGCAGAGATCAAAGTCAGCCTGGACGGTACCCTCCTCACCGACCAAGTGGCCCTTCACGCGTTCCGTCAACGTGTGAAGAACATCCGCCACCATGTCATCTTTCCCCACACTTGCCTTGCCCAATCCGAGCAAGTCCCCCACGTCTGTGCGCTTCATAACGCGCAGTCCGCTGGAGCAGTGTGGGATCGGATGACCCAAAAAATCTCAGACCATGGCCGAGTAGTCACGGTAGGTCTTGCCGGTAACAGCGCGACCGTGAACACAGAGCCCCGTGATCCGGGAGACATCCTTCAAAGTAGGCACTATGTGCCCCCAGGGAAAGAGGAAGGAATGGGTAGTAGAATCCCATCTCTCCCTCAGAGCCTGGATCAGGGGGAGGTCCTCCCAGAAGGTGGAACAACGAAGCAACCGGCCGAAGCCCATCACATCCAGTCACGCCTTCTAGAAAGCCTGCAATCCCTGACAAGCATGGAAAACAATCTCCGAGGATATCCGAGACTTGATCTTCCCCTGCACAAACAAACAATCATGTTAGAAATGGAAATTGATGAATAATTCAAAAGGGGGAAGCCAAAGATCGCTTACCATGATGGCCGGAGGTGGGTGAAGGGAAGGCGGCCCCGACGGGCGAGGATCGGCCGAACTGGAGGCTCCGCCACGCTCAACACGGGACCTCTTAGTCATCAGCATCATTTCCAAGTATTAGAACCAAGTCAGAAACGAAAGAATGAAGAAGACGGGGGCCCTTGATAGGGCGCCTAGCATCCCCTTGATGGGGCACCAGGTAGAGCCTAGCGCCCCATCAAGGGGGTGCTAGGGGGCTTGGTTTTTTCTCTCTTCCTGTTCTGATCCGGAACGACCCCAAATCGGTTCGGTCCTTTCTACGAAAACGAACAAAACAGAATAAACTACAAGTTTGCAGTTAGGAGAAACTTACTCTGGGGTCCACACTGCACGCTACACGCTCTGGAAGGGCCCCGCTCAGTAGAAAAGCTTGAAAAGTTGCTAGTAAAATGAGAGAAGGGTGCAGGGGTGGAAATATAAACCGTCACGGCCAAAATTTTCAAAATTTTTAAAATTGCATATAATATGATTCTTCATATAAAATCATAAATTTGTCAGCAAACATTGATGATTAATTCCTTTCTTGCATATTTTGCTGGTTACTAACATTGACAGGACTCGGACACAACTGGAATGAAAAGAACTACACTAAGCAAGTCCTAGACCTACACTGATCAAGTCCTAAACGCAACAAAAGCAGACAACTTACAACTAGATGCAACAAAAAGCAAAGACAAGACATCAGCCGTGGAGCTTCCTCAGTCTCGCCACGTACCGACTCTGCCAGACTTCATCTTCTTCCACATAGGTGCTCGGAGAAAAACTCTTGCAAATCCCCCAAATAGCAAGAATGCTCTGGCATTCTTCATCATCAGCTACCATGCCCAATTGGCGATCCTTGACAGATGGAATGTGCGAGAGGCGAGGAACCTTGAGCTGAGGTTGGCCCAGTTGTAGAAAGCACCAGTGCGGGTTGTAGATGATGAAGGAGGAGCCAGTGATCAATCAAAAATCCACCCCAGGAGTGGTAGAAGCATGAACATTCTGGCGCATGACAGCCTCGGTAGGACGAACAAACCCAGCACAACTTATGGCAGAGAAGTACAAACGCCAGTCAGCACGAGTCTTCACTGAGGGGCACTTGTTGATTACTTTGTAGTCCATAAGAAGACGACTGGTGAGAGGCTAGAGGGGGCTTCGAGCAAAAAGCTGGGAAGTCGTGGCTGGTCCGTAGCACACATTGAACTTGAAGTGCCAGTCGGCCCAGCACATGAACAGGAGGATACTACCAAACATAGGTCTACCAACACTAGTAGAAGTCATACCGTCATAAAGATAGCCCAACATCGAGTGGGCTATGCACTCATTGGACCAGATACCTTGAATGCAAGAAAGGCAAGTGGGATCAAGCCACCCATCCTCACAGGGGTAGAGAAGTATAGAGGCAAGGCAGGCAGCAACACCTTTGGCACCGGGCAACAGCAGAGCTTCATTATCACCGGCACCCTGAATCATGCTAATGGACCAATCTGCTAGTGCCTCGGTGTAAATACGCCCACCTACCATAATGGACCAAGCCTCTCCGGTGGTCATAAAGCCACGAAGGAAGTCTAAACTGGTAACCGGTTCGGCAGGAATAAACATGGCCTGGCCATAACCAGGCATAGCACGCAGCCCCAGAAACAGCTCCACCTCTTCCAAGAGGATGGTACACTCAAAGGTGTCGAAGACGAAGGTGTGCGTGTCGGGGTGCCACATCTCGAGAAGTGCACCCACTAGAGAGAAGTCCCAAAAATGTTTGAGAAGATGGTTGGCGTGGACTAGAATGCCGAAAAAGCTCCACCTGCTTAGAATAGACCGCATATAGATGTTGATGGCGGCCATCAGTCGAGCAATCCATAGCACCTGTCCATAATGACGAGCGCCGGGGAAGATTGGAAGGTCCTACAGAATAACCACACGATCAGGAAAGAAAACTTCAGAGCAAAACAAGAAGGGGTGCCTAATAAGGTCACTACCACTACCATGTATACTTGGTTCCAGATATGGCACGGGACCTCGGAAAAGCTCTTCATCTCTATTGGGCAAGTCGGACGGGAGGAGGAAGAAGCCATCAGAACAATGAAAGAAGGAAAGCACTGTAGCTGGTGTGGGGGAGAATAAGGCGGTCCCCCCTCTTATAGACCCCAAAAGGCAGCCTCGGGAAGGAACAAGAACAAATTCCGCATAGGTGCCCCGCTTATAAGGCACCTGGCGCCCTATAAACAAGGCACCTGGCACCCTATAAGTAGGGCACCAGGCGCCCTATAAACAGGGCACCTAGAGCCTTACATGGACCACTTATTTATTATAGTCTCGCATGTATCGTTGAAGACCTCGGGTCTAAGAGGGCTGAGTCTGAGAACCCCTTCAACAAAATCGATGAAGAATTCAGCCACTTTTTAGGTCCACGGATAAGCCAAAGTCAAATAAACGGGGATGACGGTGTCTTCACGGATGTCCTGACCCGTTGCGTTTGACCTATATCTTCAACTATTTTCTTATACTTATTTGTATTTCTTTAAACCCAACATGCATCATGCATCGTTACACATCATCTAATGCATCATCATACTCATCTTTCATGCCAACCCTACCATTACAGTCTTTCTATAGCTCTTAGAGGGGGCTTTGGTCTGCCCGGAAGATCGGTTTTAACCATGTTTCAACGATGATTTCATCAAAACGAGAAGTTATTCCATTCCGAACTGCACCAGTATTTCTGAGTAAACCCGATGAATTTGAAGAACCCAACCTTGGTTGATCGCCTGTTTCCTCTTTACTTTTCGCAATTTACTTCCTACTGAGTCCAGCACACCATGCAATTCAGGTCCTGGCCGGTAACAATTCTTCCCAATGCGGGATTTTAGTTACTTTCAGTACTGCTCTTTTGCCTAATCAATCAACCAAAGGGAAGGTTCCGAGAAGACAAAAGGCAACCTCGGAGTCCGGTAAAGTTTCATTCCACTCAACTAGGCCAATGAGGGCGTGTCTAAATCTACACCTTGGCGTCACCTTTTCAGTGCATTACCACTTTATTCCGCTACACCTCACTACATTCGCTTGCGCTACATTCATGTCGTTCCCCAACAAATCCGACGCCAAGGCGAGGCAAGCTATAGACACGCAATTTTGGCTTAGTTGGAGAGCTTAAATTCTTGTTTTCATGAAGAATATTTGAGTAACTTTTCAAGGGAACCATGTTTTCCGAAAGAACCAAGTTTTTTGGCACATTTCGAAGAAGATCGATAGGACGTTGACCAGGGTCAAAGCGCCCTGTATATAGGGCACCTGGCGCCCTGCTTATAGGGCACCAAGCACCCTAGCACCTGGTCAAATCGACTCTATCGACTGATTTGACCACTCACAGGGACTCGTCTTATCGATTTGACATAGCTCATGATGCTGGCGCCCTATATATAGGGCACTTTGCCGCGTGGAACTACTTTTCGGAATTGGCCAACGTACCCTCTGTTGGGCTATAAATAGACCTCATTTGAAGCTGGAAGGAGGTTCCAACTCCGTACCACCCTAGAGATCATCCAATACCACATTTTTAAGCCATTTTCACCCTTCATAAGCCTTCAAACCGATACAAATCCACCCCCCAAAAACCCCAAAAACTTGCTGTTTCTGCCATCTAGAAACATGGTTTTTTTTCCACTTTGAAAGCCTCTATTTGCCTCTCCTCTTTCATCCAGCATCCAAATCACCCACCACCAGCTTCATTTGCATATTGGCTACAAGGAGGAGCCCCTACTTCATCCTAGAGCTGCCCAGCACTCCGGAGCAGCATCGCGAAGAGGGGAAGAAAATCTGCCAGAGCCAAACTTAGTGCCCCGTATACAGGGCCTTTGACCTTGGTCAACGCGCCCTATAAGGGGGGCACCTGCAGCTAGCGCCCTATATATAGGGCACCAGCAGGGGCAGAAGCCAATTTTGCACTTTTTGGAGTCCGATCGCCTGTCCGATCAGATCTTTGTTCTCTAGTTTCATCTTAGAACTTATTATCACCTCATTTAGCATGCATTAAGTCATTTTGCATCTTCCATATATTTAAAAACATACCAAAATTAGGGGTTGGGATTTCTTCTCAATCCGATCAGTTCATCTCCTTTTGTATGTTTAAGATTCACACCAAGCATGATACTATACTCACGCTAGAGCTAATGATCTTCACTTATTTTCGTATTTCTCCACAGGACATTCTTGGGTGAACCCGATCGAGGTGAAGCTTCAACCCGATAGGAAGTAAAAGAGCTCACTAAAGATCTCCTCCTTCGTCCGGCTGAGAGAGGAGAAGTTAGAACCTAGTAATCTCCCCATTTCAAAAGGTACGATGGTCAAACTTCCTTTTTCGTTCCATTTGCTTTACACTTAATCACATTTTGGAGCCTTTGGCTCTTAGCGACCACACTCACACACACCACTAACTCTTCACCCCAAGAAGAGGAGAAAGGAAGAGGGCGAACCGCCATACGGGCCGTTTCCGGGTGCCTATAGTGATGAAATCACCCAGGTGCTAGAAACAACTATCAAATTGCTTCCACAGTGCACCCTAGGCACCCACCAAACATTTTACAAGGATTACCAAATTACCAATGACAAACTCAATACAAGTGTTAATACAAAGCTTGCTCTGATACCACTTGTCACACTATCAATTCAGACTTGACGAATGTTCAATGTGCAGCACCCACACTACCCCATAATAACACGATCTAGCCTTGATAAGTCATACATGTACTTGTCCGTAAGGAAGGCATGGTAGTTCCAATGGACAAGCAGAAGCAAATAAACATTGCACAAGTTGGCCAACATGGCAATTGACACACTTGCATTATATTGAAAGAATGTTTACGTAAGGTGGACTCATTGTCGACTCCGAAAACGGGTTCCGGATTGGCACCTCAAGAAAAGGTGATGATGGAATAGGGGAAAGGGAGTGAATCGGAAAACACTCAAAAAGCGGTAAAATCCTCACCTTGGTCCCACACTCACATTGATCCCTGAACTTTCATCTCACAGCATCACTCGAGCATCGGAGACGGTTCGGGTCGTGTGGGAGGAGAGGGAGGAGTAAAATGACTTATAACATAAATGAAAAAATTGTGGTCGCCAGGAGCCCCGGGCTCCACTTTATAGAATAAATACAAGATTGAATTGACTGTATGTACCTTAGCGCAGGAGAGAGTGTGTGCAGGTTCAACCTTCTTCTTCTTCGGCCGGCCGAGGAAGAAGAGTCTCCAACTAATGCTAGTTTGATATATATGTGCAACTAGTAGAAAAGAAGACAAGAAAGCACATTAAACAAGTATTAAGATGGAGTAAAGTGTAGTAACTGTAAAAATAATAACATAAAACAACAATTGGAAATAAACTCATCGGATTCGGGGTTAGCCCTAACCCTTTTTTTTGATTTTTTTATGATGTGTGAAATGATGCAAAACTGAATAAAAATGATGCTTGACTGTGAACTAAATGATATGAATGAAGAGTTAGCAAAGGGAATATGAATGATTAAAGGCAACACAACCCAGGCAAAGTGGCAACCGGGTTGGACAGATTCAATGTAAATTGCACGGCTCTGATGCAGAGACTACAACAGACAGCACCAATGTCAAAATTAAGTTCCGTTTGTTTCAAAATAAAGAGGACTCACTGAGGGTGGTTTTATATTAAGACAAGTTTTCTTGAATCCTTTCAAAAGTGGTAAAATTTACCTAAAATTTCTATTGTTAGAAGTGAAGATCCGGGAACCACCAGTGCGAAGTTGATGAAGGATGTACCATGGGCACCACAGATATTGGAATTGAATGATTCTTATTTTAAATGAAAGAGAACTCATTGGGAAACAATTTATATGAAGGATGTATAGGAAGTAAGTTCAGTGAAATTGATTGAGAAGATGATGGCCAAAAAGAGAAGACTTTGGATTTGTTTGCGCAGCACTGGTGTAGAAGCTGCCACGAACCAAGGTGATGTCAAAATCGATCTTTGTTTGTTGTATATGAAAGATATCTAGATGAAGCACACTTATTATGAAGAAAGCCTTGCCGAAAAATGATAATAAAGATCTGTAGAAGCTGATGATCAGAAGTACAACATGTTAAAGCATAGACCAGCTTCTTCTTCACTTTGGGATGATCTCTGGGCATCGGGACGAAGAGAGAATGATTTGGGAAAAAGATCCAAGGGTGGCTTGAGGATGATTATAAGAGTGCTGGAGGATTGGGATGCCCTCCTTAGGTCGTTCAAATGGGTCTCCCTTTATAGGGGATGAGAAACAGGTCAAAAAATAGCAGGTTTTGATACATCCGACCTTAAGTTGGATTTCATCCATTTAATGATGTTAATTTTCATCATGAGGCTTCTAGAAACTTACCCAACTGATTTATAGGGATTGAAAACCATGGATCACCTTCCCCATGTTCAAAATATGTCTCCACTTGAAGAGGAAACAAATCTGGTCTAAAAATAGCAAGTTTTGATGTACAAGACAACAAGTTGGATTCCCATCATTTGATGATGCTAATTTTGACTATGACGCTTCAAGATACTTTACCAAGTGATATGGAGGAAGAAAAAGGAAGGTAAGGTCATGAATTGGTCAGATATGTGCTCAATGGGCTGGGCTTGCATGCAATTAGGCTTGATCAGGGGTGCGTGCGGACAAAATTGGGCGTCTAATTTCCAAAGAGCGTTGTAGACAAATGGGAAATCAGAATTGAATGTCGTTTGTTGCACTGAAAAAGGACTCAGAATAAAAGATTATTCATGTTGAAGACTTCTTCATTCGACATTCACAAAATCCTATGAAAAATTTTCAAATAGAGGAGATGCCGAGAAAAACATAATATGGCACACCACCAAGGGTCTCTTGTTCGGCAAACATGGATTTAATTAGAGATCCATAACTTTGTCCTCAGATTTATAGTAAACTTCTTAACTCATCCAAAATAATGGTTCAACATGATTTTAATGGTTTAAAAGAGATGTGTCCAATGGAATAAGGGTTTAAGCTCCAAATAAGGCTAAATTGACGTGTCTACACTTATGGCAAGGACTTGGAAAGGAAATGATTGGCTGAAATGGGCTCGCTTAATTGCCGTATGGCATTCTCCTATGACATCCTTTCTAGCACAAATGGGCAAGTCATATGCCTTCATCAAAATGGCACCCCATACTCTCATGTTAGTTGAGTGGCATGCTTGACTCCCATGATCACGCAGCATGGAGCGACTTCCAAGCTTGGTATATACATCAAAAAGGGACATGTGACATTTCTAGGGATAACTATGGTTGAGCCCACAATGCACTCAACACAAAGCTGTTAGTACATTTTAGCTTTCTCTGGGGAGTCCAACACTTTTATACGTGAATAGCACAAGCCAGCACATGGGTGGCACAACCCAGCATGTGGCAGCACAGTCTGGTATGCTATGGCATAGGCACAGCATATACAAGGCATAAGCATGGCACGCATGGTCCATACATCATACTCGTTCCTTTATTT
Organism: Cryptocoryne crispatula var. balansae; assembly: GCA_036172225.1. Taxonomy (NCBI): domain Eukaryota; kingdom Viridiplantae; phylum Streptophyta; class Magnoliopsida; order Alismatales; family Araceae; genus Cryptocoryne; species Cryptocoryne crispatula. The sequence continues at coordinate 22,045,727 of CM069927.1, read as the reverse complement.
TTCTTCAACTTCTAGCTAACTAACAAATGACGAGCAAATGTGACTTCTTTTGGTCAAATTGCTTGCCTCAGAAGCTGAAAGTCACAAAAGTAGCACCTTGGATTCAAACCAGCGGCGATCTCCTTGTAGACATGCCCATCGTGGCACTGTTTGAAATGTTTTAAGGAGTGACTTGTTTGTATGAACCGGCTTTTACGTACTTCATTAAATATTGAATTTTTTATATATCAATTCTCATAATTATATATATATATATTTAATACATCATTATAAAACTTTAGAACTTATGTTTTTAAATTTTACTATTTATATCCCAAATTGTAGTTAGTCAAATATTTTATGATTTTTTCAATAAAAATAGCTTCTCTATTCTAAAGAGATAATAAAATTTTAGAGATAGAAGTGAAGATGGATAGTATCATATTGAATCATTTTTTTTCCATAAAATTTTAAAAACTATTTAAATATTTTTAGAGTTTAAGCAACAAAGATGTCATGTTAAACAACAGATATTTACTAAGATTTTTATGTCATGAGAATGCAATAAAAATATAAATAATTATAAAGATCAATAATGAAATTTAAATATTTCTATAAAGTAAAGTATGTTATTTAATATTGTTGATATTAATATTAATATTTATATTTATAGGTCAAGCTCAAAGTGATCACCACCCCCATGTCATCAATGCTACCTAGACACCTCTAGCCACTCCTGTCACACACTTCCTATCATTGCTTTGTTTTCTAGCTCATGTTTTTCACATGCTCGAGAATGCCCAGCAAATTTATGCACACTAGCATTTGTTCGCACACCCACTGTTGCATTGTATACCCAAGTTCCCCACAAGCCATTCTTCAATTGTTGTTTGATCAACTCGGTGCACGTATCTCGTGGATCACAAGGTTAGTGTTTTAGCATCAATTAAGATTAGCTTCCTGACCTACCCTATCATTATGAACCATAAAAAGAAATCGTGCTATAATATATTCATTAAGTTGTGATTAAAGTTGTAGGATGATGTTATATTTCAAGTTATTAATTTGTTAAAAATAGAAGTTTGATAAAGCATGCTTATACATAAAATTATGATTAGATAGCTTCATATTAGGTTTTATTCTATTCGATAAAGTCATAAACTTTTGGGTGTGATGGAATTGACATGATTTGATCTAATAAGTATGATAACTTAATTGTACATGAAATCTTTGTTAATTTGAAAATATGTAAAATTAAGATACTTTATTAATAGGAACCCATGTGATAAAATTATCTAACAATGGTATGTGCAATATAATCAAATGTGCAAGAGTTTTATGAGAATGATAACATATAATCAATAATGTGAACTTAATGTGATGCATGTGTTAGATAAGTTATTGCATGCATGATGTGTTAACGTGGCATGTATATTGGTACTTATAAGGTAATGCATGATGCATTTTGCATGGCATGTTGGAATGGTTATGCATGTGTTGCATTGTTTTAGACCGGGAAGGCCTGGTAAAATTTTAGTGCGTGATGTGTTTGATATATGATATATGTTTTGTACTTCACCAGAGTATATTAGTTGACTCAAGGGTAACAGATGATTAGAATGAAATGTTGTATCTTTTGATAATGGATACCATAGTTTATCATAGGTGCATCACTGCCTAGATATACTTTGAATTTAGCTTAGCTATATGATCACCGTTATTTATGTTAGATCTGGTGCAAGTTTTGTAAAAGGTTACATATATTAATGGATATATTCTATGTATGCGAGAAGACTATTGTCTTGCATTATGATATGTAAAATAAAATCAATATATGCTCAAAGCATATATTGTATGCATGCAAGATGATGTTTCTTGCATTATTTTATATGAAAGAAAGATCTAGTCGTGGCATGGCATGTAATGATAGATCTAATGGTCTAAATCATGGTAGCATGGTTGAGACATGGTGTATATATGTAATTGGTCATGTTGCATTTAAGATTCTTTTTTAATGCATAGTAAAAGTTTAGTCATTGTCTTAACGACAATATTCTCAACTTAGGAAAACTATAAGAGTAAATGTAAAGCTAAATAAATAAAGCATATAATTAAAATGTGGAAAGATGCAATAAATTATAACATTATACATTCTATGTATATGGCATAGGGATATGTATTAATATGTATTAGTGTACAAATCAAATCCTATCTCACATGTAAGAGAATGATGTAAATCCTATTGAGTCACATGTAACTCACTTGATATTTTGTTAATATGCTTCTACTTGCTATGAGGAACCCTTTCCTAGAGAGGAGTTTGAGGAGGATCCAATGGAAGACTTTGACCTTGAGGCCATGGAGTTTGATGATGAGTGATTTACCTATTTTTGTTAGGTTGTTTTTAGTTATGTTAAACTTGTCATTTGTTTTATTTGTGACAAGATGTTATTGGAGCTATTTGGATTTTACAAAATGAGATTGTTAGGTTCGATTGTAGTTATGTTAGGTGTTAGTGACTATCAGACTTATTTAATTAGTCTAGAGTCTAGATGTGGTTTGTTCCCTAAGTTTATCTTTAGAAATTTTATTTTCACTGTATTAACTTCAGATTTTTGCTGCATTGTATTTTTTGGGTCATGATAAGAGTTGGTATTAGAGCATTCAACTTGTATGTAGATCCATTGTGATCTACATGAGGGTACTATCTTGTCAAGGATAATGATGTACGCTTCAAATTAAGTAGCATTAATGCATAGGGTTTAGAGTACCAATAATATTTTTCCTGCTAAGCAGTGTGAAGATTGTTGACTCTGAAAATTCGACGGGGTCTTCTCCTTTTCAGGGAAGTCCGTGAATCCAGATCGTCACCTCAAGAGGGGAAGAGAACAGAAAAGAATAAAACATCGTAAAGCAACTCTCACCTCGGTCCCACACTCACATTGATCCCCGAACTTTCATCCCTTGGCGTCGCTCAATCACCAAAGAGACGGTTCGGGTCATGTGGGAGGAGTATGAGAAGAAAGAAATGTGGTCTCCAGGAACTGTGGGTTCCGATTTATAGAATTAAAATGACCATGTGAACCTTAGCGTGTAGAATGCGAGTTAAAGCTTCTCCTTCTTCGGCCGGCCGATGAAGAAGAGTCCTCAACATGTGGGTGCTTGATATTCTGTGCAACTAGACAAACAAACAAGTGAAAAAGACTATTAGAACTAAACAAAGTGGAGTATATGTAAAGAGAATGACATTAAACACACAACTGACTAGAAACTGACCGGATTCGGGTTATCTCTAACCCCTCTTTTCTATTTTCGAATTAAAAAAGTAAAATTAATGCAAAAAAATGTAAAAAAATAATGGGAGGATGTAGAATCACGAAACAAAGAGATAGAAAAAAAAACAGAAAGATTCTAAGTTGAATAGAGAAAGATATGGCCAAATCTGTGTTGTCGAAAAAGCCGAGCAGCAGTCCAGGATCTGCCAGGCGCAACTTTGCTTTTGTGCTCGTCACAACCAGCCCAAACCTCAGAATCAAGTGTCGTCAATTGAAAACTGAAGAAGACTTGAAGAGGAAGAACTTAGATGAAGAGAGCTTAGGCAGCAGACGTCCACACGCTGCTGTAGAGGACGAAGAAGAGAGACCTGGCTGATCACCTGCAGAACAACCTTCCTCTCTCTTGAACCGACTTTTATCTCTCTAAAAACTCGAAATTCTCTCTCTAAAAGTCACAAAATCAATGCAGGAGGGTGATTGGATGTCTTGAGATGCCTGGGGGGTTGTGCCCATGCCTTTGGAACGACCGGAATCAGAGTTTATTTATAGGAGAACGAACGGCACGATCAATACTAAAAAATAGGGCTCCTTGCGCCCTACCCCTGGGCGCATGCGCCCTGGTGCAGGGCGCATGCGCCCCACTGAGGGGCGCATGGCACTGTTCCCGAAAAATTTGTCCTTATCCAGTCGATCGGTTCAGTGGTAGAGTCCCGGTGAAAAACTGGTTCCCTCGTGCCTCAAGGGTAGGGCGCATGTTCCCTCAAGTGAGGGCACGAGGTCACGTGCCTCACTGGTAGGGTGCATGGGCACGTGCCCTGGGTCCCGGGCGCATGTGACCAGGAACCCGGGCGCATGGGACTATTTTTGCGCGTCCTTCTTCCGGAAGCCATTGCGAACACTCTCGAACTCGGAATTCGACGCTGTTTGTTGCGTCAGAAAGATAACAGGCCGAAGAAGCTTTCTATAGCATCGGATCAGCCATCACACCATCCAAAACTTCAGAATTTTGTCTGGAAGTTAGGGCAGTGAACAGAAGATCCGATACAGGTCAAAATGACTCCGACGGCAAACAGGAAAGGCACGGTATGCAACAAAACTTGTCCGGGGTGTGAATATGACCATAACCTTCAATGCATGATCATTAGGCATTGGTCATTCAACCAACTTCCGTGTTTACACGATTTACGTGTGGCTTTCGTTCGGAAATTACAATTTTTTGTGGAAAACTTCGGAAAGCATCCGATTTCGTTCGGCGAAGCTCCAAATCAACTTTTAAAGACCCGGCATCATTATAAGGTCAATCGCACATGTTACCCTATAAAACATGAGTTTTATGCTCTGAATTAGGCGAATTTGGCGTGTCTACAAAGATGATTACTATTTGATACCTATAATTTTAAAACATAATGGCTTCTCATGGGAATAATTGGAGGCGAGATAATAGAAATTTGTAAGATGTCCCAGTGGCTAATGTAAGTTAACAAGATTATAGCAACCCTATCCCTAGTTGGGATGTGTGTTAGGCACCTAGCAACAGAATTACTAGAAGCTATCCATGGGTTGTTTCAAACTATCTAGGCTCAGATATAGTAAGGGTTGGCACAATTTGTGTATAATTGAGTTGATAAACCACCAAGTAGAATGGTAGAAAACTTTCAAAGGATGAAGCCACTAATGATGTTTCAAGGAGAAAGAGAACAAAAAAATGGCAGAAAGTTGGATTCACGAGATCAACAAGAATTTTAGGGTAAATTAATGTCCTCTAAAAGATAGAGTCAACTTGCTACCCATATGCTACAGTAGTAGGTTGGAGTGTGGTGGGAGTCTGCACTCTGCACCCATTTTGTTGATATCCCTGAGGCAAAAATAAATTAGGAAGACTTCATTAGAGTATTCAAGTAGAAATATATTCCATCCCAAGTTACATATGCTAAGAATCAAGAGTTCATACAACCTAAGCAAGGGTTGATGACAATAATAGAGTATGAGAGTAGGTTTGTCAAGCTAGAAGCTTATACACCCCATACTTGTCAATATGAGATGGAGCATGGAAAGAAATTTGTAGATGAACTAAGGGGAGGCATTCAAAACAATCTTATCACCACAGTATGGCCTAATATGTTGGCATCTTATGAGGCAACATGTAGGGAAGAGAAATATTTGGACAAATATCAATTTATGGCACAACACAATAGAGTACCTTCTCATGGCCAATATCAACAAGGAAGAGATTGCAAGTGAAAAATATTGGAAACTAGAAATATGAAGAATTTTTCTGAGATTAATGAACTATTATGTGAGTAGAGTATGAAACACCTATACAGGGCACCATGTTATTGCAAAAGTGGAGCTTATTTTGAATGAGAATTGTTCGATCTGATTACCAACTATCTCAATGATGGTGAAGTTAAAATGTGGCACCGCTTGTTGTAGTTTGGACCAAGGGTGATTCTAGTCACTAACCTCACTTGTCATCACCTCCTCAACAACAATTAAAATGGTAGAAAAATTCTCACCACCAAGAGCTCCACTACCACTACCACAAAGTGCTCTGGCTAGGGTATTCACTATGAAAGGTCTTGTTCTACCTCATACAACAAGTGCCACTAAAGGTACACTGTGAGTCACACGATTACATGCATGGGTTTTCTTTGATTCTAGTGTTACAAATTCCTTTCTATCTTACTATTTTATTACTTTTTTATTTAAGCATTGCAAGCATCAAGTAGAAGAATGTAGTCCAGTAAGTGTGAGCATGTCATCAAGTAAAATAATAGAAGTGTCTTTTTGTATGCCTAGTTTGAAATAGATATCGATGGAAATCTAATGAAAGTAAGGTTTTTTGTGATACATATGAAAGATTTTGACATTATTGTAGTGATGGACTAGCTAGAACACCATCATGCAATCTTGGATTGTTACAACAAAAGAGTGACTTTCCAAATACCTGGCCAAGATACTTTTTCGTATAGGTGCCTTTACTATAGTTGAACAAGAATGGTATTTTTTAAACTAAATATGGAAAAATTGTTGAGTGCCTAGTGCAAAACATATATTGTATGTGTCACCAAGGAGGTTAGATCAAGAGAAAAAGAAAATCTGTAGAAGAAGCTAAAGCACTCAATGAGTATCCTAATTTGTTTCCCAAGGAGTTGCTTGGGTTGCCACCCATCTGGGACATTGATTTTGCCATATATCTTGTTTTTGGAGCAACTCCCATCATCGTTGCACCATATCAAATGGCACCTACATAATTAAAAGAGCTTAAGCAAAAATTTAAATAACTTCTAGGTTAGGGATTCATTTGTCCTTCATGTCACCATGAGGTGCAAATATCTTGTTTATAAGAAAGAAAGATGGTTCTTTAAGATTATGTATTGACTATTAGAAGCTAAATCAAGTCACTATTAAAAACAAGTATATACTTGTAGAGGCACCAAAATGGCCTAATTAGAAAGCATGGAACTCTTGCTCTTATGGGCAGCATTCATGTGTCATCCGAGAAACCATTTCCCTATAAAACCATCACATTTTTTGCATTTTTTGAAGTTTTTTAAAACTAGGCAGATAAAAGGAAGCATCCTATAGTAGTTGGTACAGTAGAAGCAACGATTCCAATAGGTTCATGTTGATCTTGTCTCAATCAGAACTGAATGACGAAAATCAAAAACTGATTAAAACGGGTTCAAATATACCTAATAGGGATTCATCTAATCTCTTAGACAGGAAGAGGAAGAACTTATCAAGCTCTTTAAATCATTAAAATATTTGATCTCTAGTAGTATCCACATGAACTTTATCTAAAGCATGTTCTCCTTTTGCTCCAAGCTCGAGAACTCTTCCTAAAAGGAGCTCTGTCAACCATGAATGTCTTCTAAAGAGAAAAGGAGGCAGGGAGGAGGCTAAGGATGTGGTTCTCACTTTGGCTTGATAAGGTTTGGTTGGAACTATTAGAATTTATAGAGAATTTAAAATTTTTCATAAAAATTCAAAATCTCTATAAATTATGCCCATGTCCCTGTACTTATGGATAAATCCTTATGTATGCGACCCACTATGCCCAATAGCCTACTTGGTTGAGGTCTAATTAGAATAGAACAATTTTATTTAGTTAAATTAAATTTGCTATTTATTAACAAATTAATTGATCTACCGATCATAAAAGGTACAAGCCACATCCTATGATCCTAAATAGTTATGTGGATAATATTAACTCCGTTGAGCCTTTTCATCATCTATTGTCGCATGGATATAAACCCTTGTCCATTCAATTTCCTGATCGGAATGGAGTACAGCATGGACTGTTAACTCCTTTGTATACTGACTCTATAAGATCATGTACTCAGAATTTAATTAATTGGAAAACTCTTTTTCAAATTATCCTCTCTACCCTAGCTAGATATTTGGAGTACTATCGCATAGGACATTCACTCTCACTTACTAAGAGTGGATGATTTCTTGTTGTTTGCTGAATTGTCTCCATTGGGTTTCCCTTATACCCAATCCATTATTGTACTAGACCAATTAAATGATGATTTGTAAGTCAAAGGTCAAAGCACATGTTCCACCCAATAAGACATTTTTGGTGACTAAGGTCAAGTTTCAACTATGCAATTATGATGATAGAAATCCCTGATTGGTAATTTGATAAGATACCATTCAGGATTTCTAATTCAGTCAATTTAGTCAACTCATTTGACTAATAAGCATTTTTATTTGTATCTCATTGTCTCCACATTAATGACCAAGGAGATCGGTTATCATCATCACATGAGAAGATATCACATATCACTATGCCAAATTCGTCCTTTACCTATGCGAGAAAAGCGTAGGTAAAGCTTAGTTTCCCGTAGGTATTTCAATTTACCTACGGGACCACCCGTAGGAAGTCGCGTCGGGCTAGGACATGTCGGTATATATTTTACCTACAGTATGTCCCGTAGGTATAGTACATGTACTATACCTACGATTCAACAACACCCATAGGTATAGTCCCTATGTATACCTACGGTATATATACCCGTTGGTAAAACATGATTACCTGTTTAGCAAGCGCAGGTCAAGAAAAGTGTTACAAACATGCATACCTACGGTTCCTCACGTAGGTAATAGTAGTGATAAAAAATTAATTGGATCTGTGGCAGCATTTTACATTTACCTACGGCCAGAAATCGTAGGTATTCATACAAGTTGTTCAACCAATCGTATACACATTGTTTCACAGCCACACTTATCCATACAACCACTCATACACATCATTACATACCATGTTCCATTCAATCACATTGTTTCATTCATACAAGATGTTCCATGTTCCATACAACCAGTTACATACAATATTGGTCCACCTCTTCACACTTTTCCATATATCATGTTTCATACAACCTATTTCATTCATACTTCCATTGAATCACATTGTTTCATACATGTATCCTGTTGCATACAACCTGTTTCATACATTGGATGACCTCTTTACAGGTCTCCATGCTTCATGTTTCATACAACTTTGTTCCTATTGCATCTATACATTATTCCATACATCCATTCATATTTCAGCTCTTGACACACATTGTTCCATACAACCTATTTCATAACACATTGTTCCATTCAAATCTCAAATTTCAAATTCAGGTTTAACAAAAACAGATTTACACATACGAACTCACCAACATGATGTTTACAAATCAACATGATCTCTTTTTATGTATCCTCCTCCTTCCACGGAAAGGAGACATCTCCCGGAATTAACACCTAAGTGAGAGGCTAATTAATTATATCTTTACCTTATCAAAGGGCTCAAGTCCATACTTTTTAATTTCATATAGATCAATTGTTCATTTTAATCTGCTTGAACCCCCATGTGGAAGCTAGGCTTCATTTGTTTTGTTCAACTCATATTAGATATAAGAATTCATGGTAAGAGACCCACCAACCTGTTTATGATAAAGATCTCATTTTTCTGGCGCAAACTTAATTCCCCATCTAGATTTTTACTTGCCACCAAACTTATATATTATACTAGATTGGAACTTGCTTTAATTAGCACCATTTGTCAAGGGCCGTTTGGCACCAGATTATTTATGGAATAAATTTGATTTATCTGCTAAATCTTAAAGATAAATAAATTTATTTCCTAAATTATGAGGGTATATAAATTAGCCAAATTTATATCCAAATCAATCTTATACCAAATTGCCCCCAAGAGATAAGTTGGGCTATGTTCGGTGGCTTAATTTATAAGGAGGGATTTCTTTTAGAAATCTCTGATAATTTAAAAGCTCAACCAAATGTATCATATTTGTGCTAACTTCCGTGCAGTTAAAACAGAAAAGAGATTTTGAAAATTAAAAGAAATAGCTAGACACACATAAAATAAAAGAAAAAAACCTCTCCTGAACATGAGTTTGTGAGTTTATCTCCAAGTCAATCTTGTACCAAATTGACCACATGGATGGGAAAGCTGGAAGGAATCTGGATGGATGCTGAGAGCACTAGAACAAAAGGGGATCCATGTATTCTGACCCAGCAGTAGCCCAGAAGAGGATGGGAAAGATGGCCACTGGTCCAGAATATCTGACCCAAAGAAAGAGCTCCGAAGAGGCATGGATCGCACCTAAGTTGTGGATCCGAGAATTGTAGCACATAAGCTACAAAAGACCTGCAACAACCCGACCCAAATGGCGGTAGCCCGGAAGAGGCATGGATCCGCAAAATTATATGGTCTACAATTCCATTTAAACCAGCCTCTTATTTGATTCCTTGTAGTATGTAAAATGTGATAAAAGTAGAGACCATTACTAAGGATGCGAATTTAAAATGGTATATAACCAATCCAAAAACAATACGAAATTGGGACTTACATGAATAAAATTTGTCCATTACCGAAAAAAACAAGCACCAAACAAAGATACATCGAATTACATATTACATTGAGCTTCTAAGTTAAAAATAAAGAAGTCTACGACACGTTAGAGTAACATACGCTACACATGTATGATACACCGAAGTGAGAAGAGAAGTGTTTTCAGTTTTCCAACACAACCAACATACATCAGAAATACATATTTCAAATGTCCTTCGTGGATGCACCAGTAAGCAATATTTGTTGAAGATAACCTTCGTGGATGACAATGTAATCAATCTTGGTTGAAGATAACCTGCAATGGCCATAAAAAAAATAAAAGAAGTGAGCAACATGAAAATTTGTGTGATGTATCTTCAATTGTAACAATGACTTACGTAATCTCTCCACCAGATTATATGACTTCCAATGGCATCCTGCATCTTCTTCCTATGATTGTCCTTCACAAACAAAGGGGCATTCGGGTTTGAAACAATGAGATCTGAGACCTCATAAAAAACTTCCCCAAGACATCTGTCCATCACCATTTTTGAAGGGTTGTCACTGATAAAAAAACCTTCAGCAACACACTGACCCTCTAAATCCATGAGCTTCCATTCTTCCATTCTTCCATTCTTGTCCTTTCCCATGACTTTTGAGAAAACATCCGATTTAGCTGCCATGGAATGCATGCTGGACGATGGTGCAACTGATTTTATAGCCTTGAGTCTTTCCTGCATTGCCTAAGGTATTAGTAACATGACATCAAATCTTGTAATGATATAAAAATTGATAAGTACTTACAATTGCAAGGGCACAATCATCGTTTACGGCCTTTCCATCTTTCTTTGTGTGCGTGATGATGAATATGTCCGCTTCTATCCACATCCTTCCCAGTTTTAGCAACCTGAAAAGTTAACAGGAAATGACCAATGAAAATTTTTATGTTAAATCAGGATAAAGTTAACAGAAATGACCAACGAGCATATGTTAATTCAGGATAGAGTTTACCTCTAGTTTCCTTACATCTGCAAAAGACTGCGTTCCAAAGACAATGATAAATTTTATGCGTGACTTTTGTTCTTTTCGATTCACTTCGCTTTTCTTCTATCAAAAGGAAAAAAATGTATTAACCTATCTATACCTTTAATACTCATATCGACCCAACTAACCAAGGAAAAGACTACTTTTATACCAAACAGAATTGAATCTTACTTGGAAATCAGGAGATGACCAAGATGCCTTCGCGGACTCCCACATCTCACTAGAAATATACGGCATCAACAGTGGATCTTTTTGTTCAATTTTTTTTTCCGTAGGCGATTTGTGATATCTCCATTTATGCCCAAGGTCTTTCATTATAAACATTTTCTCGAATACATCTCCCTCATCAACTTCATATTTTCTCTACATAAGATTGACAACTAAATGATGGTAAAAGACACTTAACGTTGATACAAACCAATCAGATCTACTTTAAAAATTTTACCTTAATAAATGCCCATATGTCATCAACATTTTCTTGTGGCATCTTATCCCAAGATCCAATGTTGATTGGGCATTTGTCAGCATTCCTGGCAATTGTACCGAAAAAGGTCCTAAGTGACCTTCCACCCTTCCCAACCGGTTGTCCTAACTCATTCCACTCAACGTAAATGAGTTTCCCATCCTTCTAGCACATGCACATCTCGACAATATGTGCGGCCTCTCGTTTTCTTTTTTTACAACTACAGGACTTTCAATTTCGGTGTCTTCTCCCTTGGGAGCAACTTCATTTTCCTCCCCACGGTTTGTGGATGATGAAGTTTCAAGATACCCACAAGTCTCCCGTTTAGCGTCCGTTATTCCTTTCATAATGAAACCATCAATTTTCCTCGTGTTAAACCAATGTTCTGACATCTACATTATTGAGCAAGTAAAGGCAATATTAAAGTAAGGCTAACGATTGGGACAAAAATAAGAAAAGGTTGAGATACGAGATTTACAAAAGCCGTGAGATGATAGTCGAGAAAAGGTCGGTGGAGCACTCTTAAGGAAAAGATATGCAAAGTATAGTGTGAAAAACCCACATTCAACGTCATCTCTTTGTTGTGGCACCTAGAAGAAGGCAATGTAAACACCACATATTTCTCACATAATCATGTGAAAGTCTAGTTTTTTATTACCTTGGGAATGAAGAATGGAATGGATTTTAAAGTCTTCTTACTAACCATCTTCCATCTTCCCTTCTGCATTGTATATATCCTTGACCAACCTGAGAAGACAACAATCATAAATTAAGATCCTGGATTAGGGTACACAAAAGAAGAAAAAGAATAGGGTGCAATTTGGGTTGGTGATTAATTTACCTCCTAATGAGAGGTTCTTGCTTAAATGGCTCGGCCATCGAAGTGAGTCTAGAACAAGCATAGATGGTCCAAATTCGGACTCAAAAGAGGCAGCCAAGTTGCACAAAATCAACAGTCTCCAATGACCACTACAACAAAAAATGTTAGAGAGATGACAAATAACATTCATATTCTGCATCAGAACAAAATTTTATTTCCACTTACCCATCTACTATTGGAACAAGGATATAAGACTTGGAGAAAATCTCTTCCTTCTGAATGTACTCTACAATCCTACGACTATCGTTAATATACATAGAAAACAATAAACAATCTATAATTGCAAAGACTTATATTTTGGCTAATTTGAAGTTGGCCCCACATATGGCTGCACAATTCAAACAAGTTAGAGTTAGCTATTATGTAGAAACGTTAAACAAAACAAAGATACAAATAAAATATTATGTCTGAAGGGTCAAATGTTGTGAGACCAGCCAAATTGCACACAATCTGTCCAGACAATCAAAAAGTAACATGCATCAGTCAAAATCAAATACTAAACTGACGGTCTCCTAGCAATCTTAAAGAATATTAAAGTTTAAATAAAAAACTACATGTTGCAAGCAACATTCAAAGTCGAATCTAAATTGTATGCATACATCACCTTGAAACATGTGCTAATAAGGGCCTCTGCATCAAAATACACAAAAAGGGCATAAGATTCTGAGAATCAAAACATTCAATACTTTCATGAGGGGACAAAAATCATATGTATAACCATGTTATGCAATGGATTTATCATACATGAAATAGTCGAATCTGTTATGCATGTAATGTTATGCAAGCAACATGAAATAGTCGAATATATATTGTATGACTCAAGAATAATCTAGAAATGATCCGAGAATTCCTAAAACAGAGCAGGTTCTCACAATCTAAATAGAGACAGACCAAGGTATAACTTTTATAAGTGAGATCCATTAAATCATGCATGTGAGATCCATTAATATGATATAAGTGATTGCATTTGTATACATGTTATGCATGTTATGCAATGTATAACATCAAGGTAGAATAAAACATACTCTATGTACATCTGGAAAAGTTCCGAGTCCAACTTGTTCCTTTTCTCGTGGATGAGATGTCATAGATGTTCGAAATATGTTTGATTTTCTTCGGTGGGAGTGGATTGGATGATGTATCAGCCCCCACGCCCCTTCTCCTTGGACTTGACACCATCGATTTGTATGACAGTTGATTCCATAATCTTCTTCCCCCGAAATTGACACTTTCGGTAATTTTATCATCAATACTAATCAAAAAGTGTAGCTACAAACCTCTCCTGAATCAACATCTTTTAAAATCCCACCTAGACAAAGAAAATTTGGAAACAAAACAAAATGTATGCACCATCGGTAGTGAAAACAAAATAAACATATAAACATGATTCTAAATGGAACAACACTGTCTTTATCATAAATATGTAACAATGACATTCATACATAAACATGCATAACATAACAAATATCACTATGCAAAATTCAATCGACATAAGCATGCATGCGAATATCAAAATTCGTAATGAGTTACATTAAACTTCAAACCCATCTATATCGGATCTATGACCGGTTATGTTCTCGAATATCATTATCATCTTGGTAACTTTGTCTTTGCTCGCTTGTGTTGGTTGTATGTCCAAAATCGGCCTTGTCTTCGAACTATGTCTTGATAAGTTGTAAAAATCTTGGGGAGTTGTCTTGCGAACAACACACCAACCAATGTTCTTAGGATCCTCCACATACCAAACTTGCACTGCCTGTGATGCTAGAATATAACATTCACTTGTTCTTAACTTACATAAAAGATTTACAAGGGTAAGAGGTCCATCTTGTTTGACACCTCTATGCACATCTACCCAATCACACTTAAACAATATTACCCTCATGTGTCCATAGTAATCAACTTCGAGAATTTCATGAATAACACCGTAGTAAATCACATTATCTTCAGCACTCAGCATAACACCCGAGTTTTGGGTCACTCGACGTTCTTCAAGATTTTTATTGTGAAACCTAAAACCGTTGGCTATACATGATTCATATTTCTTAACGACGTCCATTGGAAAATATTTAATCCAACGAAGATAAGATGACATGTCTCCTGTGGTCATTTCTTGTTCCTTGTGCACCTAACGAAATTAAAATTATCATTTAACCTTAATGAGAAATTACAATAATAACATAATAAATTTAACCTTAAATCCAACGGAGCTAATGCTAGTTACCTTAAATTTAAGCCATTCTACAAAGGTACGTGTATGAATCTGTTCCACATCAGTCTTAAGCATTTCGGACAAGTTTCTACTAACCTCATCAATGTGGACTCGCATTGAAATCAACAAACAAACAATATTATTTTCGATGCTTGATGGAGATGTACAAATAAGATAATTTTTGTTATAAAAGTACACCGACTTAATGAAATTGTTCATAGCGGTACAATGAATAGGATATATTTATGAATCTCTTCCAACTCATTAATTTGTAATCGATATGTTGTAGTCGTCTAAGTGGGCGACATGTCTCCATGAAAATTTCCCATCCTTCCTCCACTTCTTTTGGTCTATATTCTGCTTGTCGACGTGGCTTATTGAATCATGTCTCTACATCATCATTTAGATATCGAGAGGCAAAAGTGATTGTCTCTGCAACACTATAACCTTCTGCAATTGAACTCTCAGGATAAGTTTTGTTTGTTGCATAAGACTTTAGTTTAGCCAAATACCTGAAATGATATGAAACAGTGATTACTACTTTCATTTTAAATGGCAATTAAAAACCTTCTACTATTGATGATACCTCTCAAATGGGTACATCCATCTATATTGAACCGGCCCAGCAATCCTCGCCTCCTCTGCTAAATGAACGATCAAGTGTACCATGATATCAAAGAAACTCGAGGAAATATCATCTCTAGTTCACATAATACTTTTGCAATATGTAGGCCTTGTTGGTAAAAGTCTTCAGCATAAGCAACTTTTGAACATATATTGAGGAAGAAGTGAGAAATGTCGCTTAGTGAAGAAGTGAGATTAATATTTGGGAGTGCCCTAATGGCAATTGGAAGTAATTGTTGCATGATCACATGGTAGTCATGACTCTTCAACCCCCACAACTTCTTATCTTTGTTGAGAAAGCGCTTTGCAATGTTTGAAGAATAACCATTAGGAACCTTAACAGATTGAAATAGCTTGAAGATGATATCTTTCTATTTTCTGCTACAAGTGAAATGAGCTGGTGGTAACATTATTTTGCTTGGTCCAAGTTCTTGTGGATGAAGACATTCTCTTATACTCAACTTTTGTAAGTCTTGACGAGCCTTCAAGCCATCTTTGTTCTTCCCCTCAATGGATAGAAGGGTGCCTATGATACTCTCGCACACATTCCTCTCAATGTGCATAACATCTAAATTGTGGCGAAGCAACAATGATTTCCAATAAGGTAGAAAGAAGAAAATACTCATTTTTATCCACCCAAGGTATTTCTATCATCTTTTTTACTTCTCTTCCTCTTTTTACCTTTCTTCTTGATGTCTTCTTTTGCAACATGAGAGTTAAAATGCTCTAGTTGTTGTAAGATTTGATCTCCCGATAGCATCAATGGCTTGTCACCCCATTCTTTATGACCATCAAATTCTGTTCTCATCTTTCGGAATTTATGATTGTTTCCAAGCCATCTACGATGACTTTGTGTAACAAAATTTCGTACTACACTCTAACCAAGTAGAACATGTGTCTTTGTTACAGTTAGGACAAGCTAATTTACCTTTAGTACTCCAACCGGACATGTAAGCATATGCTAGAAAGTCATTAATGGTCCATAATAAGGCTTCACGCAACCGAAAAATCTCGCCTTTAGCTACATCGAAGGTATCAATACCATTCCATAGGATTTGTAGCTCCTCAATCAACGGTTGTAATATAACATCAATGTTGTTACCGGGAACTTTTGGACCAGAGATGAGAAGGGACAACAATATATTGGTACTTTTCATGCATTCCCAAGGTGGTAGATTATAAGGTACAACCAACACTGGCCATGTACTATGAGTGACGTTCATGTTCCCATACGGGTTGAACCCATCAGAGGCTAATCCAAGATGGACATTCCAACATTCTAACCCAAAATCATCAATGGCATCTAATGTTTTCCAGCAAGCCGAATCAGCGGGATGTCTTAACATACCGTCCTCCTCGCGTTTGTCATGATGCCATCTCATGTTGAGTGATGTTTTTGAACATGTGAAGAGTCTCTTTAGTCGTGGAATTAATGGAAAATGACGGAGAACCTTTTAAGGCACTCTTTTTTTTCCGAGCTACTCGATTTAAATGACTTCCACCGGGATTCACCACATTTGGGACAACAATTACACTTCTCATATTCCTTTTGATACAACATACAGTTGTTCGGACATACATCAATCTTTCTATAGCCATATCCTAACTTATCAAGTAGCTTCTTCATCTCATAAAATGATCGTGGTAATGATGACCCATCTGGCAGCAACTCATTCAATAACTTTAATAAAACATCAAATATTTTATTGCTCATTCCACCCATGCTTTTAAGGTTTAGCAATCTAATGATGAAAGAAAGTTTGCTAAAATTCTTGCATCCAGGATAAACAGGTTGGTTGACTTCTTTTAACAAGTCCAAAAAGGATTTTGAATCGTTATCATATACTTCATCATCACACATCGGAAAGACATCGGCTAACATTTCATACATGTTTGATTCATCTACACTTTCTTCAAATCTTCCCTGACTTGACTCTTCACCATAGAACTTCCAAAACTGTTTGTCCTTTATAACACCGTCTATGTAGAGGTGTTCTCTAATAATATGCATTTCACATTTTTTCAAGCATGCGCATTTCACACATGGACATCTTATCTTACGACTCGATGGTATACTTTTATATGCAAACTTTAAAAAGTTCTCAACACCATCGTAGTAGCCGCCACATTTCTTGGCAAATCCATCCAGCTCCAATCCATATGACTATAGATAAAAACATGGATAAGAATTAAAAATGCATCCTACAATTTTGAAACATGGATAGCATCGCATCCATTAATATTCTTAAACTTTAGAAGGAATGATGGAAATGACTAGTTGAATCTTCAAATAGACAACAAGTAATCCTTAAAAGTTAAAGTGAAATTCTAATGTCTTTAACAAGTTGGTCAATCAAACGAGGAATGGGTCAGTTTCCTTAAAAATTGAGTAAGCATATAAAAATAAACAGATGCAAGGTAGATTATGTTGTTAGTTGGAACACAAGGGGACATTTGGTAACTTTTTATGTTATATATGTAATAAGTGTGATACAAAGAAAATTATAACATATTATTGCTAAAGATATAGTGAACATGTGTCTGATTGCAAATAAAAAGATGTATAGTCAGATATATGGAAAAATTGCAACTACAAACAAAATCATTAATGAAAATATAAAATTCTAACAAGAGGATGAATGATTGACAAATTATAGTCAGAAATTTATGGCATAAGTGTTACCTCATTTTCGAAGTGACAAGAGGGTAATCCAATCAATTAACTCCAGATATTAGCACCTAAAAGTAAAGACGTACATATCATAGTTAAATTCAAGTCATTCAGAAATGTTTACTTTAAAACATTTAAGCAAATTTTCTACTTTATCATACTTTAATTTCATGATAATACCAATGAAATTCGACTGTTAACTAAGTGTTCATTAATAGTTTCGACAAATGTTCAAGTACTTTCGACAAAAAAAATGTTCAGTAGTTTCGACTGAATACAAATGATCAAGTAGTTTCGACAATAAACTACTAGAACCCTAAAACGAATGCCCCCATTGTAACACTCCCATCATAAGGAAACGATGGGCAGAACATAGTTCGAATAACATCTTGTAAAGCCCCAAATCGTACTGTATGTATTGAACGAGCTAAGATATATGGAACCCAAAATCGTTCGAAATAAAGGAAAGGTGCGAAACACTTACAAGTAGAATCGCCGAGGATGGAAAGCGGGAAGGGCCAAAGATGGACTGCCTGGAAGCGCCGAGGATGGAGAGCGGGAATCGCCGTCAATGCAATGCCTGGAAACGCCGTCGATGGACCGCCTGGAAGCGCTGAGTGGAGAGGAAATCGCCGTCGATGAACCGCCTGGAAATCGCCGTCGATGCACCGCCTGGAAACGCCGTCGATGGTCCGCCTGGAAGCGCCGAGTGGAGAGCAGGAAATCGCCAATGATGGACAGCGGAAGCGAGCATCGGGGGCTGTGCGAGGAGATGGTCGATCGCGCGGGCATTCGAGTATTAGGTAAATTGCTCGGATCGATCTCAGTCGTCCGTATATTTCAAATGGATGGATTAGATTCATTGTTCACTTATAACGTTTACCTACAGGATGTTTTGCGTAGGTAATCCGTAGGTGTTGATACATTTACCTACGAGCAACTAATTGGTAGGTATACTATGTCGGTAAATGATACATATACCTACCAAATTCTCACCTACGCGATGGGTTCACGTAGGTGAAGATGAGTTTTGGCGTAGTGTATATTAGTCTATCTAAATCCTTGATGTCTCATCTCAAGTATCATATGACTAAGAACATTTCGATAATATACCTCTAAATGATTGATCTTATTATCACGATCTCATAAAGATTCAATCATCATTGCATGTGATCAAGGACTTTATTATGATGTACATATCTAATAAGAGATAGTATTATATATTTGCCAATTTAATTAAATGAGATATTTCTAGAAATATTGAATCATGTCATATATAATTGACTTGTAGGTCATATATTTCTATCACCAACTAGTGCCTTGTCAGTGGGGCGCTAGGCAGCTCACCAAAGGGGCACTAGGAGCAATCTCCTGGTGCCTTATAAGAGGATGCTAGGGTTTGACTGGGAGCATTTAATCCTTGCACCCTTGTAGGTGGGTGCCACCAAAATTCAAAGCATTTTCTAATTAATCTTATCATTGGCATGAGGCAACATTTTTTGTGACCCTTAAAGAGCTGGTTCAACTCCCCTCTATAAAAAAATAAAGGTGCTCCCAATGTTCTCAAGGTTGGTCACTCATTGGAGGGTCGAATTCAAGCCCTCGAAGGTTATAAGAGATAGCTCAAGGCATTCAAATCTTCATCCTGAGATCCCCGATCTCTACTTTCTTTGTCTCATTTGGTGGGCTAATCGACTCCATCCCAGCATACTTCCATCATCATTGCCACTCCTACACCTTCTTTGGTGATAAAAGAACCTCTCCCGAAGCTTCTATAAGGCACATGAGTTCGATTGTCTGCTAAAGCCAACCTCAGAAATGACTTCCTAAACCACCCATTTAGAGGCCCAAGCATCCCATTAATAGGGCTCCAGGTGCCCCCTTAACATAGCACCTGTAGAGACATGACTTCAAACTTCTACCTTACACTCCTTTTCATTCTGCTTCTCATCTTGTTATAATTTTTTTCATCTTTTACTTGCATTATTGCATCATCTAGCATGCATTAGGTACTCTTTTATTTGCATATATGAAATGTATCCCAATTTGGTTAGTATACTTCCCTTTGTCATTTTAAGTATATCTTTTACACGATTACTTCACTTATTATAGTTCTAATCCATCTTTTATGTATTTTTTCGTTTTCCTTGTTGGACATTGCAAGAGAAGTTGATAGAAGCAAGCCACACTTGTGGCTATTGAATAATTAAGAAAAAAAAGAATGTACTCAAGCTCTTCTTCTCCAGTCGACTTGAGAGGAAGAAGTCAGAACTGCATCAGCCATCTTCTACGTCAAGCATGCATGCCAATACCTTTTAATTTTAGAGGCATCAACTCCTGCACCCACATCCTTTACACACACATCACAATTTTTTATCATTTTAATATCATCCTTTCTTTTCCTTTACATAACCTCTTCTTTTCTTTCTTTTCCTACCTCTCTCCCACATGACCCAGACAGACCTTACGTTGCCCATGTGACACTAAGGGACGAGCATCTAGGGATCAAGGAGAGTGTGGAACTGAAGTGAAGAGAAAGTTCTTCTTTCCTAAGCCCTTCTTTATGTAGGTATAGCTTAGTTTGAGATTTTCTTCCTCCACCTGAGAATGGAGAAGAATGACCAGAAAACCAAGTTAAAACCACTATCACACATTGATATGTGTTTGAACAATTGTCAAATTGTAAGATTTTATCTAACATTGATCTAAGGTCAGGGTATCATCGGTTAAGGATCAAGAAAGAAGACATCTCCAAAACAACTTTCCAAACTTGCTTTGGTCACTATGAATTTTTTGTAATGTCATTTGGTCTCCCCAATGCTCCTGTAGCTTTCATGAGCTTGATTATTCAAATCTTTTGGGAGTACTTGGATCAGTTTGTAGTTGTCTTTATAGATGACATCTTGATCTTCTCTACCATTAAGAATGAGCATTCTTGACATTAGAGACCTGTCTTGTAGATACTAAGAAACACATACCGAATGTAAAATTTAGCAAGTATGCATTTTGGCTTAAAAGTGTTAATTTCTTAGGTCATATCATATATGAGCGAGGAATACAAGTCGATACAACAAAGATAGAGGCATACAAAATTAAAAATGACTTGCAAATCCTAAGAAGGTAAGGAGTTTTTTTGGTTTAATAGGTAATTATCGTCAATTCATCGAAGGATTTGCGTCTATATCATCTTCATTAACTATTTTAACCAAGTAAGGAGGCTTCAAGTGAATGAATAAATGCGAAGAAAGATTCCAAAAGCTGAAGGAGAAATTGGCTATGACACCTATACTTATCTTAACACAACACTTGAGGCTTTGTAGCATACATAGATACATCAAGGACATGTTTAAGATGCATTCTCATGCAACATGAGAGAGTTGTAGCCTATGCATTCAGGTAATTAAAATCTCATGAGAAGAACTACCTAGTGCATGCCTTAGAGTTGGAAGTTGTAGTATATGCTTTAAAAGTGTAGACATGACAAAACATTTAAAGTATTTAAACATCAAAAGAGCTTAAAGTAGATTTTCACTAAGAGAGATCTCAATTTAAGGCAGAGAAGGTGGGTAGAGTATCAGAAGAACTATGACTTTAGTTTTAACTATCATCTATGTAAAGCTAATGTTGTAGTAGATACTCTTACTAGGAAGAAGCTGATGGCTATACAATTGCACCAAGGATTGAAAGGCATGGAGATGATAGATGAATGCACACCAAGCATGATAGCTTGGGATCATTTATGGCACAACTTTGTTGAGCCAGCATGGATGGACAAGGTAAAGAAAGCTCAAATTGGAAGTCTAGGAGTTTAAAATTTTGTCAGAAGCCATAAATTTTAAAGTATGAAGATAGAAGCATTAGACAACAAGAAATATATATGTCACATAGGATGCATATTTGAGATTGGAAATGTTGGTAGAAGCCCATAAGTCCTAGTATGCTATTCATCCATGAGAAACCAAGAAGTATCAGGATTTCAAAAGGTAATTATGATGGGAAGGCATGAAAATAGACATTGCCAACAAGATTTTCAGATTGGGACCCTACAAAGTGTGGCCTTGGCATCACTCAAGTGCTAAAGGACTGTTTAGGGCTTCAAGTTCTAAAGAAATGAAGTATGGTCACTAGAAACCTTGGGTTTTGAATGTACAAATTAACTAACTAATATGCTTGTATGGAGAGATGTGATGTGAATCCTAACTTCTTTCTCTTTGGCTGGCTGAGGAAAAAGAGCCAAAAAATGGTCTCTATTGTAGAAGTGGTCTAGCCTTGGGTGCTTTTGTCATGGATGTAGTCTAGACCCGAGAGCTTCTACCTTCATTGCACAAAAATGAAAATAAAAGTTGATGAATGGTCAAAACTAATGAAGAAGTGCAACTTTCATGAAGGGGTGAGCATAAATGAGGATTGGATCTTAACAAACTAGAAAAAAATTAGATCCTAACCCATCTATATAGTGTTTTTAAATGATAATAGAATGCAAAGCAGGTTAAATGCATGATGTTATGAAAGTAAAGATGTGCTAGAATGAAAATAAATGTAAAACAATTAGAATCCGAAAGCCCCTCATAGATATGGTCTGTTGATGCGACACTTCAATAAAAAAGTGCTCTAGGTTTGGGCACTTATATAAATGAAGACAACAATGGTGAAGAGACTGACTCTCATGCTTCTCTAAGCTTTAGAAATAAAATCTTCTTGTTTTGACCCCTCCTTTTGCCTTGGGACATCATAGACCCTCTCTTTCTAAAAAGAATGCCTACAAAATCTACATGAACTGGCCAAATCACGAGAAATTGGGGTTTTGCCGCATGTACATCAGACACGCCCTATCATTTGGGTGCTTTCAAAGATTATGCCCTAGACATGGATCCTTCTAATTAGGGTTAATTAAACCCAACTAAAACTTATACGAGTTTTGCTGATGATCATCATTAATTGAATTTTAACCAACTAGAAGTGCCTTGGGTCAGGGCACCAGTGACCTAGCCTTTGGTGCTTCTAGAAAGTGCATCCAATTTCAATGTTTGGTTGAAAATTTGATTGTTACTTGGTTTATGTAGACAATATATTAAATATTATCTTTATACTTGATATTTAGGTTCTATATTTATGTCAATTTGGCATGTCTACAACTTGTCTCACCATGGAGTCGACTTTGCAAAGGAGTGACATGAAGTGAAGCGAAGATGAGTGTAAGAAAGTGCAGGGAAGTGGAATGGTAATGGACTAAAAAAGTGATGCCAATGTGTGCCATTAGATACACACAGTGAGACCTAATCGAGCAAAGAAAAGTTCACTTGGTTATAGGATCCCATCATGTTCTATTCGAATTGTCCCTCTTGATTAATTGGTCAGAAGATGTGTTGTAGGCACTATTTGACATAGAAAGAATTTAAGAATAGAATTGCTAATTTACCAAGGTCAGGCCTTCACATTCACCATATTTTAGGATCACTAGTTTATTCCAAAATGAAATAACATCTTATTTTATTAGAAATATTGTTAAAGCTTGATGAGATGATGACTCATACATAAAACCTAGATTGCATTGAGAGCCAAGGTGGGGCGAACAATGTTGGAACATGGTGGGTTGCAATGTAAATGCTAGTGTGATTATAACATGGTGGGATACAACTGCAATGCAAACATGGTGGGACAGATGTAGTAATGCACATGGTAGGATATATGGATGAAGAAGATCATGACCCTTTCATCGTGCCTCCTCAAGATATCCTCCTTGAGAAAACCCAACTTCTCATTGCAGACATGGCAATTTGGCCTTGTTTGGGGCTTAAACCCTTATTCCTTGGCAAGGCTCTTTATCTAACCATTATCTAATCTAGACCACCTTGTGGAGATGAGCCAAGGATGTTAGTAGGGAGCCGCGTGAGTTGAGAATGGACTGAAGATTTTTGAAGCAATGACATAACCTTCAAGCGAGAGCCATGCGTTAATCGTGGAAACACGAAGCTTGCTCAATGACCAACCCTTAATGATCCATAATTGGAGGTCTTGGAAGTTTTGCATGAATTCCGCAACATTTGGGTTTCCAGCAAGACATTTTGGCAGTCGCGAGTCTATAATGACTTTTATCATGGCTATCCCGGACCACATGTTATGTCTTTCCTATCATCACTTAGCCTTTTTGGGTCCTCCGAGTCAACCCTAGCTGTTTATTATCACCAACTGGTGGCATACAGCTGTTTCGGTTGATTTTAGGGTTTCTTAGTTATTCCTGACTTTTTCGAGTTTTGTTTCATGTTTACCAGGTTATTCTCGGCTTTTTCCAATGATTCCAAGTTTTTTAATCATACCAGACTTGTTCGGTCATTGTTTTAAGTCATCCTGAGCTGACCCTCGGCTCCTTGACCTAAACTGTGTCTTCTTGGATCACTGCTCCAACTTTCGGCATCCTCAAAATCGTAAACCAGAGGTTAAAATCTCATACAAAAGTTTTAGGATGTGTGCTAGATGGTTTACTAATTTAAGGATCTACATTTGCGAGTCTGCTTTCATACGCAACAAATGGGAGTTGAAACCGACATCTTGTTTGCAAGTTACGGCACACGGACATAGGCACATAGGAGAGAGAACTAAACATGCCCCCAAATCAGGGGCACAGTCAGCGCACCCTCAATGTGAGGGCACGGTCTGCATGGCCTCAGATCAGAAATTTACCCCTGTTTAGACTTTCCAAACTAGTTTTTGAAAAGTTTCCTCCTCTTAAAACGTTTATTTTGACTGCGCCCCTAGGTCGGGGGTGCGTTCATTTTGTCAACCCCATTTTTTGCAATTTTTTAGAATTTTTGATTTTTTTGCAATAACATGCCGAACGCACCCCCGAAGTGAGGGAGCACTCACTGTGCCCTCAACCTGAGGCCGTGGGCACGACTTGTGTGCCCCTAACCTGGGGTCGCAGTCAGTTTCTTTTTATACTTTGCACATTGTCTGCTTCTCCTATAAATTGAGGGCCATTCTCAATGACCAGGGGTTACATACATGCTCTAACACGTCCAGAGGTCATCCAAGTTCTTCCCAAGCTCTCTTTCACATTCTACTCCGATCCATTGGTGAGAGATCGACCCTGACGTGAGGAAGGAGACCCGATTCGTGCTCTTGACATTGATGTTCTTCATTGGAATTCTCAGGATGTGTACTACCAAAGTGGTCAACAGAAGAAAGCTGCATCTCTACGTCCTCTTTCATTTACAATTGACGGAACTTGATTCTGACATGTTGTTTGTCTGTGGTGATTGTTGCATTGAGGGTACACAACCAAGTTCTATTTTTACATTCATTCACTTCCAGAAATTCTACAAGTTTGTATGGGTACATTCTGGAGAAGTTATCAACATAAGATTTCTTTCTCTCCAAGTTCTATCCATAGAAATAAACATCACTTGATTTTGACATCGGGGTCAACTGTAGTAGCTTCTACACCGAAGTCACGCAAGCAGGATACTACACTCACCCAAGAGCAAGCCATCCAAACCGGCTTCTTTTGCTCGTTCAGGCTCTGATCCAAGCCATCCTACTCTTTAAATCTTTTATATTTTTTATCTAGACCATTTTTAAGTCATTTTAATTTATATTTGCATCATTTTTGTCATACAAAAATATAATAAAATGGGTTAGGGCTCGTCCCAATTGGATGAGTTCAATTCCAATTGCTCTTTTTCTTATCTTTCTTCTTACAGTTTCTACACTTCACCTATTTCTAATCAATTTTCTTCACATGGTTCATTGTTCTAGTTGCACAGGTTTATGAAGCTAGCAGTGGTTGGGGACTCTTCTTCATCAGCTAGTTGAAAAAGGAGAAGGTTAAACCCGCACACACTCTTTCTCGTGCTAAGGTACACACAGTCATCCTTTACTCAATTTGCATTTTATTACATTTAAAGCGGAGCCCACAGCTCCTGGTGACCACCTACTTTTATTCCTTCATGCATTAAGTTTCTTTCTATCCTCGCTCTCCTCCCACACGACCCGAACCGTCTTTTCGGTGCTTGAGCGATGCCGAGAGATGAAAGTTCAAGGATCAATGTGAGTGTGGGGCTGAGGTGAGAGCTTTCCATGTGTTTCCTTCCTTCTTTCTCTTTTCCTCTTGAGGTGGCAATCCGGATAATGACAGATCCATTTTTAAAGTTGACAGCTTTGTGGCGATCACCCCATTTAGATCGGTCCCCGCATGGACCACCCCATTGCAATACCTTCAGATTGGCCACACTTGGCCCTCTTTCTTTTTTATCTTCTTTTACACTGGTTCTTGTGTGAACCACCCTTTTCTTCTTAAAAATTGATTCTCGCGTGAACCAATCCCCTTTTCTAAACCAGTTCCCGCGTGAATCAACCCACTTTTCAAATCGGTTCCCGCGTGTACTACCTCTTTGCACCACATTTAGATTGGCCCCCACGTGGCCTTCCATTCCTTTTCTAATCAAACAACTGGTTCCCACGTAAACCACCCCTTTCCATCAAAAATTGGTTCCTACATGAACCAGCCACCTTTCCAAAACTTGGCTCCCGCATGAGCCACTTTATTTTCAGATTGGTCCCCGCATGGTTCGCCCTTTTTTCCTTCCACTTCAGATCTATCCCCACATGGATACTCATTCACAAATCGGTTCCCACACAAACCAACTTTTAGTTACTTGTCTTGTTCTATGATTGCTTGTTTTGCATGCATGTGATAGCTTAATTTCATTTCATGTTTGTGCACATTAATTGCTTCTTCCCCTCCATGTTTACTTTTGCATTAGTTTTTTGCATCGGGTAACAGACTTGTTTTGATTTGCAGGGCATTCAAGGCGGGAGCTCTCTCTTCCAACACACCCTCACCCTCTAAACACTTTCTTGATGGATTCTAACATCTCTTCTGGGATATTCTTTCTTAGTTGATATAGTTGTTTCTATCAAGGCCTTCGTAAGTCTCCATCCATGGAGTATTTCTCTCTACATGATTGGATTGGTTGTATCTTTCATCCCAAAACCCTGAAGAACCCAAGTACCTACTCGTGGTGATTGTGTGACAACCTTAGGTCTTGGAGATTGAAGCAATAGGAACCATACCGAACTTGAGTGAACAATTGTTAACAATCTATCTAATATAATATTTAAACCCAAAAATTGTCGAGTAGTCATTCTAAAAACTTGTTTGCACAACTTGCTTGCTCACCAAAATTAAAAACAACAAAACTTCATTCTTTTCAAAAACACCTAAAAGAAAGGAAAAGTCTCTTTAATTTTGTGTACAACCTGTTTGCCAAAAACAAAATTGAAACAAAAAAATCAAACAAAACAAAACACAACAAAAACTTTTTTCAATTGCGCGTTTCACTTGCTCTCTTTCAACCATCTTTTTAGAAAGTTTGACAGGATGCCCATGATGCTAAGGTCCAGAAGACACATCGGGAGGTCGAACTACTACGAACAACAAGAGTACGAGCTGGGTCTCTATGAACTTCAACAACAATCCAAGGTCTAACCAAAGGGCCATGTCAATGCTATTCAAGAACCCGAAGTGCGGGATTCTGCTCCATATAGTGCGGAGCAATTTCTCAAAGATTTATCTCTCCATCTTGATCCTAAATCCTTGGTGATCGCGTAGTCCTTGGCCAAGGGCAAGATACCCGCAAACCAAGGCCCAGTGGAGGGCTACCAAACCCCTTCACCACCCCAATCGGTAGCTAGGCCTTTCATCATCAGCTCTCCTGGGAGAAATAATTTCCTCAATTTTTTAGGATCACCACCATGTCCCATCAAGCTTTCCCATGATCGGTTGATGAAAGGGTGTGCTGCAGACACAAGAGTAAATAAAAGTTAGCCAACCCCCAACATGGTTGATATCCTCAAATCATGGATTCATAGGTTCATCAACAATTAGCATCCTAAGTTATGTGGTGTGCTTGTATCGTGATAGGCTATAGTAAAAATAAAGAGTTTGTAAATAAAAGAAAAATACCAATCAACCATATTTAGACACTTAGGTTCATTTGAGTCTCCCAAAATACTTGATTCAATTCAAGTATTGGGTTCTATTGGGTTTGTATCAAAGCACAATAAAATTTACATAGGTGGCGTGAATGTATCGAATTGTGCTTTGACAATAGAAGATGACACATGCAAAACACAGTGAGACACGAAATAGAAATACAATTAAATTATAAAACATGGTGCCACAATGGGATGTAAGATATGGGGGGACCCAAAAGATCACTACAGCGAAACAATGTGTTTTCTAAAAATAAAGGATACGATGAGACAAAACACACATTGCACTTTACATAACAACAATTGCTGGGATGGGTTATAAAAATGAAAAAAATGATGACACCATGATGAGATAAGGGACATACATGCGACGTGAAGAGAATGAGTTAAAGATTGAATGGAAGAGATGATGGAGAAAACACAACGAGACTTAGCAGACATAATGGGATATCATCACAAAATGAAATGCAATGCTTATGATGCATGTGATGTATGAAATACTACTAAAATGCAATGACCTACATGATGTATGTTGGGCTACAGAAATTCAAAATGATTCTTAGAAGATAATTGAATATATATATTTTTTGCACTTTTAGAGATCAAGATACCTTCATGGGAACCTTCATCCCTCAATGTACAATTTTAACCTATCCATGAGTGTAGAGAATGGCGGAACAATCATTGATTTTATTGAAGGAGTTCTCAAGCTCAGCTTCCATCTAGACTCATGGTCTCCAACATCGTTGCATACATATACTATGTCACTAAATATAGCTAGAAGAAAAAGGATGCGAGTGTTGGTAGCAAGTATTCTTACTCAAGAGATTCATGTGTAGTGGTGAGTGGTGGGATGTGTCAAAAGTGACAATGATGTGGTAAAAAAATAATGTGATGTGGGCCATGATGTGAGGCAAAAGTGGCAATGGTGATGATAATCTGCACAAATGATCATCCCTATTTTGAAGGATGGAACATACATTACACTCTCTATCAGATATTTGTGGCTGGGTTGTGGAGTCATTAGGAGAAGTATGTAAAAATCACACATCTTAGATTTTGCAAGTGCATCTAAAGTGCCAAATATAGATGAGAAGGCTGTATGTTTCTTGCTGATACTTGTTCCTCATATACTACTTTCGTGGTTTTAGAAGCTTCAACTAGCTCTTTTCTTTTTAAGTTTCTGGCCAATGTCTTCAAATTTTATTTTCCTTGCAACAACTTGGTTTATCACATGTTTTCACTCGTTTGTGCCAATATGTTCTCTATATGTTTCACATTAGTCATCATAAGTAGAGAATGCTAAATAAATTTCATATTTCCCGAAATGGGAATTTTATGCTTCCAATGTTGGAACTCCATGTTGGATGGTAAAAAGATATCTTTCAAGACCCAAATGTTTTTATATTTTTATTGTTTTCTCTTTTTTTGATTTTTTATAAATTTTCTAAACTTTTATGAGATCATAGCACATAATCCCTAGTCTAGGGTGCAAGGGACCGGGGCGCATCACCATGTGTCCCCAAAGTAGAGTACTTGCCTTTTAATCCTATATTATTGAGGATTGGACTTTGGGTGCTGCTCTCTTCTTATAAATATACTCCCAACTCGTGAAAGACCATGCCAATTTCAAAAATGTCTCATTCCTTTAAGAAAATTCACATTGAACTTGGAAGGGGGACTTCAAGTGTTTTGGAGCACATAAAGTGAAGAATTTTGGCCAATTCGGTAAGTTTCTCTTCCCTTTATCATATACATTTTTTTTGAAATTTTTGGAGTAGTTTGAAAATTTTACCATGCACCCCCGATCGTGGGCACATGGTGATGCGCCCCTAGATGGGGGCACATACACCCTCATACTAGGGTGCATGTGTTTGATTTATGATGACTTTTTTCATTTTTTGGTGTAGAATTACCACACCTTTTCTGGTGTGTGCCAATTCTGTTCATTCCTTGGTAGGACCAACTTATTGGCATCCTCACTTTTCTGATTGAAGCATCTCTAACTGTTTGGAGATTGAAAGGATTTCTAGTGTATGCATAGTGGTATTTTGACTACTTCCTATATTTTGGTTTGATGGGAGCTTTGATGGAGTTGTGGCATCCAAACACTCATTCTTTTGTTTTTGGACATTCAAATGCATGATCTTTTTTGAGCCGATCTTCACTTCAAGTTTGATCCTTCAGGCAGAGTGGTGACTACCTCTCAAAATTTCCACCACATTACACTATCTCTAAATGCAACTACTCTCTGCTTAGATGGTAAAGTGACAAATAGGTGTGCAAAGTTGAAGAAGAGGATAGAATGATGCGTGCACCTTGTTAGCATGAATCACGTAGGATTGATTCATGCCTTGATTGCCTTGCTGAAGAAAGACTTGCAGATCTACTTTACTTTGAGCATCAACCATTGCTTGGTAACTGGTACTACCCTTGTGTTAACTCTAATTGGTGCCATTCTCAAATCAGGCTGCCTCACTACAAACTACATGTGTTGTCACATTTGCCACCTATCTCAAAAAATGGTTAGCATGTCATAAAAAAAATCAATATTTTCAACTATTTATGAGTGCTTTATGTGAATTTTTATGTGTAAAAAAATATTTTTTATGGACTTTAGAAGCACTTTTTATTCTTTTTCGATTTTCAACACAAAATAGGATTCTATTTCACTAGATTTGTGATAGCTCAATTTTATAAGTTTTTTGGTATTTTTTATTTTTAATTTGTTTTGTATTTTAACCCACCTATCAATAAGCTTCAAATAGCCTAGAGCCCTTTCTCTTCTATTCGAGCTCAAAACACCTTAAAAAGTTCATTTTTAAGTTGTAATAATGAAATATGTAGACATGCAAAATCAACCTAGTTCAGAACATAAAACTCTCATTCCATAAGCAATATGTAAGATAGCATCACTTAAAATTGCACAAGGTCCTTTTTGTGATAAGTCGAGGCTTTCCTAGCAAAATTGGATTTTCAGGTGAAGCCAAGATTTCTGATAGAAACCATGTCTTGATGATAAAAAATAGAAAATTAGCTTAATCATAAACCCTAGGTCTTTCCGCATAGGGTTATGATCATGTGTTCATGACCTATGGTTTTGCCATACCATCTCCGGATCCAACTACAAGCTTTTCCGAGCAAGATCGTATCTTAAGAGAGAAAGCTGAATGTTAACTGTGAATATACAAAATTGGCTTGATGACTAGGCCAAAAAGCTCATTTGTGAGGGTTATGGTAATGCTTTCATGATTTTAAATCACCCCAAATCCTTTCCGTACTATACCAAGATGAACCAAACTAGGCCAAATAGCAGACATGGGCATGGGCCTGACACTCAAGACCAATGGTGCACCTGCTCAATACTCTGGGCATGGCCCTAACCCAGGTCATGACATACTCTTCCTTTTATTCTCCCTTTAGGTCATTTGCATAACTTTCTGGAAAAATTCACGGCAAAAGTTAACACCATTAAATGGCCGCGATCCCATTTATGGTCATGTACATCAAAACCAACCATTTTTAGACTGATTCCCTTTCCTTTTAATTGGATATTCATTTTAAACATGGGAAAGAAAATCCAGTTGCCACTAGACCTTGAGTGACAAGATTTATTCTTCTCCAAGATGTTTTCTAGCCTCTGTGCTCCATTGTTCAAGATTTTAGAGAGAGGTAGTAGGGAGAGGAGGCCCAGTATGTGCTTGTCATCTACACAGATTTTCTTTATTCTTATAGAGTTCTTAAAGAGTGTCAAAAAAACAATCTGAAGAGAATGTCTTCTTCTTCCAGCCCCCTCTCATATAAAACAAACAGAAGTTGATTTTTATTTTTCATTCATCCACAATGGTCTCTGTACCAAGTCACATTGGCAAATTCTAGTGCATCATGCTCGACCTGTCTCAATTTTTTATAGGAGTCTTGTCGAGAGTGCTAGTAAAACCATCTACAAAGAAAATCTTATTGAGAAAAATATATTACATTTTAAACAAATGGAATATGATTCTTACTTTCTATTTGTTTTCAATGGTCTCTCCACCAAAGTTGTGATGGCAGATTCCAGTGCACTGTGCATGGCCCTTCTTGATATTTTTACAAGTGACTCAGAGAGCATTCCAGCAAACCCATATGCATAGAAAATATTCTATGGGCAATGGTATTCTATTTGCAACAAATATAAGTTGATTCCAACTACCCATTTGTTGTGCCAAAGTCATGCTGGCTCTTTTCAACAAAGTCTAACCGAATCCATGCCGCAAGTAG
Organism: Cryptocoryne crispatula var. balansae; assembly: GCA_036172225.1. NCBI lineage: Eukaryota > Viridiplantae > Streptophyta > Magnoliopsida > Alismatales > Araceae > Cryptocoryne > Cryptocoryne crispatula. The sequence continues at coordinate 22,013,485 of CM069927.1, read as the reverse complement.
AGCATGTTATCTTCATCGTCTTCGACCAAATTTGATTCCTTTCACCCTTGACCTTGTTATCACGTCATTTAGAGTTGTTCTCAAAATCATTTTTATTTATCTTTGCATTATATCATTATTCCAAAAATTCTAAAACAAGGGGTTATGGCTAGCCCCCAAACCAGTAAGTTCGTTTCTGATTGCCATTATCATGTCATTATTCTACACTTCACCTAATATTGTCTTTCACATGTTTTATTGACTTTGAGTTGCAAAGGAACATAACGCCCTGTTTGATAACACTATTAAGTACCTCTATCACTATCAATTTTAAAATTGATATTGATAGGAACTTTTAAGAGGTGTTTGGTTAATTGTATCAATTTTAAAATTTGTAGTGCAAACAAAGTCTATTATGTAATACAAGTGTCAACTTGTATTACTTTTGATATTGATACTCCAACATTTGAAAATATTAGTATCAATATTGATGTAGTACCAAAAATGAAACTCTAACCAAACAGGGCATAAGCAAACCAGATTAAGGGCTCTTCTTTCTCGATTGGCCGAAGAAGTTTCAACCTGTATACACGTTTCTCTATGACAAGGTACACACAATTAACACTTAAGCACTATATATTTCATTTCAGTTTACTTTTGGAGCTCATGGCTCCTAGAAACCATGTTCTTTTATTTCCATCTCTTCCCTATTCTTCTTCTCCCATCTCTTTTATTTTATTTCTTCATTTTCTTCCACTTGAACTGAATCATCTCTCCGGTGCCCAAGTGATGCCGAGGACCGAACATTCATGGATCAATGTAAGTGTGGGATATCTCTTTCAGATCTGAAGTGTCAGCCAGTCTCTGGCATCAACAAAGTATAGTTGATTTTTAAGATTTTTTAAAAAGTTTCATGCAATTTGGGCATGTTTTAAGGGGTTTTCAGAGATCAAAACTATTTTAAGGTGGTCTTTGATTGATGCACCCCCAAGCTGGGGCTCATTACCATGTGCCCTCAAAGGCTGGCTCATTGTGATGTGCCCTCAACCTAGGATGCATCACCATGCTCTTTCAGTTGGGGGTGCATGTGCCCCTGACCTGGGGTGCATGGGTCTACTTTTGTTCCTATTTATGCCTATTTCTTGTCAGTGGATCTTTGACATGAAATGTACTCACTTTGCAGATGTGAAAGAGAGTGAACTTATGTCACAACCACTAGTTGTCTACTTGTCCATCTTATTTTGCTACCGAGGTGCCCAACCATCTTGCCCTCTGTGCAAAGTAAAACTTGAAGCTGACTCATCTTTGATTTTTTTTTAGCCTACTTTGATTGATCTTATATGCCTTCTTCTAGTTATTTTTGTTGGTAAAGAGAAAGTAAAAGATATCCTAGTATCTTTTTCAGGCAGCTTACATGGGCCTTTTGTCATTTCAGTGAGACATGTTGGACTAGATGGGCTTTGGTGTACTACTCCATGATGAGCCTTTCTAGGAGGACCTGGTGCTGGTACACAATCTTTGTTAGTGATGAGAAACTTCTTCTTACATGTTCTTGTTTTCATGTGGACACATGGTCCCTTCCTTGGGGTATGTTGCTCGCATCATGGACCTTCATATCCACAGGCATCCGATGACCAATCACAGCCTTCTCTCTCTCTTCCATTCTAAGAACTTTGTGTTATTTCTTTTTCAACTTGAGTTTGGTGAGATAGCTAGGGCATTGCTAAGTTCTATGGCCGCATGGATGGATTGGCTACTACCCATTTCATTGGTCAGCCTGGTACTCCCTAGGTTGATGTACACTTATGATGGTTCCTGATCTTCTTCTTTGGTCTGCTATTGTTGAGCAACAAGATAGATCGCTACATCTCTGGTTCTTTCCCATTCTTGCCAACTTGGAGGCTACTGGTGTTTATGCATGAAGAGCTATGGTCTTAGCTCACCTATTTGCTAGCTTCTCCCCTGAGAGAGGGGTGGTCTCAATTGGCGACTTCACTCCTTTTATATAGGTATACTTGTTGCTATATCTTCTACCTTGCCCATTGTTTTCAATGCTTACATTGCTAATCATGGCATTTCTTCATGTGTGGAGTTATTTGTACCTTCCCCTCAACCATGATAATCTAGAGTACATCTATTGTCTTCTACTGATGGCACTCTTGTTGCCCATCCATGATGCCTCTTCTCATTAGTACCATCTTCTAGTCGTTCAACACGATCTTCTTAAGTACCCCCATTACTGGGTTTATCTTTGTGCTCTACTTTATTGTTTGTTTTGGGTGTTGGCTCTCTGTTTGATAATCCCTTGTCTAAGTTGTCAATTTGTCGGCACCAATAGTTGGCCACCAATGACCTCGCTAAGGTGGGTCATAGGATGGGTAGTTCTCTATGAGAGGGACATCTACCTCCACTATAAATCCATGCATTTAGACCCCACATGAACTCCTCCACAATTCCACACCCGTCCTACTGAGATCGGTCCTCACATGAGCCATTGCATCTTCAGACTAGACATAATGCCACAACATTCTTCCCACATCTTCCCACCATGGTAATTATCGGAAAAAACACAATTCCCACCAATAATCATCTCCTCACAGCTAGTAGTTGCATCATCACACCTTGCATTTGGCCATCCCATCATGACATTGTTTCAGTTCTTATATGTACCTTAAGCATTCTCATCTACATGACCATTTTTTGATTCATTTCGATTTGTTTTCTAATTCGTTTTTTGATCCTTTTTCCTTCATTCCAACTAGTTTTTTTATTCAAGTAGTTTAGGTTTTAATGACGATCTTATGAGAGCAAGATGACACTTCATTCTAGTCCTTGCCAATGTTCCTATAAAAAAATTGATGAACCTAAAGAACCAAACTCTAAATCGATTAGAAACACCACTCAAAAAATCTTTTTTTTATGTTAGCCCTTTTCAGCACAATGACAACCAAGCTTAATTCACAAGCTATGACTTGGAGGTGCCCACCATGTGGGGGCAGACTTTTATTTTATATCATTTCACTTTTCCCATGGCACACTTTTTATCCAATTAATCATGAGAATGGCCTAGATAGAACATGACGGTGATCATAAAACTTGGCAGAATCCACATTAATTGATTGAGCTTTGACAAGTGTGTCTAAATCTATACCTTGCCGATACACTTTCAATCCATAGCTATTGCACTTTGCTATGCCCCCCTGCACTTTGCTACACTTGCCTCCATTTTGCTCCGTATTATTCCCGTGCAAAGCTAATGACTATGCGAGACAAGTTGTAGGCATACCAAAATTGCTCCGGTCCACAAAGTGCTTGGCACCCCAATCAATAGCCATTTACCCAGAACCTAAAAGGTTTTCTTCAAAATTGAGGGAGTCTTAATTTAAGGTGACTCTTGGAGGATTCGAGGAGTCTCTCTTAACTCTCCCTATAATGGAGGTGACTCTTGGAGTGGATCCAAAGAGTCTTACTTAACTCACTTTAAAAACCAAAGTGACACCCTTAATGATGACTCTTGGAGAGATGGGCAATCTTCTTTCTATAAAAGGGAGGGCACACTCAACATTCAATCAATCACTCAACAATATGTTAGCAAGCTGGTTCATGTTGATTCTGTGGTTCAATCAAGACCATCAAACATCAATAGCCAAAAGCATCCAATCCTTCATCTCATCTCTTCACATTCTGGTGGGCTGATCGACTTCCTCCTAGCATCCTTACATCATCATCAATACTATAACACCATCTCTGGTGATAGGAGACCCTCCGTTGAACTACAGCCACGAGCTCAAGTCCAAATATCACCATGAGTAGGGCTGAAGGAGACGTCTTCAACCATCTATTCTAAAGCCCCAGGCACCCGAGTGAATAGCACACTAGATGCCCCAAACAATAGGGTGCCAAGCACCCCAATCAAGAAGGCATCATTGGAACTAGAATCCAGTTCATCATATGCTACCCCTTTTCATCCCTTTTTCTTTTTCTATTTCAATTTCACTTTCTTTAAATTGCATCATCACATCATTTAGCATACATTTAGCCACTCTTTTATTTGCATGCATTCAGAAAACCTTAAATGGGGCTTGGGAACTCATCCAATCCATTTATTATGTCTCCAATTGTCATTTTTAACACATCTTTTGTATGGTTCTCCACTTGTCCTAGTCATAATACACACTCCATGTGTTTTGTTGTTTTATTTGTGGACACCATAGGAGAAGCCAGTGGAAGCAAGCCACACTCGCAACTATCAGAATAATAAAGAAGAACAACAACAACAAAACATCCTCAAGCTCTTCATCTCCAGCTGGTTGGAGAAGAAAAAGCTAGAAGTCGCATCTACTATTTTTCACACGAAGCATGCAAGTCAGTACCCCATTTAAACTTCAATGCTCGCGACACCCAGTGACCACAACATCACACACCACAGTTTTTCACCATTATCCATCCTTTGTTGTTTTTTTTCCTTTTACATTGCACCTTCTTTTATTTCTCTTCCTCCATCTCTCCCACGTGACCTAGACCAGCCTTCCAACGCCCAAGTGATGCCGAGGGATGGGCATTTAGGGATCAAGGTGAGTGTGGGATGGGAGCAAAGAGGCGCTTCTTCTTTTAGTTTCCCATCTTATATATATCATAAGGGCGAGTAGCAATCAACGACTTGAGAGTTGAGTAGACACTAAGGCCTTTGCCTCTCACTCACTATACTCCACTAATCCCAACTGTACCACCCCAATTGGGCCCCTAGGGCCCATCTTGTCTCTAGTCAAGAACCTAACACCCATTTTATATTTATGTTTAGTTTTTCCAAGAAATAAAATTATTCCCTACAACCTAAACATAGATTAAGGAGATGTCCCTACTTGCCCAGGAAGGCATTCCAGTCCAAGAAGCCACCAAATCCTTAATTAATCTACTTTGTCCACTATTTTCTTCAATAAATATCACGTCTTCCACTTATACTCCTTCTACCTCTCCATTTACTTCTTCTTTAGGTTTGGTTTATAATAAGAATAGAATAAAAATCAAAAGTAGAAGAGAACCATGGCTTTATCTACATCAATTAGGTCAAGAAAACATGAAATGTGCCAATAAAAAATGTGATCTAACTAAATGAAGTTCGATATGAGGATAAGAACAACAATGATTAACTTTAAAAGTTTATAAGGTTGTGTCAAACAAGAATCTATAATTCGAGGATGAAGTTGAGGATTTGACTAATGCTTATGTCTTTAGATTGAAAAGATTTTAAGAGCTATCAACCATGGTGCATAAATTGACTGAGAAACTCAATCTTAGAACATTGAAAGATCCCAAGTCTATCCTCATAAATGCCAACCTCATCTCTTCATAAGAACAAGATCTAATAGGGGTATTATAGAAATACAAAGACACATTCACTTAGATGTATGAAGACATGACGGGTTTAGATAATTCATTGGTAGAGCATAGATTGACTCTAAAATCTGAAGCCATCACTATCAAACAAAAACTAATGGGGTGTTTGGTTGCATGATAATTTTTTGTACACTTTCATGATAAAAAATTGTATTAAAATAAAAAGTAAACTAACTCATGACATAAAATTATCATGTTTGGAGGGATGTGATTACAAAAAAGAGTAACCACCGCACATGACCAAATAAAGTGGGGGACCACAAGAAAAAAGAAAGAGGTGAGACTCTCTTTTTTTGTTTAAGAATAAAATCACTTTCAAAACATAAAATTGTCATGGTTGTCAAACACCTCTTTTAACAAGTTTTCTTACAATTTTTAAAAATTAAAATAAAAACCTCAATTATCATGCAACCAAACACCCCATAAGGAGTTCCACCTAGATGTAGCATTGAAAATGAAAGAAGATGCCGATAAATTACACTAAATTTTTTTTATTAAAGTAATCATCTATCCACAATGAGTGACAAACGCAGTCCCTATCATGAAAAAAAATGAAAAATCTGAATTTGCATTGACTTTAGGCACTTAAACCGAGCATGTCCAAAAGATGACTTTCCCTTACCTTATATTGATGTTTTGGTTGACAACACAACTGAATATAAGGCCCTATCATTTATGGATGGATATTTGGGGTACAATCAAATCCAATTAGCATACAAGGAACTTATTGTTATGTTGTTATGCCCTTTGAATTAAAAAATGTTGGTGCTACTTATCATAGGGCTACGATGGCAATTTTACACTACATGATGCATAAACTTGTAGAGGTATATGAGGATGACTTGTTAGTCATGACTCAAAGCTAAGATGGACATCCTAAAGTGTTAAGAAAGGTTTTATAGAAAGCCAAGGAAGCTCAATATGAACCCCAAGAAGTATATATTGTTGTATGATCTGGTAAACTAATATAGTTCATTGTTAGTAAAAAGAGGAATTGAAGTTGATCTCATCAAGGCCAAGGCAATCATTGATATGCCCCCTCCAAAGAGCATGAAAGAATTCAGCGGATTAATTAGAAGACTATAAATTGTTTGCCAAGTTAGCTCACAACATTTTCAAAGGTGTAAACCTTTCTATGAGTTAACAAATGTGAAGATTGTGTTAAATGGGATTCAAAATGTTAGGAGGCATTCGATGATTTAATAGAATATATGTCAAGTCTCCTTGTGCTAAAACCTCTAGTTCTAGGCAAACCTCTAATCCTATACATCTCGATTTTAGAAAGATATCTTGGAATGGTGCTAACACAAGTAGATAAAGATAGGTAGGAAGAAGCAACATACTATCTTTCCAAGATTTTTTATCCTTATGAGCAGAAATATATGACCATGGAAAAGACCTATGCCATCCTAGTCTAGGTAGTTCAGAAACTTAAAAACTATTTTTTTATCTCATGAATTTAGTCTCATTACTCACAAGAATCCTATCAAGTTCCTTCTCGATTCCTAATGGATTAGCTAGTGCATTGGCAAAGTTTCATGTCTTATTTGATATCACATACACTCAACAAAAATTGACCATGGTCTATGCAATCAGTGAACATCTTGCCCACCATCACATTCCTATCTATGACCCAGTTCAGTCGAAGCTTCCAAATGAGGAATTGACATCTGCTCGATCTTCCAATGGATAAACATGGTATTTCGAGGGAGTTTTAAATTCTCAAAGTAGAGGGATATGTCAACTCTGAAAATTCGACGGGCCTATTCCTTTTCAGGGAAGTCCGTGAACCCAGATCAACACCTCAAGAGGGGATGAGAAAGAAGGAAGAAAACATGGAAAGCAACTCTCACCTCGGTCCCACACTCACATTGATCCCCGAACATTCATCCATTGGCGTCACTCAATCACCAAAGGGACGGTTCAGGTCATATGGGAGGAGGGTGAGAAGTAAAAAAATAAGACATGTGGTCACCAGGAACTGCGGGTTCCGATTTATGAAATAAAGATTGACCGTGTGTACCTTAGCTTGAAGAATGTGGATCAGAGCTTCTCCTTCTTTGGTCGGCCGATGAAGAAGAGTCCTCAACGCGTGGGTGCTTGATCTTCTATGAAACTAGACAAACAAACAAGTGAAAAGACAATTAGAACTAAACAAAGTGGAGTATATGTAAAGAGAATGACATAAAACACACAACTGACTAGAAACTGACCGGATTCGGGTTATCTCTAACCCCTCTTTTTCTATTTTTCGTATTAACAGATTAAAAATAATGCAAAAAAATTTTAAAAAAATGATATGAGGATGGATAATCACGAAACAAAGAGATACGAAAAAGAACATAAATATTCTGAATAGAATAGAGAGAGATATGGCCAAATCTGGGTTGTCGAACAAACCGAGCAGCAGTCCAGGATCTGCCAGGCGCGACTTTTCTTATGCACTCGTCACGACCAGCCCCGACCACAGAATCAAATTCCATAAATTGAAAACTGAAGAAGACTTGAGGAGGAAGAACTTTGATGAAGATATCTAAGGCAGAAGATGTCCACACGCTGCTGTAAAGACCAAAGAAGAGAGACCTGACAGATCACCTACAGACCAGCCTTCCTCACTCTTGAACCGACTTTTATCTCTCTAAAAACTCGAAATTCTCTCTCTAAAAATCACAAAATCGATGCAGGATGGAAGTTGGATGTCTTGATATGCCTGGGGGTCATGCACATGCCTTTGGAACGACCGGAATCGGAGTTTGTTTATAGGAGAACAGACGGTCTTATCAAGGCTAGAAAATAGGGCTCCTTGCGCCCTACCCCAGGGCGCATACGCCCTGGTGCAGGGCGCATGCACCCCACTGAGGGGCACATGTGCCTCCCAGTGAGGGCGCATGGCATCTTTTCGAAATTTTCGGTCTTATCCGGTCCGATCCGTTCAGCGGTAGAGTCCCGATGAAAAACTGGTTCCCTCGTGCCTCAAGGGTAGGGCGCATGTGCCCTCAAGTCAGGGCACAAGGTCACGTGCCTCAGGGGTAGGGCGCATGGGCACGTGCCCTAGGTCCTAGGTGCATGTGACTAGGGACCCGGTCGCATGGGACTGTTTTGCGCGTCCTTCTTCTGGAAGCCATTGCGAACACTCCCGAACTCGGAATTCGACGTCGTTTGTTGCGTTGGAAAGATAACAGGCTGAAGAAGCTCTATGTAGAATTGGATCAGACATAATACCCTACAAAACTTCAGAATTTTGTCCGGAAGCTAGGATAGTGAACAGAAGATCCGATACAAGTCGAAATGTCTTCGACGGCAAACCGGAAAGGCACAGTATGCAACAAAAACTTGTCCGAAGCGTGAATCTGACCGTAACCTTCAATACATGATCATTAGGCATTGGTCATTCAGCCAATTTCCGTGTTTACACGATTTACGTGTGGCTTTTGCTCGGAAATTATGGCTTTTTGCGGAAAGCTTCGGAAAACATCTGATTTCGTTCGGCGAAGCTCCAAATGAACTTTAAAAGATTCAGCATCATTATAAGGTCAATCATACATGTTACGCTATAAAACATGAGTTTTATGCTCTGAATTAGGCGAATTTGGCATGTCTACAAGATAGAGATTGTTCTTCTATCACCTGAAGGTGTCACTCTTCCACAAACTTTTTAGCTTAACTTTCTAGTAATAATTGATATATTTAAGAATAAATCCTTCTTGGCCAAGTTGGAGGTCTTTCATTACTAGGATGTCACCAAACTAAGGGTGATAGGTGATAGTCAGCTAGTTCTTAGCCAAGTACTAGCCAAATATTGTTCATATCATCATGGACTTAAATCATACCAACTACTCACCTCCAGCTATGTCCCTCATGCCTAAAATATCCTTGTTCATGCTTCTGCATCTTTGGCATCTTCACTATCTATCCTACTAGGCATACATGTTAAGACTATCTATGTCTGCTGATATACAATTTTGGCTATTGAAGATGAACAATTCATAAAGATCAAAGAGATATTAGAAAGAAAGAAATATATTGAGCTGAATGAAGAAGTATCTTTGCTTAAGTTGGAAGGATTAGAAGAAGGTGAGAAACTATGGTACTATGAGATTGCAAAATATTATCAAGACCAGATGTATCCACCAGGATCTATTGCATAAGAGAAAAAAACCTGTTAGAAGGGCCTCCCTAAGGTACATTATCTTAGGAGGATGCTCTAAAAGAGAAGTCTGGTTGAGATTTTAGTAAGATGTAGATGAAAAAGATGTTGAACTGATGCCTAAAGAAACACGTTTTAGAGTATGAGGCGGCCATGTAAATGCTCAAGCTAGTGCCAAGAAGATCATCTGGTAGAGAAATTATTGGCTTAATCTAGAAAAGGATTGCTCATTCTTTCTCTGACACTATCATCAATGTCAACTCCATGTTGATAGGATACATTCTTCAACATCTTCCCTTTATCCAATCCATGCCCTATGACTTTTTGCCATGTAAGCATTTGATATTATTGGACCCCTTGGTGATCCCAACTCCTTAAACCGAACCAAATCTTTCATTTTGACACACAGAGTACTTCACCAAGTCGGTGTAAGCATAAGTATATGCGGAGATAAAAACATCAATAATCTACTCTTTCATCAAGTGCAACATAATTGTCAAATTCAAGATCCCCAGTGACATCATCACTAACAATAACCACAATTCAGATCTCTACAACAGGTATTGCATCAAATTGCATCAATCATCTTTATATTATCCTCAAGGAAATGGTCAAGCAAAAGCCATCATTAAGAAGATGTGCGAGTCAAGCAAGTTCTATGATTGACCAGATAAATTGGTGGATGCTCAATGGGCCTACCGCACTTCAATCTGGAGCCCCATGGGTCAAACTCCATATGCCTTGACATATGATGGAGGTTGTAGTTCCATATGAAGTGCTTATTCCCTCCCTTCAAGTCTAGGTTGAATGAGACATCCCCATGGATGAGCACCAAGAATCCCTTCTTGCATAACTCTAGCTCTTGGATGAAAGGAGATAGGCCATTGTTGAACATGTTAGGACTTACCAAATAGGCTTAAAAGATTTTATCACAAGTGGATAGTTGAGAGAAAATTTGATATTGGTGAGGTTGTGCTTAAAAATAATATTCATTAAGGAAGACAATTCCTACTTCAAACTTCAACTTAATTGGGAGGGTCCCTACATAATTTCATAAATCTATCCTAGTAATATGTAAAAGCTTCTTAATGTAGAAGGACAATAATTGAGTCATCCTTAGAATATATTATGCCTCAAAAAATATTTTCCTTAAAGAAAATACAAAAGAATTATAAAATCAAATGTGGTGGATAACTGTTTGTATTTAAAGCCTACTTGTTACTTGGTGCCCTAATCTATTCTCCAGGAATCAAGGGTAGACACCACACTGCACATACTACAAGCCTAGATTTCAGGATCCAATGACTAGAAGCTAGAGAAAAGCTAGGTGAATCTCAGAAAAGGAAGATTTTCCCTATCCTATTCTCTTCCATTATGGTCCAAGATAGATGTAGAAGTTTAGAGGAAGCAACATCAAAAGTGTCCACCACCCTAGTAGGAGGCCATCCTAGAGGGCTTAGCTTTTTAGCTCCATACAAAAGGCAAAAGCAAAAGAAAAACAAAAAAAAAGTCAAAAGAAAAGATGCCAAAAGATAGGCAATGAACCCCACAAGTCAAGACAAAAGAGGAGACATATCTGAATGTGTGCCAACAAAAATTTGTGAGCAATTCAATAACGAAGGACCCAAAGTGGTTGAACCCCAATGGGTGATTAGGCATGAGTAAAGACACCTCTTCAACATCCCCCAATTCTAACAAAGGCTTATCTTAAACTCTTCCTTCTTTAACCCCCATGAGTAGGGTCAACCGACAGGACCTAGGCAGAACTCTAGCCTATTAAAGGTAGAAAATTAGATGATCCTAAATGATAGGCATTTTCTCACACGTGGTGTTTACTCTTAATCTTTGGATGATGATTAAGAGGGTCTATTTCAAATAAGACCAAGGGTAAAATTGGTTGTCTCTTCCACGTAAAAAAAATAGAATGTCAAAATACATAAAAATAGAATATTTAAAAATAAAATTTAAAATACAAAAGACCATAGAACTCAAAATTACCTAAAAATAAAAAATCATAAAATATAAATTTTAAATAAAATGGGAATCTCCAGAATCCAAAATAAAATGTTTAATTTTTGCTTGATCACATGCCTATTACATCCATGTTTAATTCCAGTCTTGCATGTTTCTTTTTATGCATTGTATACTTAGTATCTTATTGTTAGCTTTCACCTCGTTAATAAAGCATATGTCACTTGACAAAAGATCAAGGCAACTCAGCACTCCTCTCACAAGGAACTAAGGCTAAATAAGGTTTTAATTCTCTCTTTCAAGTGAATGTAGAAAGTAGGAATGACTCCACACAAGGAAACAAGGGTAACGGCTCTTCTTAGACACTTGAAAGAAGCAAAACAACATGAAAAAAATCAAAGAACAAAGCCAAAAAGGGGCTATTCTTAACCTTGTAGAGTCTTGCATCTTGAGTCTAGCATCTTATCAAAATAAAATAGTAAATGAGATGAAGAAGACCACATGTCTAGAAGAGGCTGAGCTTGAGAACTCCTTCAACAAAATCAATGATTGCTTAGTAAATTTCTAGGCTTGTAGATAGGCCAAAATTGTGTAGATGGGGAAAATGGTTCTCATCTCAGGGTCTTGACTTGCCCTACACAATCTATATTTTCAACTTTATTCTTTTGATACATGTGTGTTTCTTTAAACCCAACATGCATTACTTCATGCATCATGTTTACACATCTTATACACCATCGTGTCGCACATCCACCGTGGTAGCTATGTTTCTAACTATTATCCCACCATAGTCATCTAGCACCACCGTCTTGTCCTGTTGTGGCTATTCTTGTCCCACCATAATCATTTATACCCCTATTTTCCTACCAAGTCTTTCTCCACAATTGTTGTGTTCACACCACGTTTGTTCCATTGGGGCTTTCCCTCCATATTCAAGTTGCATATCCCACCATTTCTTTACTCAACCTGTTATGATCCCTCCATATCTATTACCATAGTTCACATCCCACCATGTTAGCTTCAGTCTACCATCTTATCTTACTATGGTCATTCATGTCACCACCATAATTTAAATCCCACTATGATAATCTTTCACCATGTGTTAACACAAATTTGTATCCCACTACGCTCATGTATCATCATATTTTGCATCTCATTTGCATCATACTATGTTTTAGGCATCTTCATGCCCCATCATGTTTATACATTTGTCCAAGTCCTATCATGTTAGCATCCTACATGCTTTCATCGTAATTGTGTTTTGTTTGTACATGTATTATGTCATCCATATCACCTGGACTTTCGGATCTCCATATGACTGATACTTCGTCAGACTTTAATGATGATTCCAAAGAAGCAAGAGGTTATTCCACTTTGAATTAAACCAACATTTCTGTGACAACCCCAATGAACTTGAAGACCTAACCTAGCCAATTGAAAATTCTAATTAGCTTAGTTTGCTCAGTTTAATTTCCTTCATTAATTTATGTTACCCTTTTTAGTTTATCACACCACATGGTTTAGGTTGTTAGCCAATGACAAACTCGTGAGTCTACAACTTAGAATTCACCCACCATGTGGGGTGTCTTTTATTTTACTTCACTTTATACCCATGTCACATTTTCTTAACCAATCGGTCATATGAGATGGTTCAGATGGAATAGGATGGCAATCTCAAAACTTAGCGACATTCACCTAGCCCATTTAGGCTATGAGTAACTTGTCTAAATCTATACCATGATGTCACCTTTTTAGTACATTACCCTTATGCTTCACTGTGTCTCTTGGCCTTTCGCTGCATTCATCTCCACTCCACTCCATGTCACTCTCATGCAAAGTAGACACCAATGTGAGGCAAGCTGTAGACATGCCATTTGGCCTAGTTGTGGAGCTCAAATTTCTTGTTTTCATGAATAATATTTGATGTTGTTGTCGAAAGAACTAAAATTTCACTGTATATTCACATTTTCATATTATTGAGCTTGGTTCCCCAAAGGAGGGGGAGCTTGGTGCCCCAGAGTGAGAACAATAAGAAATTGGCTTCTAGTGCCCCATAGGGGGGGTGCCTGGCACCCCAAAGAGGTACCACTAGGCACCCATTAAAGAGGGCACTTACCACTTATGAAAGGTTATTTCCATGCTTTCTGCACTACTTTCTTGGCTAGACATATCAGGTCTTAGCACCATGATATCAGGAAGCATGGCGCCCTAGCGATATGGTGCCCACGGAAAGTATACCCGCATTTTTCCTATTTTGGGAAACATCTTCTCTAGAGAAAAACTTGTTCTTATTTTAAGGATCTTTGGTCACCACCTTGAATCCACTCATGCTGGAACACTACTTGGGGTATCCTTGAGCCTAGAAAACCTCCAAATCTCTTAAAGATCCAATCATTCTGGGATGTTTCTTCATTTTCATGCCCTGACATCATGTTACTTCAACAAGGGAGTTTTTTTTTGTACTTCTAAATTTCCACCATCCTTATCATCTTCAAGCATCTTTTATTTGTTCTTAGCAACATCTCTATGTTCTTTTAGTTATCTTTTCTTACCTCATTGCATTTCATCTTATGTTTGAAAACACCAAAAAGAGGGGTTAGGCTTTATCCCACATCCAGTTTGTTCTACTCTAATTTTTATTTATGTTTATTTATTTTATAGATATTGCACTTCTCCCATAATTCTAAACATCCTTCTACTTGCTATTTTTTTGCTTTGTGCAACACATACTACATATTCTTGAAATAGCAAGCTTGGGCTCCTTAAATTCAGTCGGTCAAAGAAAAGGAAGTAGGAACTCACAAATCTTCCCATTAAGGCACACAAGGTCAGCATTTAGCATCTATTTCCATTTACTTTTGGTGCTCATGGCTCTTGGTGACCACTCTTCTACTCCTCTTTCTCTTCCTCTCTTTTTGTCTCTCCCTCCACATAATCCAAACTTGCCCTCTGGTGCCTAAGTGATGTCAAGGGTCGAAAGTTTGGGAAGCAAAGTGAGTGTGGAATGAAGTGAAGAAAGAGAAAGACATACCCAAAACTTGAGTCTTACAAGTACAACCAACCCAATCAATAAAAAGGTAATTCTTCATGTATGAGTCCTTAAAGAGACCTTGGCAGAAGCAAACTTGGTCAACTAAAGTGGAATTCCCTGGAAAAGTGGTTGATAACATACAAGACAATGTGTTCGAATGTGAGGGTGTGTTGGGAAAGGGAGCTCCCGTCTCTCATTCCCTACAGGTTGGATGAGTTTGGTACCCAATGTAAATCAAATGCAATATGTGAATGATAAGGAATGAGAGCAAACAACCTATCAACATGATGCAACATGGTTGAAACACCAAAGATAATGCTGAAAGTAAAGTGGATAAATAAGACAATAAAAGGCTTCATGTAGGAAGCAAATGGCAATGCAAATAACAAGTAAAATAAAAGGTGGCTCACACAAAATCCAATTGCAATTGAGAAAAAAGAGAGTGATTTATGTGGGAACCGATGTATAATTGAGAGGAAAATGGGTGGTTCACATGGGAACTGATGTGAAATATGTGAACAAAGGTTGGTTCACACAAAAACCAATCAACAATGTCAAATGAACAAAAGGTGGTTCATGCAAGAACTAGTTTTGAGTAAGTGCAAAGAAGGGTTGGTACATGCAGAAACCAAATGAAAATAGAAGCAATTAGAAAAATAGTATGTGGTTCACATGGGAATTGATATCCAAGGAAGGTTGGTTCACTCAGGAACCAATTTGAAATAACAAGGGTGGTTCACATAGAAACCAATTTAAAAGGAAAGAGTGGCTTACGCGGGAACTAGTTAGTGTATTTAAAGTAGAGAAGGTGGTTCACACAAGAACCAAGCTAAAAAAAATATCAAAGGTGGCTCATGCGGGAACCAACCTAGCAAAGTGGTTAGTTCACATGGGAACCTAATGGAAATAGAAAGATGGTTCATGTGGGAACCAATTTGATAGGAAATGGTGGTTCAAGCAGGAACTAGTTGGTAAATGTAAGGGGGAAGGTGGTTCTCATGGGAACTAAGTTGAAAGAAGGGTTGGTTCATGCGAGAACCGATCTTAGTAGAGTGAAACAGAGAAGTTGATTCACACAAAAATCAACATGGAGTAGAAATAGAATGAGCAAAAACTACATTCAAACTGAATTTTAAGCACAAATTGTCCCATTGTGGTCACCAAAAAGGTCATGGATGGTAGATCAAGACCCCTCATCCACACCTCAACGTCCTCCAAGAAACCCGACCTTGACACCTCATTGACTCAACATCGGGATCAACTCTTTGAGTGGAGACTAGACTACCCCATTGGATCTGCCCCTTACTATGGGAAGGAAAGGTGGTTTAATTTGAGGGTAGTGCAGGTGGAAGAAAGAGAGGGTAGAGGGAAGGTGTGTATAGAAGTTTGACCTACGTACCTAGAAGATGATATGTGTGAGTTCTAACTTTCTCTTCTTCCATCGACCAAGAATAAGGAGTCCTTAAATCCGATTAGATCTGCTTCTACTCAATTTAAAGACAACAAAAATAAAAGGAAAGTGGATTAGAACTTAGTGAAGTGGAGTATCTCTAAAGGAAGAGACAATAAAATGACAATTAAAAATATTGACATGATAAGGGTTAGACCTAACCCCTATCTTTTTTGTGTTTCTTTCTGTATGATAAAATGCAAAAAGTAAGTAAAAGTGATGCTAAATGAATAAAAATGAGTTTCGAAGTGAAAGAAATAGAATGTCAGCGAAAACAGTGTAGAAATGGCCTTCTAGCATCGATGTGCTCTCAGACAGGGATGCATCGAGATGTGCCCTACATTGGGGGAAGGGGTGAGCACTAAATGGTTCAAACTAAAAGATCAAACCGAACGGGCCTGTTCAGTTCAATTTAATTTGGTTTAAACCACCTTTGTTTTGGTTCGATTTGGGAGTCCTCTAAACTGATTTAAACCACCAAATTGTTTAAACTAAATTAATTAAAAAATTATAGAAAAACATTATATTATCAATAAAAATAAAAAAATTATAAAAAATATTTATTTTGATTATTTTTAATTTAAAAACCATTATATATATGTAAAAAATAATTTATTTAAAAATTTAATATATTAACCGTTTAAACCAAACCAAACTGAACTAAAATCGGTTTGGTTTGGTTTAATTTAAGGGGTTAATTCGGTTCAATTCTGTTTGAAAAGAAAATGGTCCAAACTAGATCAAATTGAACTGTGCACACTCCTAATTGGGTGTGCGCTAAGACATGTTGACTGGCAACAAGTAGGGCAAAATTTGCATAGCATCAATATAAAGATTTCTACAGGCAAACAACAGGTTCGATGATGTTCCTGTTTGTTGTAAACAAAAGCTCTAAGGGGGTGTTTGGTTGCATGATAATTGAGGTTTTTATTTTAATTTTTAAAAATTGTAAGAAAACTTGTTAAAAGAGGTGTTTGACAACCATGACAATTTTATGTTTTGAAAGTGATTTTCTTCTTAAACAAAAAAAGAGGGTCTCACCTCTTTCTTTTTTCTTGTGGTCCCCCACTTTATTTGGTCATGTGCGGTGGTTACTCTTTTTTGTAATCACATCCCTCCAAACATGAAAATTTTATGTCATGAGTTGGTTTACTTTTTATTTTAATACAATTTTTTATCTTGAAAGTGTACAAAAAATTATCATGCAACCAAACACCCCATAAGGTAGAGGAAGCTTCTCCACCTAGATTGGGCAGCCTATATGTAGAATCTTCTCCACAAGCACGAGAAGCGAACAAGCATGATGGGCATTAACCAACCTCTCTCTCCCTCTCCCCTTCCTCTCTATCTCTCTCTCTTTAAAAGCACTTAGAAATTTCTTCACAGGCCTTCAAATTTTCGTGGCTTGAACGTGGCATTTTTTGGTACAAGCACGAGGTCTCCCCATATATAGAGGATTGAAAATCCTATCCAAAATTAGAGTGTGAGAGATGAATCCAAAAAATAGGCATGTGCGCCCCCCGGATGGGAGAGTATGAGCCTTCCCTTTTGGGGCACAAGAATCTCCAGAAGATCTAGCTCCAAAGTTGATCGAATTTTCAATTGTTTGGAAGATCCAACTTAAGATTCCACATGCCCCAGTCGAGGGCACATTCGCCTCCACCTAGGGGTGCATCAATTTAAGATAAAAATCTACAAAATCTTGACCTAAAATCATCCAAGATAGGATTAGATTGAATCTAAAAAAATGAAAACTGGTGTACGGGCCACCAAGTGGGGACACATATAGCCCTTGCTGAGGGCACAGAAGCTCGCACCCCCCCCCAATGGGGTACATTGGTTCGCATCCCTGTTGGGGCATATTGGGCAGAAATCTTTGTTTACTCACTGTTTTACTTGGAAAAAACCCAATTCCATCCCAAAATAACTTAGCATGATTCTAAATGATAGAAACTCAAATATTACTCATAAAATACAAGTTTTAAGCTTTGAAATTAAGTCAATTTTCCGTGTCTATAAAGAATTAGTAGAAAAGTAGAACTTTGAATAAGCACTCAAGTGGAAGGTTTCAAGGATAAGTAAAACCAAGACAATATATATATATATATATATATATTAAAATTTTGATGAAAGCCAAAGGAGAAGCGATGAGAGTGGGTTTGCATAGCGTAATATCATTTCAAAGAATCAATTTAACTTAGTTCGATTGTCTAAAAATATATAAAATATGTTAAATATATTAACCATAAAGAATGATGAGTGAAGTGATGTTCAGAATTTTTTTCAAAAGTTGAAAGATAAATTGTATTGTATTGTTATAAAGCTTGCAATGTTGGATGGCAAATCATACGGGGCAATGATATCAAAAACATATTTTTAAAATAAATATGGTTAAAATAAGAATGATAAGATGAATATGTTGTCATACTAAATTTGATATGTTACAATATGTATTTCATATGTATCTTTCTGTTTTGTATCTTTATAGGGACTTATTTGTAATTGTTAATTGTACACTGTGAGGTCGTATATTAATGAAGTATTCCCACAGTCTTTTGGCTGCTGGAACCTCCCGAATACAGAGCACCCTGTTTCTTCTTCTTCTGGCGCTATATTCTTGAATCTTCACTTGGTATCAGAGCCAAGAAGAGATGGCAGGCTCTTCTGATTTCGCTTCCGCATCTCAGGTTAGTCGCTCGACATCAGGAGATGGTTCTAGTGATCCATGTTTTTTACATCCCTCGGATAATCCAGGGACGGTTCTTGTTTCTTCGCTCTTGGTTGGGAGCAATTATCTTACATGGCAGCGGGCAATGTTGATAGCCCTACCAGCCAAAAATAAAGTAGCCTTCGTTGATGGATCGATGAGAATTTCGTCACCTGAAGATGAATTTTACAGTTCTTGGAAAAGGGCCGATAGTATGGTTTTATCTTGGCTGTTAAATTCAGTTCACGCAGAAATCGTTTCTTCTATTCTTTTTGTTGAAAATGCTTTCCAAGTATGGAAAGAATTGTAAGAACGTTATTCTCCTTCCAATGGTCCACTGATTTTTTCGATTGAGAGGTCTATTGCTACAATGCGGCAAGGAAATGATTTGGTCACTAAATTCTATACGAACATGAACGGTCTTTGGGATGAGTTGGCGTTGTTTGAACCAGAAATGCTACTGCTATTTAGAGTCGTAAACAGCTCATGCAATTTTTGATGGGTTTAAATGAGAATTATTCTCATCTTAGAAGTCAACTTTTATTGATAGATCCGTTGTCGTCGGTTAGTAAAGCATATTCCCTTGTAGTTCAAGATGAAGCGCAGCGGACTATATTTACCTTTCCTTCACAAGAAGATTCTACCATGTTTGTTAAAAACACTAAGACATATAGGAGCAAAGAAGAATGTTCTTATTGTCATAAAATTGGTCATACTAAGGAACAATGTTACAAATTAGTTGGGTATCCTGCACATTACAAATTCACACGGAGGAGTTCTGAAAAGTCTGATCAATTAGCTCCTGTGAAGTCTGATGGTGGTAATACGGTGACATCTGATCAATATACTCAGTTAATCAGGCTGTTATCTTCAACGGGTGTCAATTAGCATCATTTGAATATGGCAGGAAGTTCAGTTCATGTTAATGCTCCTTGGGTTATGGATTCTGGTGCTTCTACGCATATCACACCTATTGCAGATTCTGGATCCTTTCATAAAGTTCAGCAAAATATTTTGTTGCCGAATAAAACTACTTTGCCTGTGACAAGTTTTGGTTCCATTCCTTTAACGGAAGAGATTAAATTGAACAATGTTCTACATGTTCCTCAATCAGGTTTCAAACTTCTGTCAATAAGTCAGCTAACCAAGGATTCAGACTGTGCAATAACTTTCTTTAAAACTCATTTTATCATACAGGATATTCACAGCAAGAAGATGATTGGTCAGGGGCCTGAAAGAGGAGGTTTATATTTGTTCAATGCAAGTGATCAAAGCTGTGCTCTTGCAGTTACTGCTGCTAGAGATGGAGTTTGGCATCGGCGTTTGGGACATCTTTCAAATGACCGGTTGGCTACATTACAGAAATTTTTCAATAATGATACTGTTTCTAGAAGTTTTAGATGTCCTGTATGTCCGCTTGGGAAACAAACCAGGCTTCCTTTCCAATTGAGTGCAAGTCGTACTGAACAGTCCTTTGATTTGTTACATATAGACATTTGGGGTCCTTATCGTGTTACATCCAGAACTGGAGGTCGTTTTTTCCTAACTATAGTTGATGATCATAGTCGGTTCACGTGGGTTTATATCATGAGTTTCAAGTCTCAAGTGGCTAGTATTTTGATGTCTTTTTTTGCTTATGTTCATACACAATTTCAAAAGGAAATAAAATGTGTCAGGACTGATAATGGTTTGGAGTTTTTTTCTATGGAACTCCAAAATTTTTTTAGTAAACATGGTGTTATTCATCAGCATACTTGCGTTTCTACTTCTCAACAAAACGGTGTTGTTGAGAGGAAACATAGGCAGATTCTTGAAGTTGCTAGGACACTTCGTTTGCAAGCAAATTTGCCAAAGCTTTTTTGGAGTGATTGTATACTAGTTGCCACATATCTTATTAATCGTCAACCCTCTACGTCTCTAAAAGGAGAAGTTCCATTTGTTCAGTTGTTTCATAAAGTTCCAGATTATCAAAGATTAAAAGTTTTTGGGTGTTTGTGCTTTGCCTCAACTGGTCATATAGACTTTGATAAGTTCAATCCAAGAAGTAAGAGGTGTGTTTTTCTTGGCTATCCTCCACTTCAAAAGGCATATCGGTTATATGACATTGAATCAGGGTCAGTTTTCACAAGCCGAGATGTTGTGTTTTTTGAAGATGTTTTTCCTTTTGCTACTATGACACATGAGGACAGTGCTGCTGTATTACCCACATCATCACCTGATGATGATGATATTTTTTGTGATACAAGTGTCATTGGTCCGCCTGGTCCAACTGAAGGGGTTCCTTTGCTCTCGGATACTACTATAGTTCCAATTTCATCATCTTCAGAAGTTCAGCCAGCAAGGTGTCCTCATAGCTCTAGAGTAAGAAAGCCTCCAGCATATTTACAAGATTATCATATGAATTTTTTCAATACGGTTCCAAGTCATTTTTTAGAAGTTAAATATCCTATTCAATTGTTTCTCAAATCCGACAGAATGTCCAGCACACAGAATTTTTTTAACAGCACTTTTAGCTTCTACTGAACCTACTAGTTATGCTATAGCATGTCAATTTCCAGAGTGGAAAGATGCTATGAGTGCTGAGCTCAAAGCTTTAGAGCAGAATGGTACTTGGGATATTGTTGAGCTTCCACCAAACAAGAAAGTTATCGGATGTAAGTGGGTTTATAAACTGAAATTAAACCCGGATGGCTCTATATCTAGATACAAGGCAAGACTAGTTGCCAAAGGCTATTCTCAGACTGAAGATTTAGATTATAATGAGACCTTTGCCCCGGTGGCAAAGTTGACCACCTTGAGAATACTTTTAGCTCTTGCAGCTGTTCATGGTTGGAGTCTTCGGCAGTTTGATGTGAATAATGCATTTTTGAATGGTGTTCTTCTTGAAGAGGTTTATATGAAAATACCTCAAGGTGTTCACATTAAGGGGGAGTCTAAAAATCTAGTTTGTAAACTAAAGAAGTCAATCTATGGTTTGAAGCAAGCTTCTAGTTCAGAAATTGACTTCTGCCATTTGCTCCGCTGGTTATGTTCAATCCAAATTTGATCATTCTTTGTTTACTTATCTTCATGGTACTGATTTTACTGTGATCCTTGTATATGTTGATGATATTTTAGTAATGGGAAACAACCTGCAAACCATAGATAGCATACAGTTGCATTTACAACAGTTTTTTCAGATCAAATGTCTAGGTGTACCGAAATATTTTCTAGGCCTTGAAATTGCAAGATCCAGTTCAGGTATTCATTTATGTCAAAAAAAATATATTGTTGATCTTCTCAATGACACTGGTTTATTGGCTTCAAAACCTGCTAAGACACCAATTGAGCAGAAACATTCTTTGCATTCGGATGACTCTGATGAGTTAGCAGATTCTTCATCCTACCGGAAATTGTTTGGCAAGTTAATTTATGTCACGGTTACAAGGCCTGATATCTTATATGCAGTTAATTTACTTAGTCAATTTATGCATAAACCGAGGATGTCTCATTGGCATGCAGCTCTTAGAGTGGCGAGATATTTAAAGGGTGAACCAGGAAATGGAATTTTTTTCCGGTACAGAATTCTTTGCATCTTACGGTTTACACTGATTCTGATTGGGCTTCTTGTCCACTTACGCGAAGATCTATCACTGGCTATGTGACATATATAGGAAATACGCCAATTTCATGGTAAACAAAAAAACAAAATACAGTGTCTCGGTCATCAGCTGAGGCTGAATATCGGGCATTAGCAGCTGGGGTATGTGAATTACAGTGGGTTGTTTATGTTTTGAAAAAGCTTCAAGTGGATATCCAGCCTGCTACCTTATTTTGTGATAACCAAGCTGCGTTGCATATCTCTTCAAATCCTGTTTTTCATGAACGGACGAAACACATCGAGATAGATTGTCATCTTGTTCGGGAAAAATTGCAATCTAAGTTAATGTAATTGAAGTATGTTCCTACTACTCAGCAGATTGCAGATTTGTTCACGAAAGCTCTTGGTACTGAACAATTTCATAAGCTAAAGAGCAAGCTTGTGCGAGATGTATTCGCTACAGCTTGAGGGGGAGTGTTACAATATGTATTTCATATGTATCTTTCTGTTTTGTATCTTTACAGGGACTTATTTGTAATTGTTAATTGTACACTGTGAGGTCGTATATTAATGAAGTATTCCCACAGTCTTTTGGCTGCTGGAACCTCCCGAATACAGAGCACCATGTTTCTTCTTCTTCTTCTGGCGCTATATTCTTGAATCTTCACTTGATAGACTATGTGATATATATATTAGAGAAAATATTAAAGCAATGAAAATTATAGACAAACTTAGAGAATGGAGATTGAGATAGTTTAAAGGGAGAACAGAAAAAGGTCTAATAAGAAAAGTAAAAATAAAAAATTTGGTCAGCATAAACTAACATGGATGAGAATAATTCTTTAATACAATTAGAATAATTTAAATATCTATAAAAAATAATTCAAATCACCATAAGTGAAGAAAGAGAATGTATATGACTGATCTTACAAAGGGTAGAGTTGAGCTGAACTATTGGATTTTATATAAAAGTAAGATAAGAAAAAGTATCTTACAAAGAATGTATTCTTCAATAAAATTAAAAGCAAGGATCATTATATTATTATATGCAAATATTTTCATAACAATAAAATTAAAATCAAAGATCATTATATTATTATATGCAAATATTTTTATAAAATTATTTTTGGATCACGTTGTCCTGCATATTTTATTTTTCTTGTAAAAAATGATTCTTTCTGCACTAATGTCCAATTTTAAGCAAGGCATTTCTTGTTTACTTTCATGATGTAATCAAATAATTTGGAAACTTACATATTTGAAATGTATGATTAATTTCATAATTTATAAACTAAAATTACATAAGAACATTGACATATTTCAATTTCTATCTTTTAAAATTCTAATTAACCATGTAGATGGTTCTGCACGTCAGTGCACTTTGGATAACATCAATGGACCTCTTGCCTTGGTGCGAAAGTAGTCAAGGCCATGCTTGGATATATTATTAGTTAATATGCATGTGTTATGACGATATTCAGAAATATGAACAACTATGGGATTATTATCTAAAAATGCCTATGACGATATTCAGAAATATGAACAACTATGAGGATTATTATCTAAAAATGTCAGGCATTTTTATACCTGATAATATCAATTATATGATAATGAGGTGTTTGGTTGCATGATAATAGAGGTTTTTATTTTTAAAAATTATAATAAAATTTTTAAAAGAGGTGTTTGACATGCATGACAATTTTATATTTTGAAAGTGATTTTCTTCTTAGAAAAAAAAAGGGTCTTATCTTTTTTTCTTGTGGTCCCCCACTTTATTTGGTCACACGTGATGGTTACAACTTTTTGTTTGTTTGTTTGTTTTTTTTTTGATCAGATGGCCGAACGGCCAAAGAGCGTGCTGTGCATGCATGCGACCGAGGATCGAGCCCCAGCTCGATCCCACCTGGACCTTCCCCCCCTGGGGAAGAAGGACTCGGCGGCCCATTCAATCCCTGCCCACCTGCCCTCGGGATAGGGTGTGGTGCCAACGGGCCTGCAGCCGGCCGGCGGTTACACTTTTTTGTTATCACAACTTTTTGTCATTGGTTGGTTCACATTTTCTTTTAATATCATTTTTGATCACGAAAGTCTACAAAAAATTATTGTGCAATCAAACACCCCATAAAGGTGTCTAACCTATATCAAAATTGATATTGTGTCAATTTTCATATTCTACCCAGACAATCCACAAGGGGCAGTTTGGCACAAGATTAATTTGTATAAACCAAATTTATCCCCTGAATAATCATGCCCTACGATGTCAAAATCATGATTATATGAATTTCCAGTAAAATTCATAGTGTTTATTAGCAATCAAATATCATGGATAATATGAATTTACCGTAAAATTCAAGCAACAGATACATTCCACTAAGAACCAAAACAACCGTAAGTTTTAAACATGTGCCCACCTAGACAGGTAATAACTAATACGTTTATGGCAACTTAAGCTCCTGCGACTTTTCAATGGAAAATAATAATAATATCGAGAAATCAATTACTTATGAAGCGCATGTAGAAAAGTGGAGTGATAGAAGCCAACGGATAGCAAGGATTCGTCATCACCTCGAAGACTTGATCTTCAAAATACGGCAATACTCTGATCAACTTCTGACCCTTGTTTCGACCGACGTTTACTTTGTTGACCGAAATTTTACTTTAGTAGGGCTTTTACATGTCTCTCTCAGTTTAACATGTTTGCAAGTATACGGTATAAAATACATATACGATTATGTATCCTCGACATCTACCTAATTGCAGTCAACTCCCAAGTATATATCAGATTCTCCCCTGTTGCTTTAAAATCCCCACCTAAAAAATTATACTCAGGATTCAAATGAAGTCTAAATTACTAGAATTCCGAACGTTCCAAGCCAGTATATTTTGATAACTCCTCATCTGAGAACACAACCTCCTAGTGAAATGCAAGCATGGCCGTAAATCACCAAGCTGAGATCAAACCCACGGCTCATGGTGTGTCTACTTTTCGGATGATCCATGTATCAACCACGGAAAAACGTATGGTGGACATAAGGTAGGGCTGTAAACGGAGCGGATACGGAGCGGATATGACATTTCCGAATCCGCTCCGCTGGCTAATTCGGATATCGGATATCCGCTCCGAATTAAATTCGAATACGGAGCGGATCTTCATAATCGGATATCTCTCGAATACGGAGCGAATACGGATAATATCCGGTTCGATTTACTGCGGGGGAGGGGGATTCTCGACGGGAGGCCCGAGCGCTGTGACCCTGCGGGGGAGGGGATGCTCTGCTCGGGGGGAGGGGGAGCCACCAGAGGGGGCCGGGAGGAGGGCCCGAGCCGGAGGGGGAGCCGCCGGGAGAAGGGGGAGGCTCGGGGGAAGGGGGAGCCGCCAGAGGGGGCCGGGAGGAGGGCCCGAGCTAGAGGGGGAGCCGCCGGGAGGAGGGGGATGCTCGGGGGGAGGGGGAGCCGCCGGGAGGGGGCCGGGAGCAAGGCCCGAGCCGAGGGGGAGCCGCCGGGAGGAGGGGGAGGCTTGGGTGGAGGGGGAGCCGCCGGGAGGGGGCCGGGAGGAGGGCCCGAGCCGAGGGGGAGCCGCCGGGAGGAGGGGGATGCTCGGGGGGAGGGGGAGCCGCCGGGAGGAGGGCCCGAGCCAGAGGGGGAGCCGCCGGGAGGAGGGGGAGGCTCGGAGGGAGGGGGAGCCACCGGGAGGAGGGGCTGGAGCAGCAGGGGGATGCTCGGGGGTGGGGGAACCACCAGCCGGGAGGAGGGGGAGCCGCCGACCGGGAGGAGGGCTGGAGCCGGAGGGAGGGGGAGGGAGCCGGGGGGGAGGCAGGGAGGCGGGGGGAGGGGGAGGCTCGGGAGGGAGGGCGATGCGGGACAGAGGGAGCCGTCGCCGGGAGGGGGATGCTCACCGAGTCGCCGCCGCCGGGACCGGGAGGTATGCTCGCACACACGCTCATGCTCGCCTTCGCCCGCTCGTGCTCGGGACGCCGTCTCCGACTCTGCTTGCCGCCTGCCAGGATGCGAGATGGGGATCCGTGGGAGGCTCGGGAGGGAGGGGGAGCCGCAGGGGACGCAGGGAGCCGTCGCCGGGAGGGCGATGCTCACCGTCCACCGAGTGCCCTCCTCGTGCAGCGGTGCTCGCCTTCGCCTCCTCGGGACGCCGTCGCCGTCTCCGACTCTCCGCCGGCTGCCCGGATGCGGGGTGGGGATCGGGGGGCTAAGGATTTCGGGGGTGAGACGGATGGGTTGTGTAAATTGTGGTTTAAAGAGGACCGTTGGATCTTACATCCAATGGCTCAGTTCGAACCGGATCTTAATCGGAGCGGATCTAGTGATTCCGAATCCACTCCGTTTAAAATTCGGATAATATCCGAATCCGAAAATATTATCCGACGGATCAAGTTAAACGGATAATATCCGCTTATCCGGATACGAATTCGAACCGGATCCGAATTTTATCCGGATCCGTTTACAGCCCTAACAGAAGGTCTGAGAGAGAGAGAGAGAGAGAGAGAGAGAGAGAGAGAGAGAGAGAGAAGAAATATATCAACCTTGAAGGACAAAACTGCAAACTCAGAGATTTGCTCAAAGAGGTCCATAGAAGCTCATACCAAGTTCTGACCAACTTCAGGCGATTAATGACCCAAGTTATGCATACAAGAGTTAAAACTAGAAAAAATAGAGGAAACCAGTATTTCCAGTGCGAAATAAACATTTCGTCTTCTTTTCTCCACAGCGCTACGGCTTTTATACATACAATATAGTCTCCATCTTTTCCCATTACGAAAAATCCTGTGCCCTTTGAGCTATTTTACAAGTTTGTAATCCTATACAAAATCCAACCCGCCAACACCAGTGCCCTAAGCAATCCTGTGAAAAAGACTAAGGGATATAAGGATGGGTGAACTTGGGCAAATAAAAGTGAGATCAGCCCTCACTGATGCAATGATGACCTCCAAAACTCAGCAGTTAAAAAAGATCAGGCATGCACTGTAGTTACTTGGGTTTCTGGGGAGTAGAACATGAAGTTGCATTTTGCGCAATACTCTCGAACCCACTTTCAGCTGACAGGCTGTTTAAAGTAGCACTTTGTTTCCAAGAGTCTGATAAAAGTTCTGCCTCTGGAAATGATGCATTGGAACGCACATCCAACAGTAAATCTTGTTCTGAATTCTCATCATTGAGCTGATAAGAGTTCAACATGGAGATCCTATCTGGAGGCGAAGAAGAAAAACCCCTTGGACTAAAGAAAGAGAGTTCATGCTCTGCATATTCGTTGGTATCAATTACAGATCTTGCAGGAAGACCACCGGAGTTCACCTGAGGTGATTTTACAGAATAATGATTTGAAACTGCCAACTTCGACGACCATCTGGGGCTGTTTGTGGCAAACTTTTCTGAAATTTTAATAAAATAAAAGATTGGTAAGAAAAATATAAAATCAGCTAGATACAAAACTATAGTGTTCTATCAGAATTGCTCATAATAACCATAGTTGTCAAGGCGCCCGCCTAGGCGGCGCCTAGGCGCCGCCTAGGCGGCAAGGCGCCTTTCCAAGGGCGCCTTGCCAGGGCGCCTTGTCTGGGGCCAATAAGGCGCCCAAGGCGCCCGCCAAGGCGCCCAAGGTGCCCAAGGCGCCAGCCTAGGCGCCCAAGGCGTCCAAGCAAGGCGCCTTGGGTATTTTTACATCATTAAAAAAAGTTTTTGAGAGATTTTTTTCCCTTGATACCCCTCACAAGGGACACTTATTTAATGATAGTTTGAATATATTAATATATTGTATTATCACTTATACTATCATACATATTTAAGATTTATGATTATAAACATATATTATATACTTAATTAAGTTCTTTTTCAACTCTTTCCTCTCTCTCTCTTTGTCTCACTTATACTATTACATACTTTTTTGGGTTCGGGGCCCCCCCATTTAATAATATTATAACAATATTTTACCATCACTTATACTATTGCACATATATAAATTTTATAATCATAAATGAGTTATATACTTAAATTTTATAAATATTTATTTAACTTTCTTCTCTTTCACACACACATCATATTTACTTATGTGCATTGATAAAACAACCTCCCGACTCAGCCTTCCTTTAATACCGCCTTGACCGCCTATGCGACGCCTAAGCGGCCGCCTTGTCGCCTAAGCGGAATCGGTACCCTTCAACACCTTGGGCGCCTTGTCGCCTTGACAACTATGATAATAACATAATTAATAATGATAATGACAAAGGGCCAAGGTGACCAAGAGACATTTGACAGTTTAAGCCACAAGGTATCCACTTAAGTGGCACTTAAGCAGCAAGTGTGATATTCAAAGCGACAAAAAAGTTCCCAAGTTATCTATAATATATAAATACAAATTTTTATGTTGCATAAAAAATAAATATACAAAAAAGTGTTGTTGCGACAACCAAACCCAAACCTGAATCTGATGCATCCATAACAATTTTGTACAACTACATAAATTAAAACATGATAAAATATTGATAAATAAAATTATAATTTACTAATTGACTACTACAGGCTGAGGGCAAGCATTGGACTACTAGAGTAAGGAAGGAGGGCATCAGGGCAGATCGGACTGATGGGAGGGAGACCAAGATTGCTGAACTGGAGTGGGGAAGGATGGCAGCCTAAAAGGGAAGTGTCAGCGGGCTAGGATCAGTCTGGCAACAACACAAGGGATGCAAATCCTAACAGGGTACAACGGAGAGAACCTGACTATGTGGAGCCAAACTGGAAAGAATGGGCAGGCTTGAGGGGACGAGGGGGGACAATGAGAAGAGTTAGGTGGATCTGGACCAAGTTGTGGATAGCTGCTGACTGGTTTCAGTATTGGACCTGGTTGCAGACAGCCGGATCCTTAACCGTTTCAAGAGACAGTTTTATTAGGCCTGCCTAAAGCTGGTGGTCGTTTTGCATATCTTGGGGTGCTTTGGCACCAAGTGCAACTTAAATGTGTGCTTCGACAACCATGAATGTACTATTGTACCTGCCATACTACATTAATATTTGCACATCAGGAGAATACATAACATGTAATGCCTTGAGACTGTATGCAAAAGTCTGGATCAAACATCACAAAAAACTGAAAACGGTCTAGCTACACATGCTTGGTACTTGTATATATGCCAACATGAATTCAGGAGTGACGCTGTCATTATCATTCCAACATTAACTTGCAAAATTTCCAAGTTAACATCTTATTCTCGATTACATTAGCAGTAGATTCTTAATTCCCATTTTTTTCAATTTTTTTATTCCTTGTTAACAACCACCAAACACACCAAGTAGACGTACAAAGAAGCTTCATGAAAAGATAAATAAATAATTAGTAAAAAGTAAAATTGATCTAAACAGTCACATTCACCAAGTGTATAAAATTTAGAAACATCCGAATAAACCTAATTCCATGTCTATTTTCCCCCAACGCAGATACAATTGCATCACCAGCATTATCTATGAACTAGGGCCATTGGAAGGGGAACAAGTTATACTGGAATAACTAATTTAGATGGAGTTAGCAATAAAGAGGCATTTGGTTTATTCCATAACAGTTTAAAAGTGGTTTAACTTATTCTTGGGGTAGGTGGAGTAAGCTTTGACCTTTATAATAAGTTATAATAGAAATATAGAATCGATTTAATAGTATGAAATACATAAAAGCACAAAATATTTATTAAAAATGAAAGATGTATTCATTTTACTATTTAAATATATTCTTTTTAACATATTTATGTGATAGATAATATAATATAAAAATAAATATGTAACTCATTGTATCATGTGTCTAAATTTGTATATAATTTAAAATATAATTTATAACACGTAACTTATGCCTTAATATAAAATGTTGAAAGTTAATACATAAATTTATTATGATGATGATATGCAATATTAATGCATAATAAATTTAATTCTGTGCCTGATATTTAAAATATTAAATATATTATATTATAATATTTATGTAATATATAAAACCAAAAATAATTAACATATATTATGATATCAAATATAATATTTAACATGTTTAAAAGATTTATTATATTATCTTATCAATTTAAGTAATGTATTAAAATAACAAAGTAATCATACGATATAAAACTTAATAAAATTTTGAATCTTAATACATAAATTTAATAGTGTATATATTAAATATTATAATATGTAATAATAATATAACATATTAAATTCAGTATATAATATCAAAATATTTAATATGTTCTCTTATCATATTTTATGTAGCAGATAATATGCTTAAAAGTGACGAGGAACCAATTTGGTAGTTCTTATGCACTTCTCTCTTTTGGTATTTCTGTCCTCCGAACTTGTTTGGAAATATTTGAATACATTTTGAGTTTTCTTCTTGCATTTCTATCCTCAGAAGGACATGCTTTTAAATATTACTTTAGTGGATTCTTTTTGTAAGTTTGGCCTTCTATATAAGAGCCCGCATGCACCCCCGATGAAAGAATGGAATAGAAATGAATTTTTAGATATTTCAGCCTTCAGGCATAGTTAATGGTAGAGGAGCTTCGTCCCATTGGGTATCTCTCCACCCCCTCCTATGGGAGGTTTCTTCTTGAACACCGGTAAGAGGCCAACTACCCACTCCTTATCAGCTAAGAGCCTTCCCAAACCTCACCCTCTGGTGTGGAGCCTTCTTCACTCACTCATCCTTGGCATCCGAACCTTCCTCCCTACATCCCCATCCCCATTACAAGTCACTGGTTACAATAACAAGCTCTTTGCTCTGTCATCTTCGTCTTCTCTATCTAGCTCAAGACAGTAACAGTCGGACTTTGACTTCTGCACAGTCCACTGAAGTCACCAACTCCAAGATCCAATTGATCTAATTGATTAACATCTGGACAATCATGCTTGATCCAACAATCGCCCCAGCACAGGCTTCTTAGTGGTTTTTGCATCGTCTGTCATTGGCACGGGCTTCTTGGCACTTCAGGCATGTGCATCAACAGTTCAGTCCCCCGTACAAAGACAGCAAACTTGAAAATCGATCATGGATTGGAGAAGCAATCTCAAAGGTTATGTTCCCTCCAAATTGCCCATAGCATCATTGGGAGTGTTGAATCCCCCAAGACATTATCAATTACCCAAGGGTTATGTAATGATTAAATCAGTTAACTGATCTAACAACTATAATAACTAGCAACCTTCCCGAGATGTCACCCATCCTCAGACTACTTCCAACAAAGCACACTTGACTTAGAAGTTCTTTCAACTCAAATTCCGAAAAATAGTTAATCGGAGTTATTAGAAGTCCACTAATTTAATCTCTCTAACATATTCACAAAATGAGATATTACCGTCCACCCTTTTGAAGACTTGATGTCTTTATCAAAATCCCACACACATCACATATCACATACCCAAGTAGGCCTCAACAGACCATCCGACTAGATCATGCTTTAACACCATGTATAACGACTAAATCAACTGACTAACTTAACAACCATACTAATTAGCAGTCTTCCCATGACATCACCTTTCTCGGACTACTCCCAACAAAGTATGCCTAACTTTGGACTTCTTTCCAAGGAAGGCGGGGTCGCAGGTCGGGAGTGGGTCGGTTGGGCCCAAATGGATCCGGGTCGGCCAGGGTCGGGACCCGGGTCGGGACTTGGGTCGGTCGGGATCGGAATAAAAAATAAAAATTAATAATTAAAAAACACCTATGGGTCGGGATCTTCGGGTCGGGATCGGGTCGTTTGGCCCAAAAACCGACCGGGTCGGGACCCAGATCCCGATCCGGCATTCCATGCTTCTTTCAACTCAATCTCTTAAAAATTATTAATGGAGTTGTTGGTAATTTGATTTAATCTCTTAACATATTCACAAACTGTGATGTTACGGGTTATAATGACACCACCCTATCTTCATAGAATTCAATCAGGCCCAAGGGCCAACTAGCTGTCCATCTTAGGCCCACGACCCATATCACATTCTCCCCACAATCAATGATCGGGACCATGGGCCTACAATTCATCAATCTTAGGGCCATGACCTTATTCCCTTCACCATCACCATAGAATGGGCCCATAGGCCCCAATTCTTCAATCTTAGGTCCACTGTAAACATGTCAATTTGGCCTTATTTGGGACTTAAACTCTTATTTCATTGGCAACACTCTTTATCTGAACATTATTTTGATTAAGATCACCTTGTGAAGATGAGCCAAGGACGTCACTGGAGAGCCGCGTGAGTTGAGCATGGATCGAAGATTTTCAAAGTAATGCTGTAACCTTCAAGCGAGAGCCATGTGTTAATCGTGGAAACACGAAGCCTGCTCAATGACCGACCCTTAGTGATCCCCAATTGAAGGTCACAGAAGTCCAACGTAAATTCGGCAACATTTAAGGTTTCCGACAAGTCATTTCGGCAGTCGCGGGTCTATAATGGTTTTTATCATGGCTTTCTGATCTGTACTGTCACGGTTATCCCGGACCACATGTATCTTTCCAATCATCACTGGGCCTTTCTGGATCCTCCGGGTCAACCCTAGCCATTTTTTGTCACCAATCGGTGTCGTCATAGATTGCAGAATCGGTGGAATCAGTCCGATTCCGATCAATTCAGGTTCCATGCGGAAGGACCGATTCCGGTATGAATTCCGCGGAATCGCTTGGAATCGGTCGGAATCGATCCGATTCCACCGATTCCTTGTGGAATCGTTCGATCCGTTGGAAGACCGGTTATGTGGACCGGTTCGATTCCTGGTTCGATTCTGGACCGGGAATCGAACTAATTTCGGCCCTATAAGAGCCTGAATCGACCGCCGCGGTCGATTCCGTCGATCCCGCGGCGGAAGGGTTCGATTCCGGAGATTTTGCGGCGATTCCAACGTCGATCCAGCGTTCCAGGCGTCGATCCCAGCTGCCAGCACCGATTCCACAAGGATTCCAGCGATTCCAGCACCGATTCCGGCAATTCCAGCGATTCCGGCGGCGATTCCGGCGATTCCAGCGATTCCAAGCGATTCCTTCAGCCGATCCAAGCTCCGATCGGCCTTGAATCAACCTCTTCTTTGATCTTTAACCGGTGTTTGGTAAGATTTCTTCGCCGAAAACTTCGTACGTCCATTCTTACGCGTTTCCGACGAGTCCGAGCGTCGTTAAACGTTGTGATTTCCGACCGAACAAGTTCGTTTAAGTTCTGAACTATTCGATCGGATGTTCTTTGCACGGGAAAAATTCTGGATATCCCGTACGTCTATTTTTACACGTTTCCGACGACTCCGAGCAGAGTTAAACTCGGTGATTTTTGATCGAACAACTCCGCTCAAGTTGTTTGAACATCGATTAGATGTTCTTTGTACGAAAAAAATTTCGGAAGCCCCATACGTTGATTTACGACCATTTGCGGGAATCAAAGCAAATATGTAACCCTTTAAACATACCCAATGGTGTGTTTCTTGGGCCGTCTGCTTCCCGAACAGCGTCTAAAGCAATTTTTATATGGACTAATCATTTTTAGTGCATTGTTTACAATTTTTGCAGATATAAGCAATGGCCGATCAAGGTGATGACGTGCTTCCGACGTGGGTTGGGTACACGGGCACATAGTAGACCCAGTCAGGAAGAGGGTACAGTGCAAATGGTGTGGGAAGGAGATGAACGGGAGGGTGTTCCGGCTGAAACAACATATTGCCGGAACAGGTGGAATGTAAAGAAATGTGACAAGGTGCCGAGGGAGAAGAGTGAGGAGATGAGAGGCTACATGACAGGTAGAGCCTCTCAACGGGCTGTTAGGATTGAGCAGAGGGAGGAGTTGCACGACGAGCTACTCCAGAGAAGGAGGGACCGCAATTTGCCTACCTCGAAAGGGAAAGGCAAGGGGAAGGCACCAGTTGAGCCGAAGCCAGAGAGCGAGGAGGAGTCCACAGACTCCGAGCTTGGACGTGCTAGGCACGCTATCAAGCGTGCATTTGCTGAGGAGGAGGACAGGAGGAGGGGAGCAGGAGGGTCTGGGTCCAGAGTTGACCCAGCTTTGAGCCGATCAGCATCGGCTCGTCCTACCCGGGACCGAGAGACTGACCCCAGGAGACAGGAGCCATACCGCCGTTCTACTTCTACCAACACTCGATTTACACCGAGTGACGAGTATTTATTTAGGAAACGTAGTCTTTGGGCGGATGAGGATTAAACAGACAATGAAAGGGGTGAAGGCAACGAGAACGGCCGCAAAGAGAGCCGTTCGCCACATTGTGAAGTGGTTTTTACGTACGGTATCACTTTTTAAATTAAAATTGACATTATGTGTGTTTTGTTTACTTAAACTTAATTTTACCCTGATCCCAATTTTTTTTAACTTGATGTAGGCATCCCAGCACATGCAGCCACCAGCCCCTACTTCCAGACGATGGTGGATGCCGTGGGTGAGGCTGGACCGGGTTTGCAAGCCCCGGGCAGCCGACATATATACGGCGCTGGGCTGGATGAGGAGGTCCAGGAGTTGAAGGAGTGGATGGATGGTTTTAAGTTGGTGTGGAAGGAGAGGGGTTGCACAATTATGTGCGATGGATGGACAGGTATCACCAAGAAGAGTATGATAAACTTCTTGATGTACTGTTATGAGGGGACAACATTCTTGAAGTCGGTAGATACTTCTGGGAAGATAAAAAATGCCGACTTCCATTTTTCTCTGATGGATGCGGTGGTGGAGGAGATCGGGGAGGACAATGTGGTTCAGGTTGTCACTGACAACGAACCATCATATAAGGCGGCTGGGAGAAAGTTGATGGAGAAGAGGAAGCACGTGTTCTGGGTGCCCTGTGCGGCACATTCCATTGATCTCATATTAGAAGATGTAGACAAGGAGGAGGTTGTATCGACCTTTGTTAGGCAGGCGCAGACGATCACATCATTTATTTATTCGCATCCCCGCCTGCTACATATTATGAGATCACACACAGGAGGGCACGATCTTGTTAGGCCTGGTCCGACTCGATTTGCTACGAATTTCATTGCGTTGGAGAGTCTACACCGGCACAAGCATGCATTGGTTAGGTTCACACAGTCCGAGGAGTATTATAACTATATGGTGGACAACCTGCATGACAAAAAAGATCAGCTGGAGATTCTTGTCAGCTCTGAGAAGCAGATGACTGACGAGGTTTTGGGAGAGGATTGCCTATTACTTGGCAATCATTGAGCCACTGGTAGTTGTCTTGAAGTTGGTAGACTCAGATGACAGCAAGGATTCCAGAATCAAAATCTAAATCGGAATCGTTTGGGACCGATTCTGATTCCGATTCCAGGAATCGACCGAAATAGGCCGATTCCTAGGAAGGGAATCGATTCCTGGGAAGGAAATCCACTTCATCAAGCTATTAAAAAATCAGAATCGGTTTTTTTTTTTGAATTTTTTTCGTCAAAAAAATTCAAAAAAATCAGAAAGAATTCTAAAAAATAGGAAATGAGTTAGAAAAAATTTTAAAAATAAGATTAGCATTCATCCACAGGACCACATCGAATAAATACTAATGAACTACAATTGAAGTTAAGTACATATTCCATTGACAAAAATCAAAGAGTTGATACATCATGAAAAAAAATATAGATTTACATAATATCAATCTACTACCAATATCTAGGATATAGATATTGGTCTTCCTCCTCTCCCTGCTACTCTCGATGCTCGGACCTCGTGCTCAGTCTTGTATACTGTCCGGGACCATATCCATATGAAAATAATGCCGATGCCATGCTATCAAGGTCGTATGAATCGGACTGCGAGACGACCGGGACGTAAGCAGAGGATGGTGGAGCTAGTGGTGTAATGCACTGCTAGTCAGCCTGGCCAAATGCTGGATACTGTGGCTCCTGTATATAAGAATCAAGTGTATCCGAATCCAGCGTGTAATACGACTTTGGATGCCGTGAATCAGGAGGAGACTCGGCTGCTGCTGATGGCTGCGTCGCTGGTATGCACTCCTCGTCATCATCACCTGAGGAGTGAGAAGGAGCTTGCGTGCTGTCATCTGGGATGACAGGACGCCTGACCTCTAGCTTCCTTCTCTTCACCTCTTCAGCCATCTATGAAGTACCAGAACCCAAAGTTTTTTTCAACTTTGCAAATCCTCCCATTTTCCGTGCAGTCACTTTTGTTTTCGTTTTCCCCGGACTGCGAATGGGGTACAGGTAGCGGCAGTGGGACTAGAGGCGGGGCAAAGGCTGCAGTGGCTACTCCATAGCCGCGGGGCGAAGAAGGCCCCGCTCGAGCACGAGAAGTAGGTGGAGGTGGAGCGGAGCATCCTCCTCGGCTTCAACACCATCCAACTCTCCTTCGGCCCGTACGCACGGTCATCGGGATCAAACTCAGTTGCATGATCCCTGGCTTCCCTCTCCTCTATCCAGGAGGCAAGTGCATGCTCCTCCTGAAATATCTGATCCATGTCCACCTCCTCAGGTGGTGGTGTGGCGGAGGAATGTCTCTGCTCGTATGGACCACCTGCGAATCGTGCAAATCGCTCCTCACTGATCTTCTGTTGATCCTTGATATTCTTGATGCGCAGACTCATGTTGTAATGACAGAAGACCAGCTTCTCCAGCCGGTCTGAGGTCAACCTGTTCCTCCTTTACATATGTATCAGGTTGATTGTACTCCAGTTCTTCTCACAATGGGAGGAACTGGTGCTCTGGCTGAGTATCCTGATACCGATAGCAGCAAGTGGATTCCATCCACTTCTGGTGTTCAGCTGAACCCACCACTCAGCTGCAAGAAAAAAAAAGAAGAGAAAAGATAAACAATTAGCCCATCATCTTCCATAACTTATATGAAAATAAAATAAAATCTTCATCAAGCTATTACTATATTAGGTGACACTTTGTCAACTGAATATTTCAAATCAGCATCTGAGTATACGCCGACCCTCATCTTATACTTCTGCATCTGAAAAATTTATAAAAAAAATATTAGTTGCCTGGTAAGGCTACTCCAAGGTATTGAATGAACTCTAACTTACTTCTATCTCAACCTCTATCCTGTCCTGCTGAGATCGGTACATACACTGAATAACAGCAAGTGTACCCTGCATTACCTCGTTGTCGTTCACCACCTGTCCTCCATATTGGATGCGGGGGTTCAAAAAATATCCTGCAAAATTTTATTAGATAACATTATGAATAAGAATAAGACAATTATTCAGCAAAAATATTTTTTTAACCAAGTTACCTGCAACATGGACATCGTGGTGCAAGGTCTTGTCCCATCGGTCATCTATGATCTTCCACCACTTTTTGTAACCTCTGGGATTTTTTTCTTTTATTTTTAACTTTGCCCGGTCCATGGCATCGTACAACGTGCCCATTTGGTCCCTGTCATCTAAGTCTACCAACCTCAAGACAACTACCAGTGGCTCAATGATTGCCAAGTAGTAGGCAATCCTCTCCCAAAACCTCTTGTCAGTGATCTACTTCTCAGACCTGATAAGAATCTCCAGCTGATCTTTCTTGTCATGCAGGTTGGCCACCATATAGTTATAATATTCCTCGGAGTGTGTGAACCTAACCAATGCATGCCTGTGCCGGTGTAGACTCTCCAACACAATGAAATTCGTAGCAAATCGAGTCGGACCAGACCTAACAAGATCGTGCCCTCCTGTGTGTGATCTAATAATATGTAACAGGCGGGGATGCGAATAAATAAATGATGTGATCGTCTACGCTTGCCTGACAAGTGTGGATACACCCTCCTCCTTGCCTATATCCTCTAATATGAGATCAATGGAATGTGCTGCACAGGGCACCCAGAACATGTGCTTCCTCTTCTCCATCAACTTCCTCTCAGCCGCCTTATATGATAGTTCGTTATCAGTGACAACCTGAACCACATTGTCCTCCCCGATCTCCTCCACCACCGCATTCATCAGAGAAAAAAGCAAGTCGGCATTTTTTATCTTCCCAGAAGCATCTACCGACTTCAAGAATGTTGTCCCCTCAGAACAGTACACCAAGAAGTTTATCATACTCCTCTTGGTGATAACTGTCCACCCATCGCACATAATTGTGCAACCCCTCTCCTTCCGCACCAACTTAAAACCATCCATCTACTCCTTCAACTCCTGGACCTCCTCATCCAGCCCAGCGCCGTATATATGTCGGCTGCCCGGGGCTTGCAAACCCGGTCCAGCCTCATCCACGGCATCTACCATCGTCTGGAAGTAGGGACTGGTGGCTGCATGTGCTGGGATGCCTACATCAAGTTAAAATAAATTGGGATCAGGGTAAAATTAAGTTTAAGTAAATAAAACACACATAATGTCAATTTTAATTTAAAAAGTGATACATGCATGTAAAAACCACTTCACAATGTGGCGAATGGCTCTTTTTGCAGCCGTTCCTGTTGCCTTCACCCGTTTCATTGCCTGTTTAATCCCCATCTACCCAGCACTATGTTTCCTAAATAAATACTTGTCACTCGGTGTAAATCGAGTGCTGGTAGAAGTAGAACGGCGGTATGGTTCCTGTCTCCTGGGGTCAGTCTCTCGGTCCCGGGTAGGGCGAGCCGATGTTGATCGGCCCAAAGCTGGGTCAACTCTGGACCCAGACCCTCCTGCTCCCCTCCTCCTGTCCTCCTCCTCAGCAAATGCACGCTTGATAGCGTGCCTAGCATGTCAAAGCTCGGAGTCTGTGGACTCCTCCTCGCTCTCTGGCTCCGGCTCAGCTGGTGCCTTCCCCTTGCCTTTCCCTTTCGAGGTAGGCAAATCGCGGTCCCTCCTCCTCTGGAGTAGCTCGTCGTGCAACTCCTCCCTCTGCTCAATCCTAACAGCTCGTTGAGAGGCTATACCTGTCATGTAGCCTCTCATCTCCTCACTCTTCTCCCTCGGCACCTTGTCACATTTCTTTACATTTCCACCTGTTCGGGCAATATGTTGTTTCAGCCGGAACACCACCCGCATCTCCTTCCCACACCATTTGCACTGTACCCTCTTCCTGACTAGGTCTACCATGTGCCCGTGTTCCCAACCCACGTCGGAAGCACGTGCTGGTGCTGCATCACCTTGATCGGCCATTGCTTATATCTGCAAAAATTGTAAACAATGCACTAAAAATGATTAGTCCATATAAAAATTGCTTTAGACGCTGTTCGGGAAGCAGACGGCCCGAGTAACACACCATTGGGTATGTTTAAAGGGTTACGTATTTGCTTTGATTCCCGCAAATGGTCGTAAATCAACGCACGGGGCTTCCGAAATTTTTCCCGTACAAAGAACATCCAATCGATGTTCAAACAACTTGAGCGGAGTTGTTCGATCAAAAATCACCGAGTCTAACTCTGCTCGGAGTCGTCGGAAACGTGTAAAAATAGACGTACAGGATATCTAGAATTTTTCCCGTGCAAAGAACATCCGATCCAACAGTTCAAAACTTAAACGGACTTGTTCGGTCGGAAATCACAACGTTTAACGACGCTCGGACTCGTCGGAAACGCGTAAGAATGGACGTACGAAGTTTTCGGCGAAGAAATCTTACCAAAAACCGGTTAAAGATCGAAGAAGAGGTTGATTCAAGGCCGATCGGAGCTTGGATCGGCTGAAGGAATCGCTTGAAATCGCGGCCGGAATCGCTGGAATTGCCGGAATCGGTGCTGGAATCGCTGGAATCCTTGTGGAATCGGTATTGGCAGCTGGGATCGACGCCTGGATCGTCGGATCGACGCTGGAATCGCCGCAAAATCGTCGAAATCGAACCCTTCCGCCGCGGGATCGACGGAATCGACCGCGGCGGTCGGTTCCGGCCCTAAAAGGGCCGGAATCGGTTCGATTCCCGGTCCAGAATCGAACCGGGAATCGAACCGGTCCACATGAACCGGTATTCCGACGAATCGGTCGGGATCGACCGATTCCACAAGGAATCGGTGGAATCGGATCGATTCCGACCGATTCCAAGCGATTCCGACCGATTCCGCGGAATTCATCCCGGAATCGGTCCTTCCGCATGGGATCGGACCACCGATCCGATTTTGGAATCGGTCGGAATCGGACCGATTCCACCGATTCTGCAATTTATGGATGACAGAGACCAGATGGGCACGTTGTACGATGCCATGAACCGGGCAAAGCTGAAAATAAAAGAAAAAAAATCTCAGAGATTACAAAAAGTGGTGGAAAATCATAGATGACCGATGGGACAAGACCTTGCACCACGATGTCCATGTTGCAGGTAACTTGGTTAAAAAAATATTTTTGCTGAATAATTGTCTTATTCTTATTCATAATGTTATCTAATAAAATTTTGCTGGATATTTTTTGAACCCCCGCATCCAAAATGGAAGACAGGTGGTGAACGACAACGAGGTGATGCAGAGTATACTTGTTGTTATTCAGCGTTTGTGCCGATCTCAGCAGGACAGGATAGAGGCTGAGATATAAGTAAATTAGAGTTCATTCAATACCTTGGAGTAGCCTTACCAGGCAACTAATGTTTTTTTTATAATTTTTTCAGATGTAGAAGTATAAGATGAGGGTCGGCGTATACTCAGATGCTGATCTGAAATATTCAGTTGACAAAGTGTCACCTGGTATAGTAATAGCTTGATGAAGATTTTATTTTCTTTTCATATAAGTTATGGAAGATGATGGGCTAATTGTTTACCTTTTCTCTTCTTCTTTTTTTCTTGCAGCTGAGTGGTGGGTTCAGGTGAACACTAGGAGTGGATGGAATCCACTTACTGCCATCGGTATCAAGATACTCAGCCAGAGCACCAGTTCCACCCATTGTGAGAGGAACTGGAGTACATTCAACCTGATACATACG
The DNA here is from genome assembly GCA_036172225.1 of Cryptocoryne crispatula var. balansae. Taxonomy (NCBI): domain Eukaryota; kingdom Viridiplantae; phylum Streptophyta; class Magnoliopsida; order Alismatales; family Araceae; genus Cryptocoryne; species Cryptocoryne crispatula. Next base: position 21,972,438 of record CM069927.1, on the reverse strand, counting down.
AAAAGGAGGAATAGGTTGACCTCAGACCGGCTGGAGAAGCTGGTCTTCTGTCATTACAAATACGAGGGCCGCGCATCAAGAATATCAAGGATCGACGAGAAGATCGGTGAGGAGCGATTTGCACGATTCGCGAGGTGGTCCATACGAGCAGAGACATTCCTCCACCACACCACCACCGAGGAGGTGGACGTGGATCGATATTCCGGGAGGAGCACGCACTTGCCTCCCGGATAGAGGAGAGAGAAGCCGGGGATCGTACGGTGAGTTTGATCCCGATGACCGTGCATGGGCTGAAGGAGAGTTGAATGGTGTTGAAGCCGAGGAGGATGCTTCAGCTCCACCTCCACCTACTTCTCAGGCTTAGGCAGGGCCTTCTTCTGCCCTAGCAGCTATGGAGCAGCCACCTGCAGCTTTAGCCCCAGCTCTAGTCCCAGCCGCCGCTACCCAGCCCATTCGCAGTCCGGGGAAAACGAAAACAAAAGTGACTGCACAGAAAATGGGAGGATTTGCAAGGTTGAAAAAAACTTTGGGTTCTGGCACTTCAGAGATGGCTGAAGAGGTGAAGAGAAGGAAGCTAGAGGTCAGGCGTCCTGTCAGCCCAGATGACAGCACAGGCTCCTTCTCACTCCTCAGGTGATGATGACGAGGAGTGCATACCGGCCGACGCGGCCATCGGCGATGCCGAGTCTCCTGATTCACGGCATCCAAAGCCGTATTACACGCTGGATTCGGATACACCTGATTCTTATATACAGGAGCCACAGTATCCAGCATTTGGCCAGGCTGACCAACAGTGGATTACACCACTAGCTCCACCATCCTCTGCTTACGTCCCGGTCGTCCCGCAGTCCGATCCGTACGACCTTGATAGCATGGCATCGGCATTATTTTCATATGGATATGGTCCCGGACAGTATACAAGACTGAGCACGAGGTCCGAGCATCGAGAGCAGCAGGGAGAGGAGGAAGACCAATATCTATATCCTAGATATTGGTAGTAGATTGATATGATGTAAATGTATATTTTTTTTCATGATGTATCAACTCTTTGATTTTTGAATCAATGGAATATGTACTTAACATCAATTGGAGTTCATTAGTATTTATTCGATGTGGTCATGTGGATAAATGCTAATCTTATTTTAAAAAAATTTCTAACTCATTTCCTATTTTTAGAATTTTTTCTGAATTTTTTGAATTTTTTTGACGAAAAAAAATTCAAAAAAAAAACCGATTCCGGCCGATCCGGAATCGATTCCCTTCCCAACCGATTCCGATTCCGATTCGGATTCCGGAATCCTTGTCTGTAACCTGTTGATTTCACCATGAACTAGTTGATCTTTCCGAGGTCGGCCTGCTGCTTTGTGCATCTGAAATTCTGGAAAAGTTGAGTGATAAAAAGTTAATGGGGTGTTTGGTTGAGTGATAATGGTCACTTTTTTTTAATTTTTAAAAATTGTAACGAAAGTGATCTTTACAAAATGTTTGGCGACTGTTTTCATTTTTTGTTTTGAAATTTTTTTTCATCGACGGGGCATCCTAAAAAAAAAAGAGGTAGAGACCATTTTCTTTTTTGAAAACGGATCTCACCCTCTCGCGAAGCCCTCACAGACAAACCCTCCTTCTCCCAGTGCCCTCTTCGTTCCTTCTTCAAGAGCTCGTGGCGGCGGCGGCGGCGGCACATCCCTGGCTCTTCTCGCGGCGGCGGCGGCGACGGCATCTTCTCTGCCCTCTTCTTCAAGGGTTTCCGGCTTCGATCCAGTTGACACAGATGGAGCAAGCGATAGTAGATAACATCGACCGCCGTGCGCGGGGAAGATGATCGACGGTCGCCGTCCTTAGAGCAACGCGCGTACGCAAGTCTCCTCTTGAGCTCTTCGCACGTACGCCACTGCTGCCGATGTTCAGGAAATGGGGGCAACGAAGGAAGGGCGGAATCAAATGAATCAAATACTTTTTTTTGATTCATTTTATAGTTTTGACACTGCAACACAACGAGCACCGAGTCTTCATTTTTTTTTTCATTTACGGGAGAAAATTCTGGGTACCTCCTTGAAATCCTCATTCATTTCCCGTCTCCTTCCCTCTGCTTTCTCTGTACCCTTCCCCCCTATAGCAGATCTGCTCCATCTCCGATTAAATCTAAACTACAAGATGATTTGACTTCTCATACGGCTAGGCAACCCGAGAAGGGATCACCGAGCTCGGATCGGCGGACAAGCCGATGCAACTATCTAATTGGCATTTGTATATTCTCGAGCCGGAAGGGATTAAACGGGGAAGGGATTCCCTTTGACCGGGGAAAGGACAAGGCGGCTCCACGCCAGGAATTTATAATATAGCACAAACCATATACCACTTGAATAAATGTTCGGTTAATTGATCCAGACCAGAATGGGGAAGAAGATCCAGAGGTCCTTCAGTATCTAAATATTGTGCAGTTTGAACTGCTTTGATTCATCATGTGTTTTGTACATTGAGTGGTATGACATAAAATTCTTGTTTTTAGATGTTTACATAAATAAATTCCAATGAGTTTCAGCTTGAATCTCTATTCGAGTTCTGTTTATCAAATCTCTGTGCGGCTCAACTGGAGTTATTCTTTTTGTTTTCTTTTGAAGAAAGTAGGCAATTTCTGACTTCTCATTTTATTCTCTTGGGATGACAATTCACCAAGAAGAAGCAAGGATTCTGAAGGCACACAGCTTCTTGTGTACACAAAATATGCTTTACATGACAATATTTGGATTCATTAGAATAAGCAGGCTAACCCGTGCAGCAGAACCGGTCTTCTGAGTGATATGAGCTATATGTCATATTTAAATGTAGAATGCAAAGAATTTGTTACACAGCTGGTACTTATCTTGATCTTACAATCTTCTTTTATCTTCCCGTGGGTTGCAGCACTAGGTTCCAAAGATGTCAGATCTGAACACTCCTCTACGTCCGAAGAGAAAGAAGATCTGGGTGGACTACTTTGTCCAGCTCCAATGGATTATTGTGATCTTTGTTGTACTGCCCATCTCAGCCAACATGTACTTTCTAACCTATCTGGGTGACATGAGATCTGAGATGAAATCATTCTAAATGTTCCGTAGAATTTCTAAATTTGTATGACATAAAATTCTTGTTTTTAGATGTTTGTGGAGTTGATGAAAACTGAATTAAAAATGTTACCAAACAGCTTATTATCATTTTTAAAAATTAAAATATTTTTGCCAAACACGTTTGTTGGCATATTTTCATTTTTAAAAATTATCATGTTTGATATTGTAATATAATTTTTTGTCATGAAACCTTTTAAAAAAATAAAATGCAACCAAACACCCCATAAATGTTCCTCATTATTAAGACACCTTAAAATGAGTTGTCAATTTCTTATAGCAGCCGACCCATCCTACAGATTCTCCACATTAGGACATCTAGCACAACTAATGGAGTAGAGCCTGGAGAAGGGAGGCTGGTGGCATGGAATCAATTGAGCAGAGGTTGCAGAGGGAAAGAAAGATGGACGGAGGAAGGGGAAGAGAGTGATGAAGAAGGGCTAGCTGCAGCAAAGGTGCTCCATGCTGTCACAGGTCTTCCCAGCCCTATCAACCAGGAAAGACAGTTTAGATCAGGGCTACCAGGCCCATACCAAGTCAGAGGACCCAGATGGGACCTTATCTGACTTCCTTGCCCGATAGAGCTGAGAAGACCAAAGGTGGCACAGATGCCACCCGGTGTTGCTGCCTTTGCAATGGGCTATCTCCACTATAGAAATCTATCCTCTGTTTACCTTCCTTCTGTCCGGCCTCTCCTCTCCTCTCCTCGTGCTGAAGCATCTGAGCTCTGAGCAAGCACCTTGAATGCTCAGTCAACTCAAGCAGATGCCTTTTGAAGGGCTGATACGGTAACAGCCCTAGATGAGCAGAAAAAATACCTGGGCACCTAAGTAATGCCCACCTTGACAACTATGAATGCAATATGAAAGAACATATTTCTCTCTATAAAATTGGAGACACCATGATTCTTTGAGAAAAGCATAAATAAACAAATACATATAGCAAATAGACTAGAACCCGTTATGAAGTTCATTTCCAAGATTTTAAATTTTTACAGCATCCTACCCCTTTCTCCCAGAGACTTTTCCGCATGGAAACGAGCAGCTGCACTAGAAGAACCTGTCCCAGGTTAGTTTTAAGACATCTCACAAATTTGAGAAATGTCACTGGACTGTCATCTTTGGTTATGATCATAAGCATCCATGACCAATAACAAATATGCAAAGTTTCAATACAGAGATTTGGAAAAAACAAAGAAAAAGTATGATGATCCTGTTGTTTCAAAATCTTAAATGAACACCATACAATCCCCACAAAAAAAACAAGTAGCACAGTAGATTTACACCCACTATATAACAGCGAATTTGGAGAAGTAGTAAAAAGTATCATCAAGTGACAGACTACCTTTTCAATAAACTTGGATTTGAAAAATTCAGGGAATGAATTTTGCCTTCTGAAGAAAAGCCAAAAACTATGGTTCAAGGATTTACAACTTATCTTTAAACAAAATATTAACATGCTTAACATGACTTACACTAATTTATGACTAATATCATGAAGCATATAGTTATCTATGAGAATTGTAGTTCTTAGAGAAGCTGCGAGGTGTCTATGCACAACCGAGAAATGAATATGTGAAATATTTTATTCCTGCAGATATGGAAACAGATGGAGGTAAAAATCAAAGTCAATCATCCAAACAAATAGGTTAAGACTGCAAAATGAAAGATAGACGCAACTATGAGATGCACATTTCAGCACTCTAACAAAACAGAAGTTCAGTAGTAACCTGGAATGTTCTGGATCTGCCTTTCAGGTGGCCTGATAGGCAAAGTACTTGAAGGACCATAAGAATTTGATCGAATTCTGGCTCCCTCTTTACCTCTAACTCCATCATTCTTTGGATCCTAATATGTCCAACGATTCATTAAAAGCATAATTAAAAATAAAAAATAATTTAGTAACAATAAATAGATTTTGATATACTTTATACTGTTGGATGTAAATATGGAGGAGCATAAAGAAGACTCATTTGACACTTACTGAGTACCTTAAATTTAAAGTATTGCTCCACCCACTTTGATTTAGTCAAGTTTGCAAGCATAAGCTTCTTCAAACTTCTACACTCGTCGACTGCAATTCCTGAAGAGCTCATATCTAATATACCTTCAACAACCATCTGCTTGAAGTAGGATATGTTTTCTAAGAATTGGGGACTGCAGAACATTTCTTTCAGGCTGTTCACCGAATAATCTTCTATTAGAGCACAAATGTAACATTTGTTGAAAATTGATAAGAGAACAAATTTTCCCTCAAGTGTTATGAACAATATGGATATGATACTACCTCTCAGGAGGTCTAGTAGCATCAATAGAAGGTAGATATTTCATCAACTGTTGCTGCTCTTCAGGTGTCAAGTGCCTCATAAATCCACTGAAATTAATGATCTCCTAGAACAAGTAAAACTCTGTCCATTAGTAAATATTCATGAAAAATTTCATGCCAAGTACTCTGGTAAACACCACCAAACAGAGCATAACATAAATAAATATGTAAGCATAGAAATTATACCGTTAGATCTACACAACTCAGAGGTGAATCTCTACTCAGGATATGCATCTTATCATGGGACACCCTGTCCCTGCAAAAGACATGAATGTTTAAATTGATATGTGGTTTCTCAACAATACTGACAACAATGGGACCACAAACAAGCCGAAAGGTAAGAAGATGGTCACTTGCCACCATTGATCGCAGAATCAAAATTGGGACCCAAATCGGTGGGTGCCGATTTCAATCCAAATCGGATCATAAAATCATCTGATCCAATGGAAGAAAAACTGATCTAGAATCGGTCTACATCAGTTCTTCAAACACACAAAAAAACGTAAAATAGAAACTTCTATATCTAGCTTTCCCATGAGATTCCTTCCAGTCCTATCCAGCTCTTTTGGGACCAGAATAGGAGCAGAAATTGGCCAATTTCTTGACTGGTGGCAGCGCGTTGCCGCCACTGCAGCATCTTGGGCGGGGAAGACAGTCCTATCGAGCTTGACAAAGATATATCATGTACATATCCGGTATCAGCCCCGATCGTAGGACGGGGAAGACATTGTGGTGCCGCAGGGGTGCCCATGCTGCCTCGGCGAGAAATTGTCTCCGGAATCAGCCGATGTCAAATCGGTCCCAATTCAGGCAGATTTTGGTCAATTTTATCAGGATTCCAGCTGGAATCCGGACTCTGGGCCAAAATCGGATTGACGGGTGCCAACCCGATCTGGGATTTGGCCGATTCCAATGGATTGGTCAATTCTCCAATCAATGCTTGCCACTCCCTGTCAGAACATTTTATATGTCCACAATGAGGCCCAAATAAAGTGAAAGATGGAACGGGAAACTAACCTTTTTATATTCTCTTGTGCTATCATCGTTCTCTGATCATCTCCCTCAACTAAAGTTTTACAGCCACGTCCTTTATTTACAATATCTACATTAGGTGCAAGAAATCTAGAATAAGCCTCAGTAGTTGAGGATGGTTTGTTATCTATGGGAAGGGAACTTGCTTCTGATTCCTCTTCAGGGGCTGCTGTACTTGGCTGCCTAATGAGAACACTTCCATTGCCGATCTCAAAAGAACCAATTGGTGTTTCAGTTTCATAAAGCAATTCATCTTCCAAAGATCCTGAAAAGTTCGATGATTGTTCATGTAAAATAGAGTAAAGGTCCCTTGTGAGCTTCTCAACAGGAGATGGCTTTGGACGATTAATGCATGTCCTTTTCCTTGAAGGCACAAGTGAGTCCCAGAAGTTGCATTGTACAGACCCTAAATTAATGGAACAAGCGAACAGTATCAGACTTTAATCTCCCCGTCCTTTATCAAGAATTATAAAAAATAAAGGAAAAGAAATTCCTTCAAAAGTTCTCAAAAGGATCTATGACCCAATAGCTCATTATGATAACTAGCCATCTGAAACATGATTTCAATGTTATGACCAAATTAATTATGCAAGACATAAAAATTCAGAAATATTACCTTCATGTTACATGGATACTTGGAAAAAGGAGACCATACAAGTGTAAACAAGTGCACCTACCAGAAAAGCCCCATACTTAACAAAGTAAAAGAAAGAATCTCTATCCCCCACATAAAATAGACAAAACAAGGAGTTCAAAGAAGCAACAAAACAAAATAAAATTATAACAATTCTGAAACTTCATGAACAGTGAACGAGTGTAACTTTCTGTCCATAGAGACCAAACTATAGCATGGAAAGCTACCCCCAAAGCACAGAGGTCAGCCCTTTACCAGCCAGAGATTTTCCACTTCTGCTCTCCTTTTCTTCATTCATAATAAATATTGGATCCAAATCAACAGATTGTCTTCTGTGAAAAGATCATCTTGGTTAAGAAATAATAGAAATGAAAACATATGTCAGTTAACTTTTCCCTGCTTTATGAACTCAGGCTTTATGAAACTGTCAAAAAGGGGCATGGTAGTCACCACTAGTAGAGTTTAGAACCATTTGATTCACAAAAGCTTTTATCTAAGTCTTTTCAGCCTACTTTCATAAACAGGGAGTACTGTGATGGGGCACTTATTATAAAATTGCAAATTAGTACAAAATAGAACCATTCTGTTCATTGATCACTGGATTGGAATCGGTACCCGGATCGATGGGTACTGATCCAATCCAGATTGAGATCAGATAGGCAAACCTGACCGATTATTCGGGAGGAAAACTGATCAAGAATCAGTCCAGATCAGTTCTTCAAAAAGCCCTAAAAAATGGAAAAAAAAAATTGAGATCCAATCTAGGCCCTTTTGGGGCCAATTTCGGTGCCAAAATGGGGTTGTATATGCCGCCGCAGCCGCCGCGGCAGTCTTCCTCATCTTGTCAGGTGGGAAAGGAGCTTTTACCTAGTCCATCAGGGGCTGGTAAGGGTTCAACGAATCCAGTGATTTAAGTGTCCGGATATAGTCATATCATGTCCCGATAGACCCGATAGACTCGATATGATATATATCACGGGGGTAATTTAGGATCTTTTATCAGGGCTAAAAGCCCATAAGAAATCCCAATGCCCCCCGCAGGGTCATTGGTGATTTTGTTTTGGGCTATTGGGGATTAGCAGCCTATTGCAAAGTCATTCAATTGAATCATATTCAATTCTCTAAGAATGGGTTCAATTGACATTCCTTCAAGGATATATTGACTCTTTAGGTCATCTGCTCATTCACGCAATGCTAAAGAGCTCTCCTTCCTTGAAATATGGGGAGTACACGAAGTTCACTCCCTCCCTAACAGTGAAAAGGCTTAAAATCTGGAAAAAGTGTTCGTGAATCACCCTGGCTCCCTGGCCCTAAGGTGATAATTTTTGTCCTTTATGTCACTTCAAAAGGCATTCCATATATGGCATATACCGGATTGGGTGGACTTGAGTCACAAGATCTGGTGGCTTAAGCACTTACCAGGTTCTGATGGACCGGTAAGGGCTCCCTCCCCGCCCGACAAGGTTGGGAACTGCCGCAGCGACACTGGTAAGGGCTTCTTCCATGCCCGATAAGGCAGGGAAGACCGCCACAGTGACAGTGCCGCGACGGCGGCATATTCTACTGATTACGATGAGTCCAGTGGGAGATCAGGTTGGATCGGTCCTCTAAGTTGAAATCAAATCAGAGTTGTTCGATCTGATCAGGGAATTGGCTGATCCCAATCTGGATCAGCCGATTCTGCAATTAATGATTATGTTCATTACAGTTTAGCCAACTGATGTCTAGTTCTTCTGAAGAGAAAGAAAGTCATTGACAAGTGATTGACTGCCATTCTTTCTTTGTAGATGATAGTATATCCAAGCTACTAACTATTCAGATTATGCCTACAATTTTGTAAAGAACAAAACGATGCACAATCTGGAGTTGCTAAAACCAAGCTTCATAAGGAATAGCGACACGTCAATCAGCCTCATTTTATCTTCATATCTTCAATGGACACCACAGTATACTGCCATAAAATCCCACCATTATAATACCTTAAATGATGAACTTCCCAGAAAATCAAGCAAAAGGAAGTTCAAGTTCGTATCATAAGACCCTAAAATATCACCAAATAAGGAGGTCATACTCGATAGAACTTTCCTGTCTAGACCTTAAGAGGATGTTGCATAGTATCTGTACAGTATGCATCATCATGCGAACAATTAACAGCATCTGATATTTCTCCCAAGTGCAAACATCTTCCATCCCAGTGAATGCCCAACATAGAAAAGGTTAAGTGTCTATAAACATAGAAGTGCCTGTACATTTGTATCCTTTTTGTCTATTTCCACCTTTCGTTCCTTCATTCTGATGCGGGACAAACCGGCTAGACCGGGCTAAATTGACCGAAACGAAACGAACCGGCGCTAACCACCGCTAAACGGACCTAAACGAGCCCAAAATGGCCTAAACCGGCTTCGAACCGGTCCAAACAGTCCCGAACCGGGTCCAGACCGGGTCGAACCAAGCTGAACCGGTCTAAACCAGCTCAAGATGGCCTGAACCGGTCTGAACCGGGCGGTTCAGGTGCTGAACCGGCCTGAACCGGTGAGAACCGGGACAGAACCCGGTCGAACCGGCCGGTCTGGGCCGCGAACCGGCGACCGGGCGAACCGGCGGCCGGTCGCGAGCGTCGCCCGCGCTCGCGGGCGCGAGCGTAACCCGGGGAGGGGGTGTCGTGGCCGCACGATGGATCGCCGCGTACCCCGTCCGGGGTGGTCTCCTCGTCGTCGCAGCAGGGGGGCGTGGCGTTGATCAGCTTCTCCCGGGTGGTCGCGTGGCGGAATACTGGCCGTGGCTGCCCGTACGCCGTGGAAGTATTGCGTGAGACGCCGGGAAGCCGCGACAAAAGGGCAAGGGAGGCGCGCGAGGCGTCGTCATCGTGCGGGCGCAGGCAGAACGCAGACGGCGGAAGCAGGGGAGGGCCGCTCGCGTCGTGCCATCCGGAGGGAGCCGTGCAGATGCGGAAATCGACCACGAGTTGTGGTCTGCTGTGGGAGGATGCCGCACGGGAGGGAAAAGATCCGGGGATCGCTGAATCTCCCCTCCCGCAACTCCTTCATCTCCTTCATCTTCTCTCGTCCCTCAGCAGCGCCGGAAGAGATGGATCCGCCATTGCTGAAGGAGAGCCTTCTGGGGATCGCCGGAGCGGCGGAGGTGCCGTTCGTACTCAACGAGGGGTGGTGACGCGTCTTCGTCGAACCGTGAAGGAGAAGAGGGAAGAATGGCACGGAGGCCAGAGGGTGAGGAGGAGGAAAGGATCGGCCTACCTGACCGGGCTTGGAAGGTGGAAGGGGGAATAGCCCTCCTGGCCGATCGGGGGAGGAAAGGAACGCCGGCCTCACTGCCGGAGGTGAAGGAAAGCAGACGACCCTCACTGGTCGGGGTGGGGAAGAAAGGGGGGCCGCAGCCCCTACGTGGGAGGACACTGCCCGAGGGCTCCAAAAATTGATCTCACTGTATTGAACTATGTACATCGGACCCTCTTATAAAGAGGATGGACAGATTTTAATAAAAGACCCTCTAAGACCGACTATTTACAGACTTGTCCTCGTAGGGACACAATTAAAAGAAAAAACCCAAAATTATCAAAAATATGTCCCCATCACATTCTCTACAAATATTGTCATATTAGTTGTTCAGAGATGTTGATTCACATTCCATCTTTAGTTTTCAAAAGTTTATTCTAGTTTCAGCATTACAAAAAACAACCCAAAATTCTGTATCACATAGCTTCACCTTAACATGCCCATGAAATCAGGTGCAAGTGCACATTTGTAAAGGTGATCCTTTCCCCCAGAATGATTTCTCTGTGTTCTTGCTAATGAGACCAACAATCAGTATTGCTCAAGCCTTAATCCCAAATTAATTGAGATTAGCTATATGGATTCTCTTTCTCCATTCAAATCAATTTTGAATTATTTCTTCAATATTGCATTGTCTGTTAACTTGGTCTATCATGTCCTTTTTTTGTTTTAGCTATTTTAATATTTTCTACTTCTCTAATTAGAGGTTTCTTAATTCTACTTTTTATATGTCCAAAGCACCTCACTCACCCTTTTTTCAATATGTCTACAATTGCGGCTACTCCAATATTTTCTCTAATATATTTGTTAGGTATTCTATCCAACCTGGTATGACCACACATCTATCTTAACATTCTAGTTTCAACAACACTTATTTTGGAACCATCTAAACAATCAGCATTGCTATGCATTTAAAATTGCCAAAGCTGTCTTGACAAATTCCAGCGAAAAAAAGAATGGAGTACTAAATAAATGCCTTTAAATGGGCTGTCTACTAGTAGTGGCCTATCATCTCTATATATATATATTATATATGTAGCTCAAATCTATCAAAGAGATAGAGAGTAAATAAAAAGGACCAAGATGAAACTTAATAAAAACTCCCAGATGACCATAGTTGTTAGTTGTCAGGAAAACAAGGTGACAAGTGATCTTTCTTTGACAACTCAAGTAACAAGTATGCAGTAAGAAAGGTAGAGGAAGAGAGAAGGCTTGGGTGAAAGAGAGATGGGGGAAGAGAGAGAGAGAGAGAGAGAGAGAGAGAGAGAGAGGATGATGCGGGATAGAAATGAAGTCTTCACCATCTGGATGTGAGAATGGACCAATTGAGCTTGAACCATGCTAAATCCACCTGAACCAAGCTGAAAACCCACTGAATTGGGACTAAAAAGTGCTAACCCGGCAGGGAAATGCACCGAAATGGGCTGAACCAGCCGAATGGGCACTGAACTGGCCCAGAACAGTGCTGAACCGGGCCTGGACAACCTTGAACCAGGCAGTTTGACTGCTGAACCAGGTGGTTCGCCTTGAACCGGTTCACTTCTCCATGACCCCAAGGGATGTCGTGGAGTCTCGTCATTGCAGGATCAGAGGAGGGGATTGTGGTGCCCAGCTACAGCACCCGGAGACACGTGAAGAGCATCGCTGCACATCGTGACAACCAAGCAGGGTTCTGGGCCACACAAAGCTGGGTGGTCGTGGTCCTGCAGGTGTCCACCCCATAGGGATCGTAGCAGCACCAGAAGGCAGCCAATCCGAACGGGGGTATTTGGCATATCCAGGGGTTTCTTCGAGGCATTATTCCTTCATCAGAGGTGATAAGAAACTTTCTTCATGATGCGGGACAAAAGAACTAGATCGGTGCTAACTGCCGCTAAACAATATAAACAAACCAAAATAAAGATGAACCAGGCTCAAACCAGCCAAAATGGGACCGAACCGACCTGAGCCAGGCCGTACCGGGTCTGGAACAGTCCCAAACGACCTGAACCGGCCCCAAAAGGGACTGAACCGAACGGTTTAGGACCTAAACTAAGTTAAACTGGCTTGAATCGGCCTTGGATCCAGTTGAACCAGCCAAACTGGTGGGTCTGGGCTGCGAACCAGGCCGAGCGAGCCACTGCAGCCGAACTGGCGTCTGCCAATCGCTCGCAGCTGCACGCGGAACCCCTGCTGGGGGTTGTGGTGGTGGGAGCTTGATAGGGGGGTGTCACGGCTGCGTGGCTTGACGCCGCGTACCTCGTCGGGTGGCTCCGTCATAAGCGGCAGCTCGGGCTCGTGGCCGCCCTCGCCGTTGCTGTTCGGTAGCGTAGCAGCATCTCAATGGGCTCCCGCACTCATGAGGTCGCGACAGGGGGGGCAGCGTCATCTTCGGCCGTCCGCGGTGTTGTCCGGCCATGTGAAGGCGGAGCACGAGGCTTGCAGCAGCCGGTGGCGCAAGCGGGCAGGCAGAAGGTGTTGTCGTCACCCCCAGTATTGTCTGGCCGACGCAGCCAGACTCTACGGAGCAAGGGGAGCAAGCGGGGTCGACAACGGGAGGAAACCACATGGGAGGACAGATCTGGGGATTGCCGGATCTACCCCTCCCGCAACTCCTTCTGCTACTTCTTCCTTCGTCGACATCTGGATAGGGATGGAGCAGGAAGACGAGACCGATGCTAGCATCGAGTGCGGAGGGCTTTTGTCGATGTTGAAGGAACCGGGAATAGGGGGAAGGGGGAGAGAACGGCGCGGAGGCCAGGGGGAGGGGGAATCGATCTCGCAGACACCAGGGGTGAAGAGGGGTAGCCGGACCGATGCCGGAGGTGAGGGGATAAGTTGGGACCTCCGGAGGTGACGAAGATGGCAAGCGGCCCTCTTGGCCACAATGACAGGAAGAGGAGATGGGGAAGGAGGAGACGGGCCGAAGCCCTCACACGGGAGAACCAGCGCCCAAGGTGTTCCAAAAATTATTCAATCACTATTCCAAAATGTACATCGGTGCTCCTCTTATAAAGAGAGGAGTCTTTAAAAAAAAACCTTCTAAGACTTACTATTTACAAACTTGTCCTCACAAGGACAAATAAAAGAAAACACCAAAATATGTCTCCATCATACTCTCCAACCAGAAAGAAACTCGACGTCGAGTTTCAATTTGATTTATTTATTAATGGTCGGAAGCGCCCAAAACTCGGCCCGTGAGAACAAGCCGAAACCACTCTGATACCAATTTGATGCGGGACAAAAGGACTAGACCAGCACTAACCACCGCTAAACGACCTAAACAAACCAAAATAAAGACGAACCGGGCTCAAACCAGCCAAATTGGCTAAAACCAACCTGAGCCGGGCCGTACCAGGTCTGGAACAGTCCCAAACGACCTAACCTGGCCCTAGGGGTGGGCACAAAACGGTTCAAACCGAGAAACCGAACCGAACCAGCCCATTCGGTTCGGTTTGGTTCGGTTTGGACCCCCCTTCGGTTTGGTTCGGTTTGGAAAATCTCCAAACCGATTTAAACCAAACCAAACCGTTTAAACCAATTTAATCAAAAAAATATAAAAAACTATTATAGTATTAATAAAAATGATATTTTTATAAATTTTATAATAAAATAATATTTATTTTCATTATTTTTAACATAAAAACTAGTATATATATGTAAAAAATAATTAATTTAAATTTTTTTATTTATTTTCGGTTTAAACCGAACCAAACCGAACCAAACCGAATTGATTCGGTTTGGTTCGGTTCGGTTTGGGAGGGTGATTCGGTTTGGTTCGGTTTGGGAAAAAAATGGTCCAAACCGGACCAAACCGAACCGTGCCCACCCCTACCTGGCCCCAAAAGGGATTGAACCGGCCTGAACCAGCCGGTTTAGGGCCTGAACCAGGTCAAACCGGCTTGAATCGGCCCTGGACCCAGTCGAACCGGCCAGATCAGCCGGTCTGGGCTGTGAACCGGCTGGGTGAGCTGTCGTAGCCGATCCGGCGCCGGCCAATCACACGCAACTACGCACGGAACCCACGTTGGGGGCTGTGGTGGGCGGGAGCTTGACCAGACGGGGTGTCGCGGCTGCGTGGCTTGACGCTGTGTACCCGGTACCCCGTCGGGTGGCTCCATCATCAGCTCAGGCTCGTGGTCGCATCCTCGCCATTGTTGTTTGGTGGCATAGTGGCATCTCAACGAGCTCCTACGCTCGTGAGGTCGTGACAGGGGGGCAACATTGTCTTCGGCCGTCCGTGGCACTGTCCGGCCGAGCGAAGGCGGAGCACGAGGCTTGCGGCAACCGGTGGCACAGGAGGGCGGGCAGAAGGCGTCGTCGTCACCCTCGGCATTGTCCAGCCGGCGCAACTAGACTCTACGGAGCGGGGAAGCAGGTGGGGTCAACGGTGAGAGGAAACCGCACGGGAGGACAAATTCGGGGATCGCCGGATCTGCCCCCTCCAGCAACTCCTTCTTCTGCTTCTTCCTTCGTCGTCCTTCGTCAGCATCCGGATAGGGATGGAGAAGGAAGACGAGGCCAATGTGGGCATTGAACGCGGAGGGCTTCTGTCAATGTCGAAAGAACCGGGAATGGGGGGAAGAGGGAGAGAATGGCGCAGAGGTCAGAGGGAGGGGGAACCGGTCTCGCAGACACTGGGGGTGAATAGGGGTAGCTGGCCCGATGCCAAAGGTGAGGGGATAAGCCGAGACCTCCCGGAGGTGACGAAGATGGCGAGCAGCCTTCCTGGCCAGGGTGATAGGAATAGGAGATGGGGAAGGAGCAGACGGGTCGAGGCCCTCACACGGGAGAACTAGCGCCCAAGATGTTCCAAAACTTCTTCAATCACTATTCCAAAATGTACATCAGTGCTCCTCTTATAGAGAGAGGAGTCTTTAAAAAAAGTCTTCTAAGACTTACTATTTACAAACTTGTCCTCACAGAGACAAATAAAAGAAAGCACCAAAATATGTCCCCATCACTTCATGTTGTACTATTCACCTTCCTTCGCACGTGAACAGGGGGAAGCAAGGAAGAGAAGACAAATGATCAGAGATGGAGAAGAACGATGAATAATGGGCTGAGGAGAGGTGAGATGATGACGGAGAGATGTTTCTATGGTAGAGACTTGGGTGGTTCCGTTCCGTTGGGTCCAGAATAGGAAGACAACACAAAAGAAGAAATAGAAAGATGTAGAGGCAGATCGCAACGAGGTGAAGCGATTGTGCGGGCTTCAAACAAGGTTGGAGGTGCCAAAGGAAATGGTAGATGCACGTAGGGGACTGCGAGGTGGGAACGTGAATTTGTTGGGAAGAAACAAAGGAGAGTTGTGAAGAAGGGGAATGAGGAAGAAGATCCACCAACTAGTGAAGACATCAAGACCTTCAATCAGTTCCAAAAGGTTTAGAGGTGGCATTTGGGCATTAGAGGTGCATAGGAGGTGACTTCCGATGGGAGCGGAAGAAAGAAAATGAGTGAAGTAGTAATCGGATGGATCCAATGACCTCTAAGGATGGATGGGGAGAACCGACACTCACCGGAGGTGGAGAAGAAACCTTCGGCGGTGGAGGAGATGCTGAAACACCTTCAAAGGTGAAGGGAAGAGATTCTGATTGTTTACTGAGGGTGGAGAGAGACTCAGGAGGAAGCCCCAATCGTCAGGACCCAAGGTGACCGTCGGAAGGCCATTGCTTGATCGCAGAGATCTAGATCCAACCACGTCAATGATGCCACACCAATCATTGTGCGCTACTATAGAGGGTAGAGAGAGAGTGGAAGAAAAGCAATTCACGAGACTTTCCTTTATTCCATCATGCCCATGATTGGGCTACTGGAAAGAACCCTTATAAAGGCTCCAATGAGACTTAACAAAAAAGGCCCTAATGATGACCTGACCAACACTTAACCCCCTAAATATAATAGAAAAATAAATGTTACATAAATAAAATTTAAATCTTACTAATTACAAATACATCCTCATCTTAAACCTCAAATAACCACGTCACTAATTTTCTCGTCCATTAGATTTGACTTGATCCTTATTATTATCCTCTCCTTGCGAAAAACTTGACCTTAGAGTTTTGTAGTGCCATACGAACAACACAACCACTACCAAAACAGATGACAATAAACAAGCAGCACAAAGAATGATGACACATGGCCTACAATCCCCAAAGTAACAGCAGAAAATAACCCATACGGTGTCATAACAGTCACTAAATGGCAAGTCTGGGAACTCCCCAGAGATATCTCTAGGTGGGTCCTCTAGAGCTAATCTTGGAGATTGAATAAGATAGCTAACAGGTGGTCAACTCTATCAGCAACTCTGTGATCTACGTAGTCAACTTGACCTCAACAAGGTGTTGTAGCTCTGTTGTCAGCTCACTCAATAACTCGATAAATTACACATTTAGCTTAGGACACAGCTGCTCATACTCTACAACAAGATCTAGACTAACATTATAGGTCATCTCAATAAGAGTGTTAGTCTACTTCCCTATAGTTGGCTACTAGGGACAAGTGTTGACGATACAAATTAGCTCTCAATAATCTATACTTCATAGGCCACAAGGTGAGCTATGAGCAGACAAATCCAGATTGACACACCAATAGGCTAGCCACTCATATCCCATAATGATATAGTGCTCATACGGTACTATCTTATATCAGGCTTCCTTTACATGCCAAATAGTCAATGATCTCACTCGAACTTTGACAGTACACAAACTAAATTTGAGTCCAACCATATACTCTAGTGTAATCATCTTAAGGACGGATTGTGAGATACAGTTATCGAAATATTTGGATATAAACACCGTGGTAGGTACCTCTAATGGCAATGAATACAGAAATGAAAATGCTAAAATCAGATTTATTCAGCCAGATTGACTTGGACCAGTCATTCTGCCTACTAGACCGGTGGTCCAATCAACCAAACCAATATAAGCATGAAGGTTACACAAGTGAGGTCAATGGTGGTTCACTCACATGGGTGAGCTGGTGTCGAAGCTGACTTAAGCGGATCTTTTGAAGGAGTTGTGTGGAAAGATTGACGGGGGGTTGTGGTTGGTGTAAAGGAGCTATCAAGACGATAGAACACAACAAACACCCCATGGTAGCTGGCACTATATAGTTTCGAACGGTGCACGAAAAACTATCATTCATCATTCTTCTTGGCATAATAAGGGAACCGGGAGTGATTGGAAATGGAGAAGATAGAAGCCAAAATCAGAAGAGGAAGGCAGGAAAGAAGAACATGATGGAGAAGACAGTGGCTCTAAGGTACACGGATGGATCCAAACTATCGGACTAAATCTGGTGAAATATATTTTTAATGACAAGACTCCAAGGATTACTGAAGTGGAAGATGATGCAATCGTCAATTGGAAGCGATGTTGCTCGAGAATGGCTGATGTCCTTGTCATAGGTGGCGTAGGTTGCTGTTGAGGATCCCATGAAGATCGAGGAGACAAGGATACCAATTGCAGTCATCCTTCCATAGTCCTCGTGTGGTCGTCAAAGAGAGAAAGTGATGATGCACGCTAATGAGCATCCAAAAATTCTCTAGGGATTATCGAAAGGCTTTGAAGTCGAAGATGTTAAGGGCACAGTGAAGCCGAACTCCAATGTCAATCAAATTGGAAGAGAGGAAGAAGATGCTACTTAAACACAGACGACAAAGCTGACGAACCTGTGAATGGAAAGGTAGGAGGAAAGCTCAGAGACCAAGGGTAAGTAGGAAAGAACGACGCTCCACCACGAAGATGAATAACTAGGAAGGTCCTATTGGCCAATCGAGGTGGTAAAGATGAAGAGCCTGGGCTGCACCTCTCCTGCAAAGAACCCCGTGAAATGCTTCAAAAAATTTCTGTTACTCAACTTGTTCAGGATTACAGCAATTGCTCCTTATATAAGAAAGGCAATTATTACAAACATAATTCTAAAAGAATTATTTACAATCATGTACCTTAAGGATTGAACGGTAAAGAAAACAAAAAAAAAATCTACCAAAATTGATTCCCATCATTGTCCTATAAAGTCTTCCTCTAGTTTTTTATTGTCCCAAATATTCCATGAGTCAGCTCATAAGAACAAGTTGATCCGAGTTATGATACCATGATGCAAAACCAAATTGTAATACCGTACATAAAATGCAGAAACATAATTAAAATACTTAAATCAGATTCATTCAACTATTGATTGCAGAATTACCGGAATCGAATCGGAATCGGCCGATTCTGGAATCGGATCGGATTCCATACATAAGGGCCAATTGCAGCAGGAATTCCTTGGAATCGATCGGAATCGGTCAGAATCGATCCGAGTCTGGTGATTCTGTCTGGAATCGGTCGATCCCAACCGATTCCACGGAAGACCGATCTGGCTGGTCCGGTTCGATTCCCGGTTCAATTCCGGACCGGGAATCAACCGCTGCGGTCGATTCCAGCGATCCAGTAGCCTCGCCGTGCTCCTTCCGACGATTATGGGCGATTTCAACCCTCGGAATCGAGGATTCCGGCGATTCTGAGGTCGATCCCAGCACCCTGCACCAATTCCGGTGCGATTCCAGCAGCGATTCTAATGATTCCGGTGGCGATTCCGACGATTCCTTCAAGGGATTCCATCGATCCAAGCTCTGATCGGCCTCGATTCAACCTTTTCTTCGATTCTTAGAAGATTATTGGTAAGATTTCTTCGCCGAAAACTCCATACACCCATTCTTACGCATTTCTGACAACTCCGAGCGTTGTTAAACTCGGTGATTTCCGACCAAACAACTCTGTTTAAGTTTTAAACTAATCGATTGGATGTTCTTTGCACGGAAAAAATTCCAGATATTCCGTACGCCTATTTTTACACGTTTCCGACGACTCCGAGCATGGTTAAACTCGGTGATTTTTGATCGAACAACTCCGTTCAAGTTGTAAGAACATCGATTTTATGTTCTTTATATGAGAAAAATTTTGGATACCCCGTACGTCGATTTACGGACCATTTCTGACAAATACGTAACCCTTTAAATATACCAAATAGTGTGTTTGATGGGCTATCTGCTTCTTAAACAGCACCTAAAGCAATTTTTATGTTGCCTAATAATTTTTAATGCATTGTTTACAATTTTTGCAGGTCTAAACAATGGCCGATCAAGGTGATGCAGCACCAGCACGTCCTTCTGATGTGGGTTGGGAACACGGGCATATGGTAGATCTGGTCAGAAAAATAGTACAATACAAATGGTGTGGGAAAGAGATGAACAGGGGGATGTTCCGGCTGAAACAACATATTGTCGGAACAGGTGAAAATGTAAACAAAATGTGATAACATGCCAAGAGAAAAGATTGAGGAGATGAGAGGCTACATGACAGGTAGAGCCTCTCAACGGACTGTTAAGATTGAGCAGAGGGAGAAGTTGCACGACAAGCTACTCCAGAGGAGGAGGGACCGAGATTTGCCTACCTGGAAAGGGACAGGCAAGGGGAAAGCACTAGCTAAGCCGGATCTAGAGAGCGAGGACTCCACGGACTCCGAGCTTAGACATGTTAAACACGCTAGCAAGCATGTATTTGCTGAGGACGAGGACAAGAGGAGAGGAGCAGGAGGGTCAGGGTCTAGAGCTTACCCAACTCTTGGCCGATCAGCATTGGCTCGCCCTACCCGGGACCAGGAGACGGAGGGATAGAGACAGGAGCCACACCGCCATTCTGCCAGTACTCAGTTTACGCCAAGTGATGAGTACTTATTTAGGAAACAGAGTGCTGCGCAGATAAGGATTAAACAAGCTATGAAATGGGTGAAGGCAACAGGAACGGCTACAAAGAGAGCCATTCGCCACATTGTGAAGTGGTTTTTACATGCAAGGTATCACTTTTAAAATAACATTTATGTGTGTTTTATTTACTTAAGCTTAATTTTTGTCTGATCTAATTTTGTTTAACTTGATGCAGACATCCCAGCACATGCAGCCACCAGCCCTTACTTCCAGACGATGATGGATGCCGTGGGTGAGGCTGGACCGGGTCTACAAGCCCCGGGTAGCAGGCATATATACGGCGCTAAGCTAGATGAGGAGGTCCAGGAGTTGAGGGGAGTTGAGGGAGTGGATGAATGGATTCAAATTAGTGTGGAAAGAGAGAGGTTGCACAATTATGTGTGACGAGTGGACAGGTATCACCACGAGGAGTATGATAAACTTCTTGATGGGACCACGTTCTTGAAGTCGGTGGACGCTTCTGGGATTATTAAAAATGCCGACTTCATTTTTTCTTTGATGGATGCAGTGGTGGAGGAGATCAGGGAAGATAATGTGGTTCAGGTTGTCACTGACAACGAACCTTCATATAAGGCGGCTGTGAAAAAGCTGATGGAGAAGAGAAAGCACATATTCTAGGTGCTCTGTGTGGCACATTCTATTGATCTCATATTAGAGGATATAGGTAATAAGGAGAGTATCCACCAAGGATTGTCATCTCGGATCTCGACTTCGTCTCGCGGGGGGGTGAAAGAGGAGAACTCGGAGAGATCTCGAAAAAATCTTGGGAGATCGGATCTCGGATCAAAATGTATATATGTATAAAATATAACATTATATCTTATAAAAATAGGAGTACATCAATGAATTTACATGAAAATATATAACACATTTTGTATATCAACTGTGTGA